>OX422221.1:70302543-70902543 GCA_949130495.1 Sambucus nigra
AACTTACTTTGAAAAGGTATATATATAGTCATAATCTTGATTAATTACTTATAATTTTTTATTATAATTGTTCAATCACATATGGTTTTTCATTTTTGTAGATAGTTTCAGGAGGAAACAACCGAAGGGAACAAAGTGCCGAGGGGACACCATAATGAGGTTCACCATCTCGTGCAAAACCTGAATTATCAACACCAATTGGTTAACAATACACAACTCCACCAATGGTTCCCTCCTCACCAAGTCCGACTGCAGCTGCTTCGGTGCCCTCATCCAGCACTCCCACTACTGCACCGCCCCTATCCAACACTGTCGATTCCTCCAGCTCAATAAAAAAGAAGCCCATTGGGCTATCCCCTCTCAGGAATAACCTGAAATGTGATAGGAATGACGTTATGAACTTCAAAGATCGGTGTTTGGTATTGGGAAAAATGAACGTGGGAGTTAGGGGACCAGACAATTAGATCCTAGTTGATCAACCCATCAAAGATGGCATATACGATCAACTATGCAAGTATTTATTATTTTCTGATCTCTCTAAGAATAAGGTTCTATCTCGGGTTGCTGAATTATTGAGGACATATAGGAGAAACCTTCGAAAGAAACATTTCCCTAAGGAGGAAGCGAGCTCCGATATTTTGTCTTTGAAAGAGAGAGTGCATCCAAATATTAAAATTCTGATGGAGTAGTGGAATAAGTTTTTGGAGAATGAGGTAACGGAGAAAAATTTGTTCCAAAGGGAGCAAAACAAAAAAAACAGGGCACAAAAAACTGATTTCCACAGGCTGGGATCCAAATCCTACGAGTATTTGAAGAATGAATGGACGAGTAGGACAAATGATGGTCCAAATACGGGTAAAAAACCAAATCGGTCCAACTTATGCATTCATGCTCGACGGGGTAAAGATAATAAATTCTCATCGCACTTGGATGAGATGCTATAATCAATAGAGGCCATCAGCAGTTAGTCAGGTTCGAGCCCTAATGATGACTTTGACCTTGAAAATGATTCCCTGACTCGAACCTTTGGAAAGGATAAAAGAGGGAGGACGAGAGGTCTTGTCTCATATATGCTAAAAACAAAATTTCAATAGACTGCACCTCTCGTGGATGAGTTTTCTTCGATCAAGGATCATTTCTTGTCCAATGAGGAATGACAGTTCAAGACCGACGGGGATGTCCAGGATATAAAAAATAACCTGGGAATGTCGACGAGTCAAATTGGGAAATTTGAGTCCCTTTTCCAAAATTATGGGATCCCAATGTCTCCTTCTCAAGGTGACCCTTACCCTTACCCTTACCCTTACTCTCACCCTCCTCTTCAAGGTTTTCCCTATCCCCCGCTCAAGTTTTCCTTCCCAAATGTCGCCTCCAACATTCCCCTCCCAAATGCCGCCTCGTTTAACAGTCCTCTCCCAAATGCCGTCCCATCCAAAATTCCCCTACCAAATTCCACCTCATTTAACATTCCCCTCCCAAATGCCGCCTCATCCAACATTCCCTTCCCAAATGCCGCCTCATCCACATTACCATTCCCCATGCCTCTACCTGTCACCAGACTTGGATCATCATTAATAACTCACGATGACTATGGTAAAAAGTACTATTTCAAAGACTTGAGCAATAAAAGGGTTGTTGGGGTGTGGACACTCATCTCCTAGGTTATTAAAACTCGAGTACACAATCGAACTTTAGAGATGAGTGAGGCTCAAATGCTGGTTGATGAAATATATAATGGCTGCAGAGATGTACCTGTGTTCTCTGAAGGCGAGGATGGGCTGGATTGAGGAATTATGCTAACTCTTTTCTTACTTGGCCAATTTATCTGTTGGAAAAGATCAAATAATATTTTCTTTTGTTTCCATTGTAATAACATTTTTTTATTTTAGTTGTAAGAATATTGGTTTTGTTTCACTTATAAGAATATTGATTTTGTTTCAGTTTAATATATTAGTTTTGTTTTAGTTTTAATTATATATTTTTATTGCTTTAGCTGTAACAATATTTTTTTTTCAGTTGTAATAATATTTGTCCTATTATCACAAGACATAAATTTGAATATTATGACATGGATTTCCCATTGTACAAAGAGTGGATGGGGGAGACTAACTGAATTTCAAATAATCATGTAAATGAGTTCAGGAATTCATTAAATATGTTTGGATGGGGGAGACTAACTGAATTTCAAATAATCATGTAAATGAGTTCAGGAATTCATTATATATGATTTTAAAAATATTAAAAGTGACAACATTTCGTGTTTGTGCACCTGTTGTATGAACAAAAAGTATAAGTTATTGGAATACATTGAGTTGCATTTAATAAAGTGGGGAATCTTTCAAAACTATAAAATGTGGACATACTATGGTGAAAAAAATATACCTTATGTTGCAAAAGAATTGTTGGTACCCGACCGCGTAACGGAACCCCAACGAGTGGAAGCGGTAAATGATTCACTAACACATCGTCCATTGACCGACTTAATTGATGATGCTTAAAAACTCCATAACTATCAAAATCACCACCCTATGGATACGGATAATGCGCATTATGCCAACTAAATGAAAATTTTGATGTTGAGCTTTCAGGAAATCGGGATTCCATATGGTTGAAAGCCGATGTGGCTAGACCGTTTTATAAAGATTTCCATGAAGATCACTCGATATTAAATGAACTAATTAGTTTTCATAATTTGACGAGTCAATTTGGTTTGTCTGGGAACAGTGTAACAGAAATTCTTAAGTGGGTTAAAGATATTCTCCCTAAAGACCATGAAGTAGAGCTTGAAGGATTTGGATTTAAAATACAAATATATTCATGCATGAAAGTATGATTGCATATTGTACCGCAATGACCACGAAGATAAGTAAGAATGTCCTGCATGTAGTGAACCTAGATATGTGATTTGTGAGAATGGAAAGGACAAAACTAAAAAAAAAATGCAAGTGCCTCACAAGTCCCACAAAAGGTTTTGAAGTATTTTCCACTTGGGCCACGATTAAAATGTTTTTTTACTATATTGTGGATAGCGGAGGTCATGATATATCACGCTCGATGCGAGGTGGGTGGGAATATGATGCGTCATCAAGTTGATTCACCCACTTGTCAATGTTCGAACGAACAACACCATGAATTTGCAAAGGAACCGCGTAATGCTAGTCTTTCAATCTCAACCGATGTGTTTAACCCTTTAGGTAATTTAAGGACTAGTAAGAGTTCTTGACTAGTTCTCTTGATGCCTATGAGTCTCCCTTCAACACTATGCATGAGAAATGAGTTCACATTATTGTCTTTGTTGATACTAGGGCTGAAGGCGCCCAGTGACGATATTGGTATATTCTTAGCACTATTAATCATAGAACATAAAGAGTTATGTGATAAAGGTATGACGACATTCAAATCTCATAAGGGTGAAGAGTTCACACTTAGATCAATGGTGATGTGGGCGATCAATGACCTTTCAGCTTATCGAACCTTGTCCGGTTGTAATGTTCATGGTTATTATGGATGTACCATATGTGGGGAGGAAGCTGAAGCTTGTTAGCTAAAACATAGTAGTAAGATGAGTTACACGGGTCATCGTAAATTTCTTCCGACCAGTCACCCTTTTAGGAACGACAAGTCTAACTTTTTTCCTGTCGATCACGAGCACAAAATACCACCTGCTCGGATTTCTGGTTAGCAGATAAAGGAGAAGGTGATGTCTTCAATTGCGGGGAATATGTATGTAGGAAAACACCCCCAGTTTGTAAACATGAAGCATAAAGCTAGGGGGATTCGAACGACCCTCATAAAGTGAAGCCGTGGTCCAGGCGATCATTATTTTTTAATTTGTCATATTAGAAAGACCATCGTGTAAGACATGTAGTTGATGTGATGCACATAGAGAAGAATGTTGTAGAACATCTGATAGGAACATGTATGGGTGGATCTCATTCCAAAGATGGAGAGTGGGCCTACCTAGATCTACAAGAGATGAAAATAAATAAAAAACTGTGGTTAAAAAATGATCCTACAATAGGAAGAATTTCTACCTCGGAGAAGATTTCACTTTGACTACTAGTGAGAAGAAGATCCTCTTAGACACATTGTTCAACTTGAAGACCCCAAACGATTATTCGGGTAATTTACGTAGGGTAGTAAGCTACCGAGCAAATTACTTGAAACAGTGCAAGTCACATGACTGACACGTAATCCTCCAATTGATCCCTCTATTATTTCAACATTGCTTTTTTGAACACAAAGATATCCGTCGAAAAATTATGCAAATTAGTTTGGGTTTTTACCCTACTTTGTGCAAAAGTGGTAAAGAGAAGGCACATTAAAGCTGTGAAATCAACTTTAGTTGAGGGAGTTTGTATATTAGAGAAATATTTCCCTCCATTGTTCTTCGATATCAACATCCACCTGTTAGTGCATTTATACGATGAAGCTTTGTTATGTGGTCCCGTTAGGTATTATTGGATATATCCTTTTGAGCGCTTGATGAAAACCTTTAAAGATTACGTAAAGAATACACGGTATGTTGGAGGGTCAATTGCTAAAGAATACATGATGGTGTAATTATCGCTATACGTTAGGGAACATATTCCACAACAAGAGGTGAGGAGGTTCAATCCTCGTGGAGAACGAGTGATCGAGGATCCTGACGATTTTGAGGATGAATTTTCGTTTGGAAACCCTAAAGAGGTGAAACTCATAAATTTACAATACGAGCAAGCATCTCGTTATGTCTTCGAATCGCAAGATGAATTCGAAGACTGGAGATAGTGAGTATCTACTGAATTCTTTTTCTTTAATTATATGTTTTTTATATTTTATGATCTAAACTCTACAATTTACTTGTAGGATGTATGAGAACTAAATTGCCCAAAATCAAAAGAGAAATTGCACGACAACTGATTTTAAGGTATGGGTATCAAAGAGGTAAATTTCACATCTTATGTGTGCGATTATTTATTCGCGTATGATAAAAACATGCCATAATACAAATTCATTAATAAATGCAGTTTCTAAAAATAGGTGATGTCTCTTTCGGGATTGAACGCCTAGCAAAAGGCCCTAGTTTTTGTGTGAAATATTTTAAGAAATTCTGCACCAACGGTTTTGATTTCATTCCATATCCATATGAGGAAAAGTTTTTGACGTAAAATAGTGGAATATCCATTTTCTCCTTGACCATCTGTATCGCTAGCAAAAGCGATAAAAATCGTAAGAATACAGTGCTAACCTATTATGGTATAATCTAATAAATATTGGAACTTGATTGCTTATATTTCACAAAAAACGTATTCTATTATGATTGGGTAAAGGTGGAGTATACAACGAATGCTTGCAAAGTTGATCCTGACTCCAAACTTATTATGGTATATTTATCAAAGCTGAAGAGTAAAGATCGCATAGTCGACAAGCCTTTTATATGTGCATTTCAGAACGTAAAGAAGGTATTCTATTCAAAGTGAATAAACAATGGCAATTAGCCTATTGCTGTGAATGCACCAAATGAGGGGTATCCTACAAGTAGAAACAACAATATTAGAAATATTTTCTTGATTCAACAAGATACAACTCAATATTTTAATAAAATTTCATTAGAAAAATGAGTTACATGTTCAACCTCACCAAGAGCCACAAGTGTATTAACCCGAGGGAAGTATCCACCGACTTATCAACAGACAAGTAATTCAACATCACCTCAAGGTAACCTGGGGGTGTGGGAGACATTATAGAAGATGTCAAATGTGTCCCACTTTATTTCTTTCCCAAAGTTATCTTGCGTGTAGAAGTAGCAACGAAGGTAGAAATGCGTTTGCGTGGAATCTGAGAAATAAATGAATTATGAGATAAGGGTCGCATACCCACATGTGGAAAAACATTACCTGGAATAATAAGAGGGGGTGACATCATATTAAGAAGTTTAGATCTAGTAAATTCACTTTTTACACAAGATATGGATTGGTCTCACGAGTGGCCTTAGACGGAATACTACAAAGGCTAAAGGAACCTTTGGTGAGCTTGGACATTTTGCGATATTTGGGGGAAATTTTCCCTTGATGAATATTGTATTAAATAACTCTTGCTTTTCATTATGTTGGTGATTTTTAAAATAAGTGAGTAAGAGTTTTTTGGGTGTAAGAGCTTTAAGAGCTTGTCCCACATTGGAAGTGTGAGGAAGAGGTGGGAAGCTAACCCAAATATAAAAAGGGATAGTGTCCCACATTGGAAAATGTACAAAGCTAAGTGTCACCACTAAGCTATAAAAGGAGTGGGCAACCTTTGAGTCCCACATTGGAAAAATATTAAGAATTTGTACACTTAATAAGTACAAATGGAAGATGAAGAGTTAATTCATCTAGCATTTAAGACACTATTCAAGAGGCCTCAATACGGTACGAAGCACCGTACGCACACGCACACGCGCGCGTGTGCGGGTGCGGGGCAGTGGGATGTAGAGGCGCTAGTGGCGCACTTTGCACTTCGCACGCCGCGTGTCCGAAGTGGTAGCGGGTTGCCGAGATTCGTCCGGGTCGGATCGCGATAGCTCAGGCGCGGTCACTTTTTGGTTGACCCGTACAAAACCGATTCGGTATTAATTGTACCTGTTCGGAAATGACTTAAGACTGTTGGTAATTAACAGTCATACCATTTCGAAATTGATTAAGATTGTTAATCCAACAGTCATGACTCTTGAAGACAAAGCCTTTCATTATCTATAAATAAAGGCTGCCTAAAACGAATTTGCACATATAACAGATATTACCCAGTTCCAAAATTTCCAACCCTTGCTGTTACTCTCTTACAATTTTCAGGAGATATAAATTATCTTATTCTGTTTTGTGCACATAAACAGAATAAGAACTTGATTGACCGTTCTTCGCTGCTGCATCCAAAGGCTGTCTTCAAATATACAAGTTGCAGGCAGTGCAAGTTGCTTCATTGTATCTTGAGTACGGATTTGCGGATTCCCGTTTGTATACCAAAATTATTCGTGTGGGGAAAATACTGTACTTAGGAAAGTGACATCACGCCTTGAAGCTTTCTACTATCTATTCAGAAGTTACATTTTTGTATTGAAGTTGACATTATTGTGATATATAAAGAGTTCCATTTCTGTATTTGCATTCATATTATCCAACAATCTAAATACATTAATTTCTGAAATGGTCGACTCTTCCAAATCACTTCGACAAATAATAGAAGGCTTTGTCAAATTGGACCTTTTTGATGGTGGTAATTTTCTGCGTTGGCAGAAAAATGTTCATTTTCTTCTAACAGCATTGAAGATTGTATATGTCTTGTCACAACCGAAACCAAATGAAGATGAAGATGAAATCGTGGAACAGACTAGGCAACGCACAAAATGGGAGACCGATGATTAGTTGTGTCGAGGTCACATTCTCAATGCACTTGCTGACAATTTGTTCGACTTGTACCAAAATGTTGGGACTGCAAAAACTTTGTGGGAAATATTGGAGACCAAATATCTTACGGAAGACGCTACAAGTAAGAAGTTCCTTATCGGTCAGTTTTTAAGCTTTAAAATGCATGATAATGGGCCTGTGCTAGAACAATTTCATGACATCCAACGCATCATAAATCATTACAAACTGAAAAAAATTAAATATGGATGATAATGTAATTGTTTCTGCCATAATTGAAAAACTTCCTCCTTCTTGGAAAGATTATAAGAAAGAACTCAAACACAAAAAGGAGGATCTTTCACTTGAAGAATTAGTGACTCATTTAAGAATTGAACAAGAGTCTCGAATTCTAGATGGTAAAGAGGAACAAGAAAATTCTGTTTCTAAGGTCCATGTGGTGGAGGAAGGAAAGGATAAAAAATATGGCAATCATGGAAAAAATAACAAGCGGAAGAATTTTTCAAATAATTCTAAAGCAAACAAAAAGAAGAAAGGGAATTGTTTTCATTGCAACAAACCAGGTCTCTTCAAGAAGTATTGTCGTGAGTTCAAGAAACTAAAGGAAAAAGGAGGGACATCAGACACAAAGCAAAAATTTGCTGCTATGATATCCGAGGCTAATATGCTTGGAGACGACAACTCTTGGTGGGTTGATTCTGGTGCCACAAGGCATGTTTGTAAGGACAAGAACTTGTTCTCTGCCTATGAAATAGTGGAAGGAGATGTTCTCTACATGGGAAATTCATCTACTGCTGCGGTTAAAGGCAAAGGGGCAGTGGATCTGGAATTCACTTCCGGGAAAATCCTTAGCCTCACCAATGTTTTTCATGTTCCTGATGTTAGGAAAAATTTAGTTTCTAGAAGTCTTCGTAACAAATTTGGCTTTAAGCTTGTATTTGAGTCAGACAAATTTATTCTGACTAAGAATGGTACCTTTATAGGCAAAGGATATTTGTATGAGGGCATGTTTAAGCTCAATATCAATGAAAAAGATTCTTCTGCTTATATCGTTGATTGTCTTTCATTATGGCATAGTCGTTTAGGACATGTTAATACAAAGAAAATGCATTTTATGGTTAATTTAAATTTAATTCCTAAATATGAGAATGATATGAATGAAAAATGTAAAATATGCATGCAAACAAAAATAACAAGATTGCCTTTTCCAAAAATAGAAAAAACTACATCTTTGTTGCAATTAGTACATAGTGATGTTTGTGATTTGCATGGAACACCTACTAGAGGTGGTAGTAAATATTTTGCTACATTTATTGATGACTTTTCAAAATATTGTTATGTATATCTTTTAAACTCTAAGGATGACGTGCTTAATAGATTTAAGACATATAAAAATGAAGTTGAAAATCAATGTGATACTAAAATAAAATGTCTTAGATCTGATAGAGGTGGTGAATATCACTTTCCTTAATTTTGTGAAGATATGGGAATTATACATGAAGTTACTGCACCTTATACACCACAACAAAATGGAGTAGCAGAAAGAAAAGTAGAACACTAACTGAAATGGTTAACGCTATGCTTTCTTATTCTGGTTTAAGTAAAGGGTTTTGGGGAGAAGCACTTTTAACTGCATGTCATATTCTGAATAGAATACCTGTTAAAGATAATAAGAAAACTCTTTACGAATTATGGAAGAATAGAAAACCTAATTTAGGTTATCTTAAAGTTTGGGGTTGTAGAGCTATTGTAAGACTACCTGAAACTAAGAGAAATAAATTAGGAAGCAAAGTTGTTGAGTGTATTTTCATAGGTTATGCACAACATAATAAAGTCTATAGATTTTTGGTTAGTGAACCTAATGATTCTGTTGAGGTAAATACAATAATTGAATCGAGAGATGCAATTTTTAATGAACAAAGGTTTTCTTCTATTCCTAGAATTAAGAATGAAAAAGAAGTAAGCACTCCTTCACAGTTACCTGGAACTCCACCAGTAGAACAAGAAGAGATTAGAAAAAGTAAAAGACCTAGGAAAGAAAAAAGCTTGGGTCCCGACTTTGTAGTCTATCTTGTTGAAGGAACTAGAGACACATCTTGTAATCAATATGCTTTGACTCTTAGCGTTGAAACAGACCCACAAAGTTATAGTGAGGCAATTAAGTCTGTAGATTCAGCATTTTGGAAAGAAGCTATAAATGATGAAATGGATTCAATCTTGGGAAGTAAAACTTGGAAATTAGTAGACTTACCTCCAGGATCTAAACCCATTAAGTGTAGATGGATTTTTAAAAAGAAAATGAAAATAGATGGAACAATTGATAAATTCAAGGCTAGATTGGTTGCTAAAGGTTTTACGCAAAAAAAAGGAATTGATTATTTTGATACCTATGCACCTGTTGCTAGAACCGCCACTATTAGAATTTTAATTGCATTAGCATCTATATATAATTTTGAGATTCATCAAATGGATGTGAAAACTGCCTTTTTAAATGGTGACTTAGAAGAAGAAATTTACATGGAACAACCTGAAGGGTTTGTTATGCCTGGACAAGAAAATAAAGTATGTAAACTTATTAAGTCCTTATATGGCCTAAAACAAGCACCTAAACAATGGCATGAAAAATTTGATAAAGTCATTATTTCTTATGGTTTTAAAATTCATGAATCTGATAAGTGTGTTTATAGTAAATTTTCTAATGGTAAAGTTGTGATCATTTGTTTATATGTAGATGACATGTTAATTCTTGGTACTGATTTAGAAAGCATTAATAATACAAAGAGTTTTCTGTCTTCTAAATTTGATATGAAAGATATGGGTGTAGTTGATGTCATATTAGGAATGAGAATAATAAGGAAAGATAAAAATATAATTCTCACTCAATCTCATTATGTTGAGAAAATTTTAAAGAAATTTAATCAGTTTGATTGCACACCTGTTAGTACACCTTTTGAACCACGGCTAAAGATGATTCCTAATAATGGTAGAGCTATTTCACAATTGGAATATGCACGAGTAATTGGTAGTTTAATGTATGCCATGACATGTACTCGACCTGATATTTCTTATGATGTTGGTAAATTAAGTAGATATACTAGTAATACAAGTTTATTGCATTGGCATGCTGTCAATAGAATATTAAAATATTTGAAAGGAACTATGGACTACGGTATATACTATAGTGGATATCCTTCAGTATTAGAAGGGTTTTCTGATGCCAGTTGGATAACTGAGCGGGAGGATCATTCCTCAACAAGTGGATGGATTTTCACTCTTGGTGGAGGAGTTGTTTCTTGGGGATCAAAGAAACAAACATGTATAGCTGATTCTACTATGGCAGCTGAGTTTGTAGCATTAGTTGCAACTAGTAAAGAGGCAGAATGGTTAAGAAATTTATTAATTGAAATTCTAGTTTGGCCAAAACCAATGCCTCCAATATCTATACATTATGATAGTGAGTCTACACTTTCCAGAGCTTATAGTAGTGTACAATGTAAAATCTAGACATATTGGCCTGAGACATAGTTATGTCAGACAAATGATTACAGATAGTGTAATCACAGTGGATTATGTAAAATCAATTCAAAATTTAGCTGATCCTTTTACAAAAGGTCTTGCAAGAGGACTGGTGTCTAAGACATCAATAGGGATGGGACTAAAGCCCATTGATAATAATCACTCGTGATGGAAACTCAACTTGAAACTTGATATATTCAAGTCTCAAGTTCAATGATTAAAGTACATCATACGACGTGATTGTAAGCACTATGAAATTTAACATCCCAAGGATAAGTGCTTAGAACATGTAATGAATAATGAAAGAGGATGGGTTTAACCTTAATAGATTTATGGTGTTTTAAGTTACATGGACACCTATGATAATCTACCTATATGAGTGTGGAAGTGGTGCCGCTACCTATGAGAATTGGGCTTGACTCTAAAGCACTCATGAAATCAAGGTACAGACACAAGGCCTAATACATGTGTCGGCTTATATGGATAATCAGTGACTAAAAGATTTGTGTGTGAAGACAAATCCGGCTAATCAATATAGATTTATAGTTCAAAGACAAGTCTACTATACTTTCATGGTTAACCTTGACGAACCTTCACAGGGTATTGGTTCAAGTCGTGAGACACCAATGCTTATACACAGTCTTACAGACAATCAAAGATTTACAAAACTTATTTTGAAAATGGTGGAGGAATGTTGGTGATTTTTAAAATAAGTGAGTAAGAGTTTTTTGGGTGTAAGAGATTTAAGAGCTTGTCACATATTGGAAGTGTGAGGAAGAGGTGGGAAGCTAACCCAAATATAAAAAGGGATAGTGTCCCACATTGGAAAATGTACAAAGCTAAGTGTCACTACTAAGCTATAAAACGAGTGGGCAACCTTTGAGTCCCACATTGAAAAAATATTAAGAATTTGTACACTTAATAAGTACAAATGGAAGATGAAGAGTTAATTCATCGAGCATTTAAGAGGCTATTCAAGAGACCTCAATACGGTGCGAAGCACCGTACACACACGCACACGCGCGCTTGCGTGCGGGTGCGGGGCAATGGGCTGTAGAGGCGCTAGTGGCGTACTTTGCACTTCGCACGCTGCAGTGGTAGCGGGTTGTCGGGATTCGTCCGGGTCGGATCGCGGTAGCTCGGGCGCGGTCACTTTTTGGTTGACCCCTGCAAAATCGATTCGGTATTAAGTGTACCTGTTCGGAAATGACTTAAGACTGTTGGTAATTAACAGTCATACCATTTCGGAATTGATTAAGGCTGTTAATCCAACAGTCATGACTCTTGAAGACAAAGCCTTTCATTATCTATAAATAAAGGCTGCCTAAAACGAATTTGCATATATAACAGATATTACCCAGTTCCGAAACTTTCAACCCCGGCTATTACTCTCTTACAATTTTCAGGAGATATAAATTATCTTATTCTGTTTTGTGCACATAAACAGAATAAGAACTTGATTGACTGATCTTCGCTGCTGCATCCAAAGGCTGTCTTCAAATATACAAGTTGCAGGCAGTGCAAGTTGCTTCATTGTATCTTAAGTACGGATTTGCGGATTCCCGTTTGTATACCGAAATTATTCGTGTGGGGCAAATACTGTATTTAGGAAAGTGACATCACGCCTTGAAGCCTTCTACTATCTATTCAGAAGTTACATTTTTGTATTGAAGTTGACATTATTGTGATATACAAACAGGTCCATTTCTGTATTTGCATTCATAATATCCAACACATTCCACCAGTGGCTATGGAACCTTTCTTTTTTCCTTGGGAGTTGCAATAACAACCTCGGTAGTTGGAGTTAGAGGAGGAAGATCCTCCATGCATGGCCACTCAGTAAAGAGTAAAATTTATGTCCCTGTTAGAGATATTTTTAAGCATAAGTTAATTTGATACAAACCTCTCAATGATAGGATAACATGGTTCCCTATAAAAAAATATCAAAGGCCTGGACTTAAGTCGGATAATGATGGCAGTACATTCTAAGAGAATCTTCAACCATATTGTACTCCTTGAGAAGCACAAGGTTATGGTGTTCCTCTCATCGAGTAACCATAATTCTCCTCATGAAATCATAGTTCTCTTCCTTATTCATAATTAGTTTTGATTATAACTTGGTTATAACTAAAATGAGGACCGCACTAATGAATGTTGTATGTTTCACTTTTAAAATCCTACTCAGTGTGAGAGGGAGTACGACTTGGAGTGATTAAAAGAACCACAGCAAGATAAATATCAGATTTTACATCTTTCTCACCATTAAGAAGTTTAACCGTGGAAGCTTGTGGCTTAAAAACTGTCCAAGTCTTTGCATTGTCCTCTCCATCATAAGGACGAAACGCAAAAAAACCCACATCATCAACTGAAGGTAATAATATGTTTTTTCTCTATTTTTTATTCCATTAAGTTATGAGTAGATGTCTTAGAGGAAGAACTTTCACATGCTGCGCTTTAGGGGTATTTGCCGTGGAACCTTACGTAGAGAAAGACCATTAAAATAATTGTTTTGGCAAAGTTATATGAATCAAAATTACCAGTAGGTCATGCCACGTCATCATAACACCTATCCAAGCAGGGTTAGAGATATTCTGATGTTATAGCTGCTATAGGAATGTTAACTTTACAAGCAAAGCTGACAAACACAGCCACCAGGTCCCTTTGCAGTTGATCGTTGGGCTTCCAGGGATAAAGAATCATGAAAGCAAGAAAATGAGGTATGCAACTAGTTCAAAGTCTATGCCAAAAATTGCTTACTTAGTTAATAACAAAATGTTATAGATTAAATAAACTCCGATAATAAACTCTTTCAATAAAATTATTTTTAAAATACAATACAAGATGTGTTAAACGTTTTTGAATGTGTCCTCCAGATTTGTTAGTTTGATTATCTTAGGTTTTTAAAGCTAAAAACTATAATTAAGTCTTAAATGAGATAATGTTCATAAAAGCAATTAAGGACATTCAAGCAAATTTGACACACAATTTTTAACGTGGAAAAACTTAAAATAAGGGAAACATCCACGACCCCCTCTACGGAGAAAAAAAAATCCACTAAAATCACAAGACACAAGTTACATCACTAAGCATGCAATACAATATCTTCAGAAAATTACCGACGTGAGTTACTCCACTCTCAAAGGCTACTGACTTGATATGATCTTCTTCCCGTAGCTTCCTTGCTTTTTCCTTGTCCACTTGATTATAGTAGCTCAACAACAATATACCTCTCCAAGAACCATAATATATAAGTGTTCGTGTGAGAGTGAATGTGTTTGTGAAGTAATCTAAATGCAGAAATGATTATCACATCTCCCAATCAATTATACAGGAAATTCCTATGAATTACAAATCAATCTATATGATATGCAACTAATTTCAAATTTGTTTTTAATAATAGACTTCAACAAATTTCACATCTGACATAAAAAAAATTATATCAAATTTTGTTTCAAAAATTTATTTATGTTCAAACTTATTTCACTAAATGTGAAATTATATTTTCAAACAAAATAGTATTTACAGATCTGAATATATATACAACCAGAAGTCTAATTTCTCAAAATATATTTGAGATCACAAAATTGGATCAAAATAATAACAACAACCAGATCCAATAAAATCAGATATAAAGAACCTCAAAATATTCTATGTGAAGAATATGGCTCCTAGATAGACAAATTATTGAAGAGGTCTTCAATACAACAAACCAAGAACACACCAACTCACATAAACCTCAAGTGTTTGACTCTAAAAAAAATGGTTTTACTGTTTGTTTAATCAAATAAGGCTTTAGTGTATTTGGTTTTTGGAGGAAACCAAATGAAGGTTTGGAAGATATAAGGTTTGATTTTCTCTTTCTCTCTTCATTTTCTCTTTATTCTCTCTCTTGGAGCTCTAATGGCGCCAGCCCTCTCTCTCTCTCAGTTTCTCTCGTTCTACTCTCTAACTAACCAAATGCAAACCCTAAAGAAACGAATTTATACTAGCAATGAAAGAGCTAGAAGGTCTATTAAAAACGAGCGATGGAGAATCAGTTTTGTCGAACAAACTGAATCTAAGGACTGATGTAATGCAGGGGAAGCACATAATCTGGGTTGAATGAAATCGAAAATACACGGATTGATTGGTTATAGGTGTTTTGAACCGTCGATGGCTTCAAGAGACATGATTGCACAGGTCACGATCGCAACACGAGCTAGTACATATATAGGTCAACGATTAATTCGGGATCAAGGGTTACGATCACAATCAAATCTTAGTTTGGGAAGAAGTACAAATGATGTACTAAAATGTAAGACATGTTTGATGTAAAAAGGTATCAGCGAGATTTTTTAATGATTTTGATCAATTCAAAATATAACCCCAAAAATTTTTTTACCTTAAAAAAATAATTCTGATTTTAACCTCAAACATTTTAAAAACCATTAATATAAAAATTTATTTAAAATGATTAAAAAAATGTTTTAAATGAATTTAAAAAAATGTTTGAAGCGGCTAAACCACCATATAAATTTGTGCACACATAATAACATATTTATGGAGAATGTGTATCCTAATGTGGTTCATGTGTTTAGTACTTCCCTTTTTGTAGAGCATCATCAGGCATTAGAGTTCTTGGACTGTGATTCCTTTGATGAAGCTTGAATTCCTTTTTTGAGAGAGTAACTCATAAAAAATCTAATCCTAGTTGGAACTCCTATATGGCACAGAGTCAAGTAAGTCAACCATATAGTGTGTTCTTAATCTCCCCCTTTGGATATTAGAGACAAAATTCCCTTAAGTATCTTGTACACTTGGGTAAAAATGAAAAATCCTATATTTACTATACAAAACTCTCTAACTACCCATTCCCATCCTAGAACCGAAAGTAAGAGAAGAAAATGCATTACTCAACTATAATACATACCAATACCCCAATAAAAAGGACAAGCTATACAAACGGGTCTGAAAAATGCCTGAAAAAATAAACACTCAATGGCATATTAGTTGAGTTAATACAAAATAAGATATGAAATTATAAGCCAGGTAATCAAGTTCCTCTCCCCAAATTTTTCTCAAATATACAACGGGGTAAAAGAATATAAATCGGGAGAATATGATATAATATGTGAACACAAGCATTAACATATACAAGGGTCTCCTACATTAAATATGTATTAGGAGGGGTCTTTTGTCATTTGAGAAGCGTCCATGCCCTAAATCCCGAATAACCAATTATAAGCATGCAACTACCGAGGATATGAATTATGTGTGACTTAAGTAAGAACTATCATACCAATGGCATTACGAAGATACTCAAATCTAATATTGTCAAGAGGTTTTGTAAACCAATCAGCTAACAGTTTGTCAGTATTGAGATACTTAATATCTAATTATTTAGACGGTACAGGGTCACGAATGAAATGATGTCTATTTTTAATGTGTTTAATTCTAGAGTGCTAGACTGGAGTTTTAGATATATTTATGGCACTCTGGTTATTGTAGTACATAGTCAATTTTTCGTCAACTATACCGTAGTCACTAAGCATTTTCTTGATCCATAATAATTGGGAACAATAACTACCGGCTGTAATATACTCAAATTCAGCCGTAGAAAGAGAGATACAATTTTGTTTCTTACTACTCCAACCTACTAAGTTGTTTTCTACGTAATAGAAAGCGTCGAAAGTACTCTTAATATCGTCCGAACACCCTTCCCAATCGGCATCAATGTATCCTACAATAGAACTAGTGGTGTATTTAGTGTACCAAATATTGTAATTTTCTATACCCCTAATATATTTAATGATATGTTTTACACATAAAAAGTGGGATTCTTTGGGTGCACATTGGTATCTAGCACAAACACAAATGGCGAAAGAAATATCTGGTCAGGAAGCAATAAGGTATATCAAATTCCCTATCATACTCCTATACAATGTCGGGTCAACATCTTTACCATTTTCTTCTTTAGATAGTTTGATTGACGAGCTCATAGGTCTACGTGCATGTTTAGAGTGTTCTAATCCAAATCTCTTAATGAGATCATAGGCATATTTAGATTGAGTAATAAATAGACCATTATTATATTATTTGACTTGTACACCTAAGAAACATTTTAATTCACCTATTAATGACATCTGAAATTCAGAATGCATTGTCTCGAAAAGGTTTTTTATTTGATTAGGACACGTTGATCCGAAAATAATATCGTCTATGTAAACTTGGGCAATCAGAACATGTTTGTCTGATTTCTTAACAAATAAGGTTTGATCGTTACCTCCTCGAATAAATCTGTGAGAGACTAAAGAAGTGGATAAACGCTCATACCAAGCTCTAGGAGCTTGTTTCAAACCGTATAAGGATTTCTTAAGCCTAAACACACGGTTTAGATAAGAGGGATCGATAAAACATTTTGGTTGTTCAACGTATACCTCCTTAGTTAAAATTCCATTTAAAAATGAGGACATAACATCCATCTGAAAGAGTTTAAATTGTAAATTGCATGATATGGCTAAGAAGAGACGAACTGACTCAAGACGAGTAGCAGGTGAAAAAAGTCTCGTCAAAATCAATTCCCTCTATCTGAGAGTAACCTTGTACTACTAACCTAGCTTTATTTCTAATGACCTCCCCATTCTCATTAGTTTTGTTTTTGAAAATCCATCGAGTGCCAATAACCTTATTATCTTTTGGCCGAGGAACAAGATACCAAACATCATGACTCTAAAACTGGACAAGCTTTTCTTGCATAACATTGATCCAGAATGAGTCACAAAGGGCATCATTTACATTTTTCAATTCTATACGAGAAACAAAACATGCAAATTGTGCTATTTTTTAAAGTTTGCGATCTAGTCCTAACGGGTTTAGAAGGATTACCAACAATATTTTTAATAGGATTGTCTTTAGAAACCCAAGTTGGAACCAAAGGACTCTCAGGTGACAGTGAATCAGTTATTTCCGAAGAATCTAAGATAAAATTTGTTTCTTCCTTATCCAGGACAACTGGTTGACTGACACTGATCTCAACACTAGTATCATTTACAATTACATTAAAAGATTTCATAATAATTTTGGTTCGATAGTTGAAAACACAAAAAGACCTACTTATTTGGGAATACCCAAGAAACATTCATTTCTCTCCTCGGGTGTCAAATTTAGAAATATGTTATTTATCATTACAAACGTAACACACACTCCCGAAGGTTTTAAAATATTTCAAGTTAGGCTTTTTGTGGAACTAGAGTTCATATGGAGTTTGTTTGGAACTCTTCCTAAGGTATACATGATTAATGATATGACAAGCCGTTTGAACAGCTTTGGCCCAAAAATACTCAGGTAGATTTTTCGCATGGAGCATCACCCTAGCCATCTCTTGTAAAGTTTATTTTTCCTTTAAGCAATGCCGTTCTGCTGAGGTGTCTTAGGCGCACTAAATTCATGTTTATGACCATTTCCTATATAATATTCTGTAACACCAGAATCTTTGAATTCTCCACCGCTTTCACTTCTGATGCGACATACTTGGGTATCCTTCTTGTTCTCTTTTTTTAAAGTATTTTCAAGAACTCGTCGAAGTTATCGAATTTATTTTTCATAAAGGCTACCCATGTAAATCGTGTGTAATCATCCACAATAATAAGTATGTACTTGTTACCATAGAAGTTGACAGTACGAGAGGGACCCATAAGGTCCATGTGGATTAATTCCAAAGGTTTTGTAGTTAAGACATCTTTAACTTTCTTATGAGGACGTTTACTTATTTTCCCTTCCTGACAAGGACCACATACAGGATTAAAAGAATTTTTGATTTTAGGTTGTCCTCTAACAATTTCTTAGGAACTTAACCTATGAAGATTATCAAAATTTGTATGTCCCAATCTATTGTGCGAAAGATCAGAATCTTCTTATCTAGAAATATTACAAGATTCAGACATAGGAAGGAATGTGTAACATTTATCCTCATTTATGTTTCTTGTTAAAATACAGTTTCCCTTTTCATCAAGGATTTTGCAATAATTTTTAGAAAAGGTAACATTATGATTGGAATCACAAAATTGATATATGCTAAGCAGGTTAGCCTTGAGACCTTTAACTAGAAGGACATCATTTAGATTGGGGAGACCATCCTTACATAATGTTCCCTTACATATGATTTTAGATGAAACTCCATCACCAAACACAACACTACCTCCAAGGAAGTCTGTTTTGTTTGTTAATTTTGTTTCATCTTCGGTCATATGTTTAGAATATATGGAGTCAAAGTACCATCGAGATGAAGTGAATTGTGCCTTAAAATCAGATATGACAATATTGCACTTGAGCTGGGGTAACAAGTTATCTTTTCTAATCCAAATAGGCCTAGTTTTGAGAGTTTTATAGTCCTTTGATTTAACAAAGTTTTGTTTGGTCTTTCTAAATGATTTCTTCTTAGTTTTAGATCCTCCCTTCTTTTTATGGTTAGAGTTGTGAGTGGACTATCTTGGGAGAACATAAGTATTCCTACTCTTTCTTGAATAGTTAAAATTTAAATAAGTAGGTGTATACATCTCTTTTGAAAATATTCGGCAATAGAGTGGCCGTAGACATCACAGTATGAACAGTACATATGTGTGGAGGACTTGACTTTATTACTAAAGTCTTTGAAACTTGGTTTATCCCTAATAGGTATGGTCGTCCATATGTCATTGGTTCTGGGTTTTTGACATTAATTTCTAATAGGAGGACAAACGTACTTAGCTGGACCATTAGATTTGGGATGTTGAGCATAGTCACTTTGTTTTTCCTTAGAGACATCTTTAAAAAAATTTCTTTCTAAGTGTTCTGAAGATTCTGTCCTTGTTTTACAAAAACAACAATTTCAGGAGAAATATTTTTGCTAGTATAAACTTTTTCTCCAAATCCAAAACCAGATTTGTCTTTAGAATCAAACCTGCTTCCTACAATAAATTCTTCATAGGATTTATCTTGAGTTTCAAAGTTTAAGCATTTTTTAAACAGGTTTGAAACTTTTTTCTTAGATTCTTCAAGTTCAACTAAAGTAGACTTGTATTTTTGTTCCAAAATATTATTTTTCTCGGAAAGGTCTCTTATTTTGCGAAAATTTCCCTAGTTTCAGTCTCATGGGCAACACATTTTGCCATAAACTCTTAAACATTTTTCCTAATAGTTTGGCTTAGTAAATCAATACGATCATTCAGTATCTTAACCATTTTCTCAAGATGAGCACTTTTCTTAAGCATTTTAGTGCATAGCTCTTGAAGATTTGGAAGATCATTGTCGGACTCACTAAGTGTAGTGTGTGTAGTGTCTCTTATAGCACTCATTTCATATGTGGAACTCACACACACTTCAGTTTTATCGAATATGTTTTCAGTTTGACGCACCCTTAAACTATCACTATCAGTGTTGTTTTCATCATCAACAGTCACAACATTCTCATTAACAGATGAGACAATTGGTAAAATAGAATCATTAGTACTGAAACAGTCATCATCATCTTGGTATATGATCTTAGCAAAGAATAAGATACATGAATCGTAATTATGGGTTGACTCAGTTTCATCTTCATCAGAATCACTAGAGTCGTCCCATATCTTAAACTTATTAGCCCTAGTATTGTTATTAAATCTAGTTTGGCATTTTTTTGGCAAAATGTTGAATTTTTACACATCTATGACATTTCACATCTTTCATTTCTATATTAGGTAAATTATTATCATAGGTCATTTCGTTGTTATATCTTTCATGTGGTTTCGAATTTTGAGGGCCTTGACAACCTAGTTTTCCATGGGGCTGCCACTGAGTTCCTGAATTTGATTATTTTCTTAAATTGTTTGCTCATTAAGGCAATTTGGTTATCAAGATCATCCAAATCACAGTCATCATTTAGGTCAAGGTCAAAGTCTAAGGGACTGAATTTAGGTGAAGTAAATTGTGATGAAAACACAACATTAGATCCAGTGAGTCTCTTATTTTGGGCAGTCATTTGTTTTTTAAACTATAACTCCATCTCAATAATTCTTAATTTTCTACTTAGCAATTCATGAGTAAGGTTTGGGTTGTCCACTTCTTCTATGGCATATCTCTTATTGTCAAATTTTGCAGGTAATGACCTAAGAATCTTTTGAACGATTTCTTTTCTACTATGGGTTATACAATTTGCATGTAATTTTGTGAAAATATCACTTAACCTAATGTAGAAATCGTCAAAGGATTCATTGTCATCCATAATCACTGTATTATATTATTGGATAAGCATTTATATTTTTTCGGCCTTAACACGTTCATCACCCTCATGTGCGGTGACTAGAGTGTCCCGGGCCTCTTTAGAGGTGGAGCAAATACATATTCTTTTAAACTTACGCTCGCTAATTGACATAAACATTGCATTCTTGCCCTTATTATTATCAAGAGACTTCTTTTTCTCGACCGTAGTAAATTTGCTAAGAAGTTTCTTAAGCCTTGTGGGATCGGTATCAGATAAAGACTTAGTTGAATATTCATAACCATTTTGAATCATATCCCAAACATCATCACCAAGAGTTCCTTGAATATAAGAAACCATTCGTAGTTTCTAGTAAGAGAAGTTGTTTCCTTCAAAGAGAGGTGGTCGGGAAAGGTTAGCTAACTTCTTAAATCTTTCATCCATATTCAAAAATAGATTTTGAAAACAATTTTTGGAGTTTCAGGATCAAAATAACTTTTGATAAATCGGCTCTGATACCACTTGAAAAATTGCTTACTAAGTTAATAAAAAAATGTTATAGATTAAGTAAACTCTGATAATAAACTCTTTTAACAAAACTATTTTCAAAATACAACACAAGATGTGTTAAACGTTTCTGAATATGTGCTCCAGATTTGTTAGTTTGATTACCTTTGTTTTTTAAAACTAAAACCTACAATTAAGTCTTAAATGAAATAATATTCACAAAAGCAATTAAGAACATTCAAGAAAATTTGACACGCGATTTTTAACGAATTTCAAACCTAAAATAAGGGAAACATCCACAAGGAAACAAAAAAATCCACTAAAATCACAAGGCACAAGTTACAACACTAAGCATGCAATACAATATATTCGGAAAATTACCTATATGAGTTACTCCACTCTCAAAGGCTACTGACTTGATATGATATGCTTCCCGCAGCTTTCTTGTTTTTTCCTTGTCCACTTGATTATAGCAGCTCAACAAACAATATACGTCTCCAAGAACCATAATATATAAGTGTTCGTGTGAGACTGAAAGTGTTTGTGAAGTAATCTAAATGCAGAAATGATTATCACATCTCCCAATCAATTATACAGGAAATTCCTATGAATTACAAATCAATCTATATGATATGCAACTAATTTCAAATTTGTTTTTAATAATAGACTTCAACAAATTTCAGATCTGACATAAAAAAATTATATCAAATTTTGTTTCAAAAATTTATTTATGTTCAAACTTATTTCAATAAATGTGAAATTATATTTTGAAATAAAAAAGTATTTACAGATCTGAATATATACATAACCAGAAGTCTTATTTCTCAAAATATATTCGAGATCGCAAAATTGGATCAAAATAATAACAATAACAAGATCCAATAAAATCAAATATAAAGAACCTAAAAATATTCTATGTGAAGAATATGGTTACTAGAGATACGAATTATTGAAGAGGTCTTCAATACAAGAAACCAAGAACACACCAACTCACATAAACCTCAAGTGTTTGACTCTCAAAAAATGGGTTGACTATTTGTTTAATCAAAGAAGGCTTTGGTGTTTTTTGTTTTTGGAAGAAACCAAATAATGGTTTGGAAGATATAAGGTTCGATTTTCTCTTTCTCTTTTCTCTCTTATCTTTTCTCTCTTATATTTTCTCTCTACTCTCTCTCTTGGAGCTCTAATAGTGTCGAACCTCTATATCGGTTTCTCTCATTCTTCTCTCTAACCAACCAATTTCAAACCCTAAACAAACGAATTTATACTAGAAACGAAAGATCTATAAGGTCTATTACGAACGAATGATGGATAATCAGTTTTATCGAACGAATTGAATCTAAGGGCTGATGTAATGCGGTGGAAATGCAAAATCTGGGTTGGCTGAAATAAAAAATACACAGATTAATTGGTTGTAGGTGTTTTGAACCGTCAATAGATTCCAGAGATACGATTGCATGGGTCCCGATCGTAACACGAGCTAGTACAAATATGGGTCATCGATTGATTCGGGATCAAGGGTTACGATCATAATCCAATATCAGTTAGTGAAGAAGCACAAATGATGTACTAAAATGTAACACACATTTGATTTAAAAAGGTAGCAACGAGATTTTTTAATGATTTTGATGAATTCAAAATATAACCCTAAACAAATTTTTACCTCAAAAAAACAATTTTGATTTTAACCTCAAACATTTTAAAATCCATTAATCAGAAAAATGATTTAAAAATATTTTAAATGAATTTAAAAAAATGTTTGAAGAGGCTAAAACACAATATAAATTTGTGCACACATAATAACATACTTATGTAGAGTGTGTGTCCTAATGTGGTTCATATGTTTAATACTTCCATTTTTGTACATCATCTTGAGGCATTGGATTTCTTGGATTGGGATTCCTTTGATGAAGCTTGAATTCCTTTTTGAGAGAGTAACTCATAAAAATCTATTCCTATTTTGTCTCGATATCAAAGCTTGTTGGAACTCCTATATGGCACTGACTCAAGTAAGTCAACAATATAATGTGTTCTCTTTCCGAATCTGGTATAACTCCTTTGTCATTATAATCTTGAGTGGGCTTGACACGAGTCTTGTAGAAGTATTTGATAAATTGGCCCAAAATAGCTTTTGTTGCATCAGCAGTACAGTCGCGAGCAAGCTGGTCTAACAAAATTCCTTCTTTCTCCTTTAAATCATCGATGGGCATGGGATTTGAAGGGATATGGACACATGGATCTAAACTATATATTTCACACACATCCTTTCGAATTACGGTGAATCCCACAAAGTGGCATGAAGATAGGTGTGGCAACACTCCATCGAGAATCCAAGAGGTAAAGAGTTGGGTTATTCTTTGACAGTGTGAAGTCTCCAATGTATCTTGCCACTCATTCAAGCCCAACTTTTTCTAGTTGATTCATATATTTGTCACATATGTAACTAGACCAAGCTGAGAAATCATCAAGGGATCCACTTGGTGCTTCTCAGTCTATATGAGAATAGGGGAAATCCCCTCGATCAAATCGAAATCTTATATGTTCCATAAGATGGCATGCCTTGAAAAGGTTGGATGTCACCATCGTGTCTCCTTCCACAACCTCAAATATCATAAGCCACTTCTAACCATCTCCTCAAAAGTGATCTTCGGGACCACATCTTTCCACAACCATTTCAAATAATCATTGGTTACTATAGCACCTTCCTCGGTACATTGGGACGCATGAGTGGATGGCTTACAATGTTGCCACAGAGGCCCCAAAGTCACTCTCAATGATTCAGTCAGGTCCTCCATAGAAAAGAACTTAGTTAAGCATGTAGGAATGATTTTCTCCTATCCCACTTAATGCAGAAGTCGCCAAGGGTTGTGGAAATAAGTCTATTGGAGACCTACCAGCCAAACATAATGGTATTCCTTTAACATAAAGATGGGTTGTAACTCACCCCACCATGGTTTAATACCCCGTATTTTTATGGCTTTTAATTATGTGATTTAATAAATTAAATTGCCTTGAATTATGAGATTTACTATAATTAATTTAGGTTAATTAATTGGAAATTTATTCGGATTTAAATGCTAGCGAGACGAGAGTTAGTATTTGATTATTATTATATTGTTGAATATTACTGAGTGATTATGGTAATATGTGATTATAGAATTCATTAAAATTATCGTGAGTTGAAAATACGGAAGTTCGGTAATTAAGTGGGACGCGCGTGTCATTCGTGTCAGGACCCAATTTAATGGATTTAAAAGTATTTTATTTTTATATCATTCGTATGAACATTTTGAGTGTGTCAAAGTGTCCGAAAGGGTCAAAATAGTCAGAAAATACTAGTGGAGAGTTTAGTTTGGGTCCCAGGGCATTTTTAGGCTTAACCGGTAACCCGGGAGGGTATTTTTGTCATTTTAGATTTTAAGGAAATTAGACCCACGAATTTTAGAGTTTATTTAATTGTTATTGGGAAGGCCATTAGGGCCATTATCAGCCAAAAAGTAAGAAGTGGGCTACGTGAGATAGACGAGAAGTTACAGAAGGGTTTCCATGGCCATAACCATCACATACCACCACCACCGCCGAATTTCTGATCGGAAAGAGAGGGGGAACCAACCAACAACGTCATCAACGGATCAGAATAGTTATTCTACAGGCAAATGATTTATCTTGCAAAGATTCAAAGCATATATTTTACATGTTATTATAGAATTGAAGATTTATCATGAATAATGAAAATTGAATGGATTTGAAAGGTTTAAATCATAATCTGGGTAGGTCTTGCATGTAGTTTAATATTGGAGATGATAACAACCACGAATTTATGATTTATGGGTAGAGAATTATGAAATTTCATTGAATTATGTGATGTCTTGAAGAAATAGGAAAACTAGGGTTTTTAATATGAAAATTGGGTATTTTGATCCAAGAAATTTATGTTCTATGTTGATTTGATGATTCTAAAATGTGGGAATGATGTAAACATGTTAGTATGAGGATTAGTATACTTAGTTGTGAGTTTTGGACGTTAGGATGAAGAATTTAAGGTGTAAAAAGAGGAGAACCCGTAACTGTTAAGAAATTCTGGGCTGATACTTGCTTGATCGATCGATCGACTCAAGAATGTCGATCAATCGAACCATCAATCGATCGACCCCTTTTCTTCGATCGATAGACCACACCTGATTTTTGGCCATTATTTTCCTTTAAGGTTTAATTAAAATCCCAAAGCAGATGTTGATTCTTAGGGTGATTAAAATAATATTGTGGGACTTAGATAAGGTCAGTAGGGACTTAGTTATTATCGGAAAATGTTATAACTTTTGGGATTGAGCGTTATAATTACGAACGGTTACCGAGTGAGGACGGTTTGAGATCTTTTGATTTTGGGCCTCAAAGTGGATTGAAAGATAATTTAAGGGATTTTAGATGTGCTGAGATAACCTTAGGAACAAATGGGAGACCTAATATTCACCTGGGATAGGTATAGGTACCCAAATTTATATGACAAGACTTGTCGCGTTAAATAAATATTATGTAGAATATTCGGAATGTAAATATTGTGGGTGAGACTTAATATATAGGGGGGAGTATACCTATATTAAAATTGTATATATATTGGTTGTGTGATTTTCTACTATATATATTATTGTGTGTATAACATACCTACCATACTTGCTATCACGGGAGGTCATTCGTAAGAGGATAGTCTGGTCTCGATGTGACCTTCGGGGGGAGTTTAGATTTATACCTCAGAACATAGGACTTGGAAGGGCTTTATCGCTGGATGGACAAGTCTGCTGACCTTAGGAGCGTAGGTATGTGTGTGACTCATGGGTATGTGAACTATGTTCGCCTCCACTATGTGTGAATTTTATTTAAACGGTTCCTGAGTGATTCGGAACTTGTGATCCTTACGTACGTGATGTACCAGGATTCGATAGCAGAGTATGAGGTCATCTTAGGTTCTATCCTTGTGGGGTGCCTGATTTGCATATGAGATATTATATGGGTTTATATACATATACTTGAGATAGTTCTGTTGTGTTGCTTAGTAGATGTGAATAGCTAAGGTATTTGAATGGGTTAAAAATATGAATTTAATTAATACTGGAGATGAGTAATTTAATGAATGTGAATATGAGTTATGAATATGAATTATTTGGGTGTTACAAGTAGATAGCCTATGTTAGAATGTGAAAGCAGGAGTGGTACAAACTAGTTAGAAAGCGGCATAACTAGGATGGGTTAAGGGCATACGTTAGGCGTGCACATTAGTTGAAAGATAAGAAACTCATGTGAGATTACGCAACTAACGTGTTTATAATATGTGTTGTTTAATTGTAATTTAAACACTTGATAAACTTTTAAACTGTTTTCTCCTCGATCTCTGACCCGTTTGCCCTCCAAATCTATTTTATTTTGTGAAAACATTTTAGGTGCCCAGCCATAGGGACACCAAGCATAGGAGTTTCATTCTGATGACGGGTTGTAGCTGCTGTGGAAGCTACAGATCTTGGTATTACACGCCTTCATATTCCTCCTTGGTTCCTTCAGAGTCAATTGTATCAGTTAGGGCATGTCACCCATTCTTATTTAGAGGTTGTAGTTACAGACTTTCATTATTTCAGTTATTGGTTTATTTATTCGGACTTTTGTATTGGGACTTTACTTACTGTAGCATTATTATTATTGGAGTGTTTACTCCAGACTCAGTTGATTTCATTTAATTGGTTATTCTTATGAGATTGTTTATGCGATTGATGGTTAATGATTTAATTCTTGGTTATTTGTTAACTTATTAATAAAATTTGGCATCTCTCTTTTTAAACATTAGGTGGCAAGTAATTAATTAAATGTTTTTCGACAGTGATGCTAAGACTGAACCAACTTGATATTTTGTATTAATTTAATAAAGGAGTAGCTACTCGGTATTTAATTAGATGGGGTGTCACAGGTGGTATCAGATCCTTTAGGATCTGTGTGACTTATTATGCTTCCAGCGTTGCTTTCCTTTGATATAGAGCCCTATGGTTAGGATTATTGATTTCTTTGGTGAGATTTCATTCTCCTTCTATGATGTATATTATAGAAATCTTATTTGCATTTGGGAGTGTTCGTGTGCTTAACAATGCAGTATGTCGTGCGAGTTGGGCGGATAACTGGAGGTAAATATCAGTTGAGGTTATTTGATTTATTTCAAGAAGGATGACAGTAGTTGAAGTCACTCATATTATGGCACGGAAGTCCAGGACGGTAAAGACAGTTAAGTCGCGACTTGTGACTTCTAGGTACAACTATAGTATAAAGTGGGGTCAATTTAGACCCACTCAACAAGGTTGTGTTGGGAGAGAGTTAGACGAAACATTGATAAGAACCAGGAGTGGAAATACTAGAAATGCGGAGATGGCGTGTACTAACCAACTCACGTAATATATCCAAAGGCTTGGACATATGATCAGGTATGGCTAATCTGGAGTGAAAATTTGGGGTAAAATTTTTCCTTGGCTCGTAAGAGAGGAGTTTCAATGGTGAGAGGCATCCGCCACACTTAGAAGTGGAATGTTTTGTCAAGAGAAGGCGAATACGTATGGTTTGACCATAAGTTCCTTCATTAGATGTTTAGAGTGAGATACGAACATTGTTCTGAACTCACACCAGAGGGCTGGACAGAGGTCACTTTTTGAAAAGAAATTTAATTGGTTAGCGAACCTTACATCGGATGAAGTAAGTGAAATGGAGAAAAGGACATTAAAAGGAAAATTTACATGCAAAAAGAATTGTTAGCATTTCTGAGGAATTCTGCTTGGACGGTCAATGCAGATAGTAATAATGTCGCGTTGTGTTAAGATGGAGGTAAACGTTTCCTTGGGTGGGGAGACATAAGTATCAAAGAATTTATATAGAGTAAGACTGGGGGAAATGGTGTTGGTGAAACACCACAAGGGGGAGACCCATCACGGGACCCGTTTAAATGATTTGGGAAGCTGAATTGTTTACCAAGTGAAGGTAATTTCAGGAAGAGAGGTTGAAACCAGTAGCATGTTCCTTAGGGCCATCAAAATTTAAGGGAACAATAGAGGTAGCCATTAGAGCCGGGACTACCAACGTTCGAGAGATGGAAAACCGTAGCATGGTCAATGTGACCGAAGATGAGTGGAGTATGTGTAAAGGTATTTTATGGGGAGTGAAACTCTTGTGTTAAAACTTTTTCGAAGAGAGTAGAGGAATAAAAGGTATGGTGCCTAGCAATGACAATGGTTATTGAAATTTTCGGTTGGTACGGACAGGTGTGTTAAGTCCAGGAACCATTTGAACATCCAGGGAGATTGGAAAACTAGAAGTATGAGTTATATCCTCAGATGATGATGCGTGTTGTATGTGATGCGAACGAGTTACTACATTTTTTATTATTTCCATATTTTCATAAGAGACGAGTTTAGTGAGTATCTCAACAATTTTATTATTTATGTGAATATTTTCCTTGGTATCGTGGGGCTACCTTTATTGTTATCCGCGAAGGATGTATGGGGGTATCGATAGTGATATACACTTTATTGAAATTACTCATTTTAAGTGCTGTGTTATACGAGTACGATATTATCTTAATTATAGCTTTATGAAAATGATTAAACCGGTTGTGTGCGGTTATTGCTAGTCCATAGGGGTTACGACCTTTGGGTAGAATGTTTTGTTATGGCAGGGCCCCATCTGCGAGAGGGCCGGACTCACGTTTATATATTTGTATATAGTTATATATATGTATTGTTGAGACTTAGAAGAGTATAATGGTCTCAGATATTTGTTCCCGGTATGAGTAGGGATTTCATTGTTATGATGCGGAGTGTAATTAGTTTACTGTTCAGCGGAAAGATTTAGCTGCTTATTATAAATAACGCTCAGGATGTGGTAATAAGAAGAACGCATTATTTTAACACCCTTTAGAGACGTGGGAGTTTATACTCATACTTGTATGTCCGGGGATGGGATTTAGAGAGCCCCGATTATATTTGCATGATTTTTATGGAAGGTGATTTTCATCAATGTTAAGAGACAGTGTCTTTCGGAAGGAGTTCCTTATTTAAGTGAAATTGCGGAAGGAGATGTAACTTGATTGTCAAGAGACGGGAATATAGGGGTACATGCTATGGACCGAGGGCATAACAGATCCCGATGATCGACAATGCTAGGGAGTAGTGTATCAGGGGGTTCCTTATTTAGATTTCGCTTTGCGAGACATCCCACGCATGAAACTTAGCGTAAGGTTGGTAGTAAGGAGACATATGAACGTTCTTCTATGATTTGGGTACCTCGATCATTATGGAGTACGTAGTTAGAACTGGAAGTTAAAGGGGAAATTAAGATATAAGGCCAGTATAGCCAATGATGTGGTGAGGAAATGCTGAAATTTTTTAGCTTTATTACGGCGGGTTGAAGGATGCAATGAGGTTAAGGAGGACTAAGGATTTCTAATTTAGGGGAGATTGAGAATGACCAAGTGGTATAGCCACGTTACAAATGCAAGGGCAATAAAGAGTAGAGTACGTATGGAGCATATCTTATGTTTGAACCCGTATGTATGGGTTAAAAAGGGGTATAGACACCCTGGTTCGTTTAGGTGTTAATCGAAGGAAGAAGAGGCATAGATGGGTGAAATTTTTACTTGTGAGACTAATATGACAAAATAGAAGTGGTAGAGTGAATTAAGCGTCGGGAGAAGGATGACAATCAATTGACTTTTGTGCAATCAGGATAACACGTCCAATATGGGATGAAAGAGAATGGGAAACTATTTAAAAAGGGACTACCCCTTGAGAAGACAAATATCTAACTATTATGGACAATTTGCAGCGGAGTTCCACCCAATCGAATGTTAACGGTGGCTTACGCGTAAATAGAGTGAGGATGTTGATAAGGTATGGGAGTCCAGATGTGCACAACGTGGTGAAAGGTGCACGAGTAGTAATTTTTGATATATGCCAAGAGGGGAAGAGGGTTAGTAAGTATCACTTAACGGGAAGAATTATACGTGAAAGTCGTCATTGAAAGGGGTATAGTAAGTAGTAGATCGGTTGGAGTAAGATAATCAACCAGATAATTTTGAATCAAGCCGAAGATTCCGGAGATGGAAGAGTTAAGTTGGTAAATTTCCTTGAAGGGTTGCAACCTTATAGATAATTAACGAGTTCCTTCGAATATGTGGGACAGGTTGTCCAGAAGGAGAGAACTTGTTATATCCTTGGGTGATTTACACTATTAGATAGTGAACACGTCGGTACATGTTCCTACGCAGTATTATTCATAACTAGGAGGGGATCCCCAAAATCCACTTTCAACGTGGGGTATCAGGAAGTAGTGGAGATAACGTTTCATTCGGAGAAGGTTGTATCACCTATAGCCCGAGGAGTAGGCGCAAGGTTACTGACGACTTGTGGAACTGTATGAAAGCAGTTTTGGATTCGGTGCGATCATTTCATTTCCAAAACGGGGATAGCTAGTAAGTGAGGTAGAGTTTGGTAATGGGGAGAAGATATTCCCAAATGGTAAAGTTGAGTGAAAGCACCCGTATCTATTTATAATGGGCAAGGTGCTTACTGAAGTTTTGTGTGGATAAACCTTATCATTCTTTCTCTAGAGGTTTAAAGGAGCGAATTATTAAAGTTTTGGATTAGTCAGGAGTTAGAGTCTGATGACTATAAGGGGATAACCAACACTCATGATTGACTTCCCTTTGTGTAAAAGTCATAACACCATAATAGAGATTCAAAGAACGGACAAGAGTAGTCAGATGTTCTATGATTTCCCCCAGGATGGGAGTTTTGTGTCTATTTAAAACGCGGGAGTTGATACGTAGTGAGGTACGGACTCACAATAATATTGAGATATTGAGGCAAAAAATGTATAGGCTATTATTATTCGAATGTTGTTTAACAAGAGCATAATGTGAGGTTCATTTGTTGAGGTATAACCCTATAACTGATTAAGTGTCAAAAGTGTTCAACAAGCTTGTCGTAAAGCGAGGGCTGTAGTGATTGAGCCTTTCCTTGTATTTTACATTCCAGGTAGGCCTATTTTTTCGAATTTTGGGACAAAATTCCGTTATTGGGGGGGGGGGGGGGGGGGGAGTATGTAATACCCCGTATTTTTATGGCTTTTAATTATGTGATTTAATAAATTAAATTGACACGAATTATGAGATTTACTATAATTAATTTGGGTTAATTGATTGGAAATTTATTTGGATTTAAATGATAGCAAGACGAGAGTTAGTATTGGATTATTATTATGTTGTTGAATATTACTGAGTGATTATGGTAATATGTGATTATAGAATTCATTAAAATTGTCGTGAGTTGAAAATACGGCAGTTCGGTAATTAAGTGGGACGCGCGTGTCATTCGTGTCAGGACCCAATTTAATGGATTTAAAAGTATTTTATTTTTATGTCATTCGTATGAACATTTTTAGTGCGTCAACGTGTCCGAAGGGTCAAAATAGTCAGAAAACACTAGTCGAGAGTTTAGTTTGGGTCCCGGGGCATTTTAAGGCTTAACCGGCAACTCGGGAGGGTATTTTTGTCATTTTAGATTTTAAGGAAATTAGACCCACGAATTTTAGAGTTTATTTAATTGTTATTGGGAAGGCCATTACGGTCATTTTCAGCCAAAAAGTAAGAAGTGGGATACGTGAGATAGAGGAGAAGTTACAGAAGGGCTTCCATGGCCACAACCACCACATACCACCACCACCGCCGGATTTGTGACCGGAAAGAGAGGGGGAACCAACCAACAACGTCATCAACGGATCAGAATAGGTATTCTACAGGAAAGTGATTTATCTTAAAAAGATTCGAAGCATATATTTTACATGTTATTATAGAATTGAAGTTTTATCATGAATAATGAAAATTGAATGGATTTGAAAGGTTTAAATCATAATCTGGGTAGGTCTTGCATGCAGTTTAATGTTGGAGATGATAACAGCCATGAATTTATGATTTATGGGTAAAGAATTACAAAATTTCATTGAATTATGTGATGTCTTGAAGAAATAGGAAAACTAGGGTTTTTATATGAAAATTGGGTATTTTGATCCAAGAAATTTATGTTCTATATTGATTTGATGATTCTAAAATGTGGGAATAATGTAAACATGTTAGTATGAGGATTAGTATACTTAGTTGTGAGTTTTGGACGTTAGGATAAAGAATATGAGGTGTAAAAAGAGGAGAGCCTGTAACTGTCAAGAAATTCTGGGCTAATACGTGCTTGATTGATCGATCGACTTAACAATGTCGATCGATCGAATCATCGATCGATCGACCCCTTTTCTTCGATCGATCGACGACTCCTGATTTTTGGCAATTATTTTCCATTAACGTTTAATGAAAATCCCAAAGCCGATGTTGATTCTTAGGGTGATTAAAATAATATTGTGGGACTTAGATAAGGTCAGTAAGGACTTAGTTATTGTCGGAAAATGTTATAACTTATGGTATTGAGCGTTATAATTACGAACGGTTATCGAGTGAGGACGGTTTGAGATCTTTTGATTTTGGGACTGAAAGTGGAATGAAAGATAATTTAAGGAATTTTATATGTACTGAGAAAACCTTAGGAACAAATGGGAGACCTAGTATTCACTTGGGATAGGTATAGGTACCCGAATTCGTATGACGAGACTTGTCGCATTAAATAAATATTACGTAGAATATCCGGAATGTCAATATTGTGGGTGAGACTTAATATATAGGGGGGAGTATACCTATATTAAAATTGTATATATATTGGTTGTGTGATTTTCTACTATATATATTATTGTGTGTATAACATACTTACCATACTTGCTATCACGGGAGGTCATTCATAAGAGGATAGTCTGGTCTCGATGTGACCTTCGGGGGGAGTTTAGATTTATACCTTAGAACATAGGACTTGGAAGGGCTTATCGTTGGATGGATAAGTCTGCTGACCTTAGGAGCGTAGGTATGTGCGTGACCCATGGGTATGTGAACTATGTTCGCCTCCACTATGTGTGAATTTTATTTAAACGGTTCCTGAGTGATTCGGAACTTGTGATCCTTACGTACGTGATGTACCAGGGTTCGATAGCAGAGTATGAGGGCATCTTAGGTTCTATCCTTGTGGGGTGCCTGATTTGCATATGAGATATTATATGGGTGTATATACATATACTTGAGATAGTTCTGTTGTGTTGCTTAGTAGATGTGAATAGCTAATGTATTTAAAGGGTTAAAAATATGAATTTAATTAATAATGGAGATGAGTAATTTAATGAATGTGAATATGAGTTATGAATATGAATTATTTGCGTGTTACGAGTAGATAGCCTATGTTAGAATGTGAAAGCAGGAGTGGTACAAACTAGTTAGAAAGCGGCATAATTAGGATGGGTTAAGGGCATACGTTAGGCGTGCACATTAGTTGAGAGGTAAGAAACTCATGTGAGATTACGCAACTAACGTGTTTATAATATGTGTTGTTTAATTTTAATTTAAACACTTGCTAAACTTTTAAACTATTTTCTCCTCGAGATCTGACCCGTTTTCCCTCCAAATCTATTTTGTTTTGTGAAAACATTTTAGGTGCCCAGCCACAGGGACACCAGGCATAGGAGTTTCATTCTGATGACAGATTGTAGCTGCTGTGGAAGCTACAGGATCTTGTTATTAGACGCCTTCATATTCCTCCTTGGTTCCTTCGGAGTCAATTGTATCAGTTAGGGCATGTCACCCATTCTTATTTAGAGGTTGTAGTTACAGACTTTCATTATTTCAGTTATTGGTTTATTTATTCAGACTTTTGTATTGGGACTTTACTTACTGTAGCATTATTATTATTGGAGTGTTTACTCCAGACTCAGTTGATTTCATTTCATTGGTTATTCTTAAAGATTGTTTATATGATTGATGGTTAATGATTTAATTCTGGATTATTTGTTAACTTATTAAAAAAAATTGACATCTATCTTTTTAAATATTAGGTGGCAAGTAATTAATTAAATGTTTTTCGATAGTGATGCTAATACTGAACCAACGTGATATTCTAATTTAATTTAATAAAGGAGTAGCTACTCGGTATTTGATTAGACGGGGTGTCACACATGGTACAAGTCAATGAGGATGTATATCCCCTTGATCCACAATCTAGTTAACCCGACTCTCCACAAAAGGACTGAATTTCTATAAATTTTGTATAAAGAAATTTGGGACACCAGTTAAAGGATATTTGGGAGGAGCCATCAAAGTAATCCTCTCTTCCAATAACATGAATAACATCATCGGGCTGATATATGAGAAAGAACACTGGCCTTCCATCAAGTCATCAAGACCTTCAATGTATCTGCTAGTATGGTTGTAGTAGGATTATAGCAGTAATTCACCTATAGAACTATATTAGCCACCTGGGGGTCCATGCTCAAATCTTTTGTCATTATGAGCAATTTGTTACTCAATCCCAAGGTCACCGAGCCAACAAACCATTATCCTTATAATGCACATGGTTCATCACCACAAAAAGATTGGTACCTCCTCCACACACCAGTAGTCAGGAAATTTATAAGGAAATGTGAAGCAACTCACCGAAAGACACTTCATGAGAACTGCAAAGGTCAGACATAGTTGCAGAAACTGGAGGGTCAACACCCAGGATGGTAGAAAATTCTTTATAGGTGGTGATATATATAAGTATGACCTCGTCTGGACAATAATCAACGTTTCCTCGTACTCCTCTCTATCTCCTCTCTCTACTTCTTCATCATAGGCCGCCATGAGATTGGCCCCATGTGCCGGTAGTGGGTTGTTATTGACATTTTGTGGAGGGATTTGCAACGTCCCTGTCTTCACATATTTGTCAATAATTCTTCTCAGTGTGAAGCAACTCTCTGTTGGATGCTGGATCCTCCGATGAACCTGGCAATACTTTGGATCCACCTTTATTACCGCATCGGGCTCCTCAGTGGGAACATCCTTTGGCTCATAGACCGTCTCCCCTTGGACCATCGCATTGTAACAGCTGACATCTTCTTACATTGTACAAGGCAATGGTGGTGGGTCTTCCCTGTCTCTTCTGAACATCCTCTTATTGTCCTTCTTTGGTGCTTTGCCCCTGTCTCCCCCTCGGTGTACCCTACCCGTGGGGGTTGAGACCTCCCCCCCGCGAGTTTCATAGGCTACCTAAATATCATGGGCACCACCACCGAATTGGGACGAACCACCAAGGAGATATTCCTCGCCGCTTTTAAGAATTCCGTAAAAGTCCCCTCGCGTGTCTCATTGATAAGATGGCAGATGTACTCAGGAAGCAGCCCCTCAACGCAGATCTGTAATAGTTTGGATTCTTTGGCCTCCTCCCTCACGTCGAGGGATCTTTCCCTAAACCTTCGAATATAGGCCACCACTTCTTCCCAAGATCTTTTCTTCTCCCTACCCAGTTGGGTCAAAGTAAACTCATCCTCTGCCAGAAATAACTTCTGGACAAACAACACGTGCATCTCTTCCCATGTAGAAATGTTATTGGAAGCCAAATGGGAATACCAGGTATATGCTTTATCGGTCAAGGATTTAGAAAAATCCCTCAACCTAAGCCTTTTATTATTACAATGTGCCCCCAAATGTTCAATAAAGCGCTTGATATGCTCCTTCGGGTTCCCATCCTTTCCTATGTATTTTTCAAAAATAAGAGGAATATAGTCCTTCTAATAGGGCTCGTTGTTGTATTCCTGGGGATACGGTGTTCGAAAGTCATCAAAAATTGAAGATATCTCTCCAGCAGATTGTGAGGAAGCCTTCATGAACTTCAGCATCTCCTTTTACATATCCTTTCTCATTTCCTCCAGGGGGGATGCTACTGGGGCAGCAACCAATAGTACCACGGGCTGGGTGCCCGTTGTAGCTGGAGCAGGCGCCACGGTTGGGGCCGCCGATTCTCCTGATGTTCGCCATATTGGATTCACGATAGAGGGTATGCTCACTGGGACTGTTCCCGCTACACCTTCACCTGGCGGGGCCGTTGGAGCTACCCTTGGTGTTACGAAGGCATTAGCCTCCAATCCTCCCAGCATAGTTGAAGCTATTGGAGTTTGCAAAAACTCATAAACCTTGCTCATGAGGAGCGCGACCTGAGTGGGTCCTAACCCCGCACTCGTGGGAGTTTGTGCCCCCCGGAACACCTGTCATCGCCTGGACCGGAGGTACCTCTATTCGAACAGTCCCATCCCTTATGGCCTCTAGTTCTCTCGTAGCCTGTTCTTCATTATGTTGGATGTCATCAAAATTGAGCCTCCGAGTAACATTATCTTGTGCCATACTCCTTACTTAGAAGAATGCCTCCCCAGCAGAGTCACCAAATTTAGGAGGGTACTTTAGATTATAGATGGAGGTGTAACCCATGTTTGAGTATGGTAATGGTAAGATAATTGGCCAAATCTTTGGATTAATGATAGGACATACAAACACAGACCCTAGTGAAGGTAAGACTTATTTTAAACTCACAAATCTCTCATGTATAACTCAGAAGATAGTAATGACCTTAGAAGTAACTTAGCTAGAGGGAGAGAGAAGTAAGAACCCTAGATACACCTCGGTAGGCAGTTATAAACACACCAAAAAGCCTCAAGAATCTCTGTTAAGTATTAAAAGCTTCGTAATAAATAACAATGGTGAGTGAGTAAACCCCCTCTGGTTTGCAATAACTCTCTCTGAATGTATATTCTATCTAGTAATAACTTCTAAATTCTCAAAGGATCATCCGAACTATCTAAAAAGATCTTCCTCTCCTCAAAGGTGGTTGGGGTCCTTAAATATCCCCCCACACCACCCCCGAGGTAACTCAGACATTAAAGACCATGAAAGACATCCCTCATGATTTATGTCACAATATTAAATGCGTGATGCACTAGTTGTCTCCACGTCATAAACATTAAATGCCAACACATGCTTTTTGCCTAGCCATTGTGTGTCAGGGGGCTGTTATTGCAGAGGTGGCTCACCAACTGCCTGACAACCCTAAATACCACGGTGGTTTACTGAAGTGCAGGTTTGACATTGTTTAGCTGGCTAGTGACATCACCTACAGTAGATATGGCATTAAGTAGAGGTCTATTTGGTTCATAACTCAACGCCCGATGGAACTCCAGGATGCCCCTCCTGAGGTTCCATGGTCAGGGTCTTTCGGTGTTTTATCAGGTGTATCTAAGATGTTCAGGACAAGCCCCAATGGTGACTCACTTCTCAATCCTCCAAGCCAAGTCCCTCTAAAGTTCCCACGGCGAGGTCATTCGATAGAGTATCAAAGATCTCCCAGGCCCTGCCAAGCCTGGTCTCTCACGAGTACCATTTGACCTCACACTAAAACTCATTAAAAACTTACAACCGTTATAGCTTACAGTCAACATAAACAGAAATGCAATATGACTAATACAACAAGCCAAAGTATGAGTTTCCACACTTGAGCTACCTCGGTTGCTTAATCTCAAACAATATTGCCAATTAAGGAATTATCCCTAATCTCAGGATTACCTTCAAGCCCCCTCTACACCATTATTGCTCATGAAAGTTATTTCTATACTCAAGCCGAAATATCTTCATATCTCAGCCTTAATATGTGTCGGCTCCGTGCAATATCACCAGGTCAAGATCGGCCATATCATTTGGGAAGCACGCATCACCCTCGGTCTGATCCTCATGGAAGACTACCTTATCAGTCTCGTCCAACCGAGACTTCATAACGTTGACATTAATAATTCTCATTGAACATGTGATCTTGGAATCAATGGGACATGTGGACAAATCTTTGCAAGAAATCATCACCACGCGAGGGGAATATTTGCCAATAATGTAATGCACTTGTATTGTATAGGTGTAGCTCTCTCATTGATTCATAGACCTTATGCACATAGGATGCATGCTAGGGGTGACATTGTGCACCCCCAACACTATAAAACATGGTTCCTTCATCTTCTCAAAGGTTCAATAATTTTAAACCCTACTGTTATTGTGTCTGATTACCATTATAGAGAGAAAAAGATATATTTTAAACACTTTAATGGCTTCCAACCTCATATTATAGTAAAAATATTACTCATTTGCACAGTGGATGTGGACTATTTGTTGAATTTTAATTGATAAAATTATCACAAGTGCACGGGAGATTAATATATAGCGGTTATAAGTATGGGTTGAACTCACAAAGATTTGATCAATATATATAAAATATTGACTATGAACCTAGACATATGAGTGTATAAATGTGATGAGTTTTTAAACTAAAATGAGAACAAATTAAATAAACGAATACAAATGATAATATCAATTATGGAACAAAACTAGAATGTCAAATCCATTTATCAATTTTAATTAAAGTCATACATTAATTTAATCCTGTATTTTCCCGAAATTATAACTCAAAATGCACCAACTCTCATCGCGTACATTTTGAAACATAAAACAATAAAAGTTCTCAAAATATTTTAACGTCACTTGAAATAGACACCTTAAATACCTATTCCCTCGAAAATATTAATTTTCAAGTTTTAATGAATATTTAAGCATGAGATATCAAAATAATTTAATGTAAGCATAACCCATTAAAAATTACTACTTCAAATTCTCAAAATATAATTTGTACAATCATTTCAGAGGTTTAAAACACCTTGCCGTATGGTTTTAAATTGATACCATAAATCATTTAATACATGCCAAGATTTTCTACCGAATTAAATTAATATACACAAATTAATTAATCATGATAAATTTCACCCAATCCTAGAAATAAAATTACTCCCATGTCATTGCTGAAACACAAATATTTCAAGATGAAATTATAATTTTCATTAATAAAATTCATTTTACAAAATATTGGGTTGAAAGCTTGAGCTCCAATACATCGTGTTTCCTCCCAATTTGCACATAAATAATCTCTCCAATACTCAAATATAATACACAGTCTATATTATTTTTGGGTGTTACAAAATTATCAGTACACTAATTTTTTCTATACAAATTTATCTCCCTAAAATTCTACTCACCAAGGTCCTCAAAATTCTTCCCAAAGCACTCCCTTCTTCTGAATTTTGCTTCTACATTTATAGCCCTTCTCTTTCATTCATTATATCCCAAGACTATAAAAAACTGATAAAACGTTGGGACATGGATCCCAAAATTAGGAGGATAATAGAACAAAAGAAAATAAATAAAATAAAATTTTTGGTTGAAACAACATATAAAATACCGTGTGCGATATTGATTCAAATAGATTCAAAAATTTCCAAATCAAACTTATTTAATTGGATGTCTAAATTTGCTCAAACCAAACTTCAATTTTATTCAGTCCCTAAACATGCATCTACGTGTCAAATCTAATTAATAGATTAAACCATGCGATGATTAAGCTGACAAACACAGATTTCATGAAGAAATCCCCGAAGGGCAAAAACCTTTTTATTTCCACTATAATTTGTAAAAGTCAGTTTATATGGATTATAATGAAAATACAATTTACATGAGAATTATCCGCAGGTGTCGGTTCGTCGTCGTCAGTCCAGGAACACCGCAACACTCCCTATGACACGTAGTCGATCAACCCAGTACCTCTCGAAAGTGGCACCTATTATCATCCCAGTACCTTCCAAGGCACCTAGTGTAGCAACATAAAATCCTAGCCAATATGTCTTAGGTTCCACAAAATAACTCACACAAAAGCAATTGGGATTTGTGAATTGTAAAACAAAAGCTTTGAACCCTTTAAATTACTGTAGAAGAAAACAAACACTCAAAAATGTATTCTGTTGAAAAGAGTGTTTCTCCACGCCAAAAACAAGTAGTCTGACACCCAATATATAGAAAAATTAAAGCGGTGGTGTGTCAGCCTAAATGACCTGTCGTTCGAATTACAGACGTCGTCGTTTGAGCGAGACACCTTCTCGTTCGAACGAGATACACTGTCATTTGAACGATAGTGGCACTGATCCCAGAAAATCTTCAGACTCTGAAAGTAGTTGGAAACCTCTAAAAGAAAAATCTATTACGAGATCATAAACTTTTATATAAAAAACATTTTATAAGAATTTTTTTTATAAAGACCATTTATAAAAATTCAAAAAATCATTTTTCATAATTAGAAAAATATTTTAACTTTCATAAAAAATATCCCAACACTTTTAATGTGAAATGTAAATGGAACTTAAACATAATTTTACAAAAATCATCTTGTTGGGCATGAATGTCGAAGCCTTCTTGAAATTCGAATCATCTTTTGTAGTTGTTAGCTTCCTCAATCCTTCGACAACTTGTAGTCGTATATGACATAAATAATTGTGATGGACAATGTCCTTATAAGTCTCCCCCTATTTCTATGCCAGTACAAAATAAAAATATTCGAATTATCAACTTAAAAATGACCTATACAAATCTACCTCCCAAAAACAAAAGTGAAAAGATAAAATGACAAGCCTTCAAACTTTTCTTCAACAATCAACTTTTCAAAACTTCAATATTTTCTCATCATGGTGTGCAATCCAAAAATCTTCAATTGTACCTACACACATTAGATAAAGCAAATACCTCGTGACGTATCGAGTTTGAAATGATATAATCATAAACATGAAAGCATAATCAAATCTCCCCATACTAAAACTCCCCCATAAAATCATAATTCGTTTCAAAATAGATCAGGAAAATAATAAATCACATAAATCAAATCGGTATGTCACGGTAAAACAAGGCAAACAAACTATTTTTGATTTTTTAGATTTTTCATACGAAGATACAAAAAAAAAATGATGTTACAAAAATCACAAACAATGAATTTATACTAAGATAACCAAATCGTGGAAACGGAATGAATGGGTGTGAACAAATTCGATAGGAAAATCAACTCAATCATGACATGTTTGCAAGATGCTTAAGTGTACTCCTAACGAATGAACCTAAAAAATAGTCATTAGGTGTAAAATTGTTGAATTTAGATGACATCGTCTTAATCATATTAACAAATCAAAGTATAAATGGTTTCCACACGAATTACTTCCAAAACTATGTAGTTCTTTTTAATGACTTTCAAGGACGTGTAAACCGTTAAAAATTCCATCCAAACTCCCTCATTAAAAGATAATTTTTTTTATTTTTCTTATGAGGTGATGAAACTAAAACCCGTTGGACCATTTTTGGCATATATTTCATTTTATTTCCTTTCAATGTTTCGGGCTCGTTTAAACCTAAATGGAACCTGGATAATTTTCAATTCCTCACCTTTTTAGGTCCATTCAAATGGTGGCTTTATCGCAAAGGAAAAATTGAAATACCTTTCACAGCCCTTGTCCGTTTTTCAAAATAAATCACACAAACTCACAAACGGTTTATAACATCCACTACTTTTTGTCAAGTTTTATCGCATTTGGTTCGTTGTGTAGACAAAATTGAGATGGAAACACTCAACAAACATGTTATAGATAAGAACAAAAGTAAAAAAAATCAGTGCATGTTTGGAATAAAGGACAAATGAGTCAAACATGTAAGTAGCAACACTATATCATCTCAAAGAATCCAAAATTTGTAAAACACATAAATGAAACAACATATTGTGTCAAACACTATCAAACAGTCACATGGATATGGAATAATATTGTGAGTTGGTCATCCTAAATGTCCAAAAGTTTTACATGCTCACGAATATGTGAAAACTCTCAACTATGTAAGAAAAATATCATGAGTGGGTTCATGTGTGCAAATATGTGTAGAAGCGAAGCATGGCACATTACCCAACTTAAAACAAAATTCTCTCAGGTGTCCTCTTCTCTTGCAGTGTGTGCAAATGTAAACTAGCCTAGGTACACCTCTCTCAAAGTATCCCTTATGTACTCTCCTAACACGTACGGGACGCCTAGGTGGGTTGGGTCGAGATCCATGTGAATCTCTCACTAAAGTAGGAACCGACTCGAGTGCAACAAAAGAAGTGGATGCAACTTCATGACTTATTCCTATACTTTCACCACTATCCAAAATGGGATTGAGACCACCTTTTCAACCTTCTTAGATGCATTATCTAAAGGGACTTTGACCTCCCAGACACGTTCGAGATCACTCTCGAGTTGGGATACACGTGTCATTAAACCGAACAACATGTCAGTGAGGTCACACTTTTACCTCTTTAAACCTCTGTATCTCTTTCCAAGTCTAAAACTCGACGACCTAAATCTCCATTATACTTTTTTATTTTCAAGGTCTCAGTGTACAAATCTCTAAAATCTTTTTGGATCTCATTTTCATCTCCACTCTCAAGCTCGCCCTCATCATATCATCTAAATCTTCCTCGCTATCTTCTTCTTTATCACCCTCTCTCTCTCTCTCTCTCTTTCACTACCCTATTTGGCCTTTTCTTTCTTTTTCTTTTTCTCAAAATAATTTTTATTGGCAAATATTATTTTTGTTCATTTTGAGAAACTTTTTAAAAAAAAAATTGCAAACAAGGTCACATCGTCAATACTAAATTCTCCCTCAGAATCAGACTCATAAACTCTCTCTTTCTTTTTCTTCCTAACTTGAGTCTTTAAAACAATGCCTTTATCCTTAGCTTTAATGGTTTGGGGAAACATGTCAATCTCATAAGTTTGTAGGTCTCCTACGAGCTCTTCTAACTTAAGAGAATTTAACTTTCCCAACGAATTCAAAACAGTAACTTTAGGAATAAAACATTTCGGGAGAGATCTCAAAATATTTTTAATGACACGCGTGTTGTCAATTGGCTCACCTAAATTAAAACTTGAATTAACAATGTCCGACAAACGTGCATAAACTCATCAAAACATTCAGACTCAGACATGGTGATAGTCTCAAACTGAGTGGCCAAATTTTGTAACTTTGATTCTTTAACCGCGTTCGTACCCTCATGTTTTAATTGGAGGACATACCATGCCTCTTTAGACGTGGTGCATGTCATAATTCGGTGGAATTCGTCCCGGGTGATGGCTCCAAAAATAGCACTCAAACCATGAAAATTAAAATTATACATTTTAAAATCATCTTTAGTCCAATCCGACACATGTTTTAAAGAGATGATATTATTAGCAATGACAGTGGGAGGAGTCCACCCTCTTTCACAAAGAAACTAAACACGTTCGTCAATGGCTTTTAAATGCGATTTCATACGAGCTTTCCAATAGGCATAATTGGAGTCGTCAAAACTGGGCATTCGATTATATAAGTGATCCATCGAAAAAGTTGCGATTTTTTACAAAATAGATTTAAAAAAATCAATATCACATAATTTTTGCGAAAAATAGGAATACATGATAAATTAGTGCAACCTACTCTAATACCAATTTTTAAAATACCGTGTGCGATATTAATTCAAATAGATTCACAAATATCCAAATCAAACTTATTTAATTGGATGTTTAAATTTCTGAAACCAAATTTTAGTTTTATTCAACCCCTAAATATGCATCTACGTGTCTAATCAAATCAATAGATTAAACTATGCAATGACTAAGCTAACAAACACAGATTCAGGGAAAAACCCCCAAACGGAAAAAACTTTTTTATTTCCACTATAATTTGTTAAACTCAGTTTATATGGATTATAATGAAAATACAATTGACATACGACATACCCACATGTGTCGGTTCGTCGTCATCAGCCCAGGAATACCGCATCACTCCCTATGACACGCAGGATTTGTGAATTATAAAACAAAAGCTTTGAACCCTTTAAATTGTAGGAGAAGAAAGCAAACAATAAAAAATGTATTCTGTTAAAAACAGTGTTTCTCCACACAAAAAAGTAGTCTGACACCCAATATATAACAAAATTTAGGTGGTGACGTGTCAACCTAAATGACCCGTCGTTTGAACGATAGACGTCGTCGTTTGAGCGAGATAGCATCTCGTTGAAACGAGATACGCTGTCGTTTGAATGACAGTGGCACTGATCCCAGAGAATCTTCAGACTTTGAAAATAGTTAGAAACCTCTAAAAGCAAAACCTGTTACGGGATCAAAAACTTTTATATGAAAAATCTTTTATAACAAAATGTTTTTATAAAAACCATTTATAAAAATTCAAAAAAACATTTTTCATAAGTAGAAAAATATTTTAGCTTTCATAAAAATATCCTAACACTTTTGATGTGAAATGTAGATGGAAATTAAACATAATTTTACCAAAATCATCTTTTTGGGCGTAAATCTTCAAGCCTTCTTGAAATTCGGATCGTCTTTTGTAGATTTAAGCTTCCTCAATCCTTCAACGACTTGTAGCGGTATATGGCATAAATAATTGTGATCGACAATGTCCTTACACAACCCATAAGATTAAAAAAATATAAAAAGGAATAACAATAGGGAACAAATGGAAATGGAAATAGTTGAAAGTAAAAGAAAAAAGGAACAAAACAAGTAAACCCTCTCTCTCTCAATAGCCGAACCCTAATAAACTCGAGAAAACATTAGGGTTTGCATGTCTCTTGCTCCTCAACCCTTGAGGATAAGGGGTTTCAACAACTTCATTCATTACACCAAAACCGTACAACACAAAACACAACTCAAAATTAACCTCCCATCATAAGAAAATCATTTGCAAATGTTGTCTCAAGCCAAAGATCATACTCTCTAGTCTTACAAAATATCACCACGTACAAAGGAGAAAAAACCATCATGTATGAAGATAAAGTCCTCAAAGAAATTGTCCAACCCTTCAAACATACAATAGTTATGAATGATGATGCTATGAATTAGCACCACCAGTTATGGTGTTTCCAAGGTCAATAGAAGTATAACAATGGCAGCACAGCTATATAAAGAGATAAGAGAAGGAGGTGAGGATATGAGGAATGAACATCGGAATATAGGTGGTTCAGCCAATCCGGCCTACGTCCACAGTGAGTGTGTGAGTAATATCACTGAATGAAGGCACTAATGGCTGTGGATACAAATCTCTCAAGCTCTCTCTCTCTCTCTACTGTATATTTAGACAGAGTTTTGGCTAGGGTTGAATAATTGGAGTCCTTTTGCAAGGTAGGGGATGACCCTTATATATAGTGTCTAGGGGGCTTAGTGTACCCCCCATGCATGCAATGAGCATGTGTGTGATATCCTCACCAATGTGGGAAGGCCATCTGTCACTGTCACATGTAAGCAATGATGATGAAATATTCTCCCACATGTGGAGAATAATCTTATTACAACTGATTTGTGCCCAGGTGTCCTTATCCAAATGTCAACAGATGCTCGGCAGTCATGTTGGTGAATGACCTCGGCCTGGAAGAGGCCGAGCTGTAAAGGCTTGATGTCCGTTCAATCCGCCAAGTGTCATAAGGAGTCTCGGCCTGATCTCAGCCGAGACATTATGCTAGGTCGGCCCCGGTCGAGGTAGGGATAGTCCCATGCTGGTGAATACTAAGGCCTCTTGTGACCTCGTCCCAAGCCGAGGTTGAACCGGTTCCAAGTTGAGGGTCGGCTCCCTGTCACCTCGGCCCACCCTTGGCCGAGGTTGCCATACCCATAGTGCTGTTGGTGCCTGTGATGCGCGCGGCGCCCCTTGGCAGTGTAGATGGTAGTGTCGGCCTGGGCCGAGGTAGGTCTAGCCGATGGATGGTATCACGGGCCCCTGGCCTTCATAGGATCGATCAATGTTTCGGCCATCATCTCGACCGAGGTTATACTTGGGCATATCAATCACCCCCAGCCCTTAGTCACATGCGAGAGCAAGTGGCTAGGGGATTGTTTCACCTCCGAGGCCTGTTCGTCCCAAGGCTAACACCTGCGTGACACCTGTCCCAGGCTAAGGCGTGCCCACTTGGCTTGCGTGCACTGTCAGTTGTCCCTTGGGTTTCCCAAGGCAATAATGGGCCTTGGGAAGTGTGCCCAAGTATTTAAGGGGTTGAACCCTTTCTTCCTCTTTTCCCGCACACGCTGTTTCCTACAAATTTCCTCTCTCTAAAGCCTCTTCAATCCAGCGCTCTTTCTGCAGAAGGTTTCCTGTAGGTTTCTTGTGGATTCTCTTGGTTTCATTCGTCGATTCACTTCCAGGTACTCCTTTTCCATTTCCTTTATTTTTGACATTCGGTTTGCATTTTTCAGTGACCTTTTAAGTTTTCCGGTGGTTCATTTGAGTTTTCCGACGAGCTTCATTGATTCAGGCGACCTGTGTTTTCTTGAAGTTCCTTAGTTTGATCTTCAAACCCCTTTATTTTATAAGCCAATCGTGTTTGTAGGTTTAGGAGTTTTCCTTAAGTTTAGGGTCATTAGAAGTTTTGGGTCGTCCTCTGATGCTCAGACCCCTGTACCAGCTTCTTGAGGAATTCCCTTCTCTCAGGGAGAAGACCTTAGAGAAAATTAGGCAAATAGAGAGAGCTCGGGAAGAAGCTCGTAGGTCACAGGAGTTCCCTGTCAGACCTATCTTTCCCCCACCTCTCAAGGTAGTATACCCTGATCCTCCTGAGAACTTCTATCAGACAGACGTCTCTGCTAACCGATTGCCGATGTCTAAGTCTGAGTCCTCCACCTCAGACCCTATGTCTGTGGACTCTTTCCAGGAAGCCATGGATTTTACACCTCGGTCTGGTCAGGCCCCTGACCAGTGCGAGCTCTCTATCCGATCCTTGTCTCAGAATGGCTCAACCACCTCAAATTCTTCTTCAGAGGTCGAACTTGTTGTGCCAAGTGTGGCTGTGCCACCCATTCTAGATGCCATCCCTCTGTCGGCCGTTACCGGGGCTGAGTTTGCTCAGAGGTTCCCTGGTCACCCGTCTACGTCTGCTCCAGCCGACGTTGAGCTTGAAGACAATGATGAGGATGCTGAAAGTGATGTTGACATCTCTGAGGCGGACGAGTACGAGAGCACAGTCACTGAGGTGGATCTGTTGCACTTCAGATACTTATACTCCATCAGTCCCTCAATTAAATTAAGGAGAACTCTGAGGGAAGAGAGGGCCTACCACGGCCGAGATGGAGAAATCTTCTTGTATGAGCAGATGTTTAAGTTAGGGTTTCGTCTACCCATTCATCCTGTCATCAGGTCCATTCTTTCCTTTATCAACTTGGCCCCCTTACAGCTCTCTCCCAATGCTTGGAGAGTCATTATTGGATCCATCATCTTGTGGAGGGCAGTCCACCACTCTGACCTCCCAGTTCAGGTCTTTGCTGGTTGTTATGTCCCTACCTCGGCCAAAAACCATCCGAGCTACTATCACTTTGTGGCTCGGAGGCCTGAGAAGATGATGCTTCATGTCACTCAGACCTCGAATCACAACTGGAAGCCCCGATATTTTTTCGCCTCAGGGCCATGGGTATTTGGCTCATCTGTTCCCTCTTCCAATTTTAAGCCGAGGATACCCCTCATATGGGGTAAGGTCACCATGTCTGCCAGGGCCGATCCTGGCCTAAGTCTTCAGAATGGAAAAAAGGTGAAGGTCCTGCAAGAACAAGGGGCACATGGTCTGTTCATCAAGTTCGAACATCTGCTGACCCCCCAGTATCTCTCGGGGACGAGCCTAGGTGGAAGTCCCCTTGTTGACTTTGGTAAGGATTTTTCTTTTTGTTCCAAGTCTAACCTCTGATCATTCATGTTTGATTTCTGACTCTTATCTTTTCACTTTTGCAGAGAGACCTCCAGGTGTCCCGGACGAATTGTGGGAGATGGCATCTCCGAGTTTGGCTAGACTTGCAAAGAGGACTGGGTTGAACGCTCCTCCTCCAGCTCCCTCAACATCTAAGTCCAATAAGAGGGCCCCTGAGGTCCCGGCCTCTGAGGATCAGAGTCCGACCTCAAGGAAAAAGAAGACCTCAGACGCTGCGATCCCCATCTCAACCGACACCCTGTCGGCTCGTTTGGACCAGCTGAAACTTACCGATAGCGTGGTCGGCCATAGAAGACAGGCCATGGACGCACTTGCCAACATGATGACCGAGGCAGACAAGCATTTTTACAGGGCCATGGAAACCCCTATGATGGTTGAATTCGGCCTTCACAGAGTCGTCCAGGTATAAATTGTTCCTTTGTCAGAATTTTATAAGTGCAATGTCTGATTTTGCTCTCACCTAACCTCTTCATTAACTGTGCAGGGTGCGACTACCATGTACCAACTATCTAATTGGGCCATTAGGAAATTGCCCCTCATTCAGAAGGGGCAGGAGGCTGAGAAGGTCGAGAGGGACCTGAATGCTGAGGTTGACCGTCTGAGGTCAGAGTTATAGAATGTTGAGAATAAGGCCCAGAACTCTGAAAATAAGGCTCAGGGTTTGGAAAAAGATATCTCCGCGCTCATCCAAAGCCACGCCCAGGCCCTGAAGGATAAGGATGATGCCCTGCAGCGGAAGGTCAACGCGACTGTGAAGGCTTCCCTTGCAGATGCCTCAGAGAGAATAATTTCTGACTACAAAGTCTCTGAGGAGTTCGTGGGTTTTAGTTTTGAATACCTCGAAATAGGTATCAAAGCCACCACCAAATGGGCCGAGGTCAGAGAGAAGGAGGTTGGCACTATAAAGGCCTCCGACTTTGTGGGCCTCGGCTTCGCCGACCCTCAGTTTGCTCAGGCACTGCAAGAGATAGAAGACGAGGCTGCTGCCCCTGGTTAGACTGCTACTCTGGAAGGGACTGATCTCAGAGGGACTGACCCTGCTGATGATGTGGCTGAGGTGACCAATGCTGATTAGGTCAACCCAGCCGATACTGTCAATGCTCCCCCCTCAGACCTTTAAGTTGTAATTTGTAATTTGTAATTTTTGACTTGTAACTGAGCTTGTAATTTGTAACCTCAGTGCTTTGTAATGAATATTTGTAATCTCTTATTTTTACTGAATGCCAATCTCTTCCTTTATTTTGACCTCTGAATGTCTCTGAATGCTATATGACCTATGAATGCTAAGAGGTTAGCCTCATATTAAATATAACCAAATTAATGGTCAAGGGTCTGAGGTCATCTAACCCAGGTGTCTGAGCTCAGACCTCGTCACCACCGAGTGATTTTGTGAGGGTCTGAGGTCATCACCTAAGAGGTTAGCCTCATACTGTGTCACCAAATTAATGATGTTAAGGGTCTGAGGTCATCTAACCCAGGTGTCTGAGCTCAGACCTCGTCACCACCGAGTGATGTTATGAGGGTCTGAGGTCATCACCTAAGAGGTTAGCCTCATAATAAATATCACCAAATTAATCATGTTAAGGGTCTGAGGTCATCTAACCCAGATGTCTGATCTCAGACCTCGTCACCACCTAGTGATGTTATGAGGGTCTGAGGTCATCACCTAAGAGGTTAGCCTCATAATAGTCACCAAATTAATGATGTTAATGGTCTGAGGTCATCTAACCCAGGTGTCTGAGCTCAGACCTCGTCACCACCGAGTGATGTTATGAGGGTCTGAGGTCATCACCTAAGAGGTTAGCCTCATAATAAATATCACCAAATTAATGGTCAAGGGTCTGAGGTCATCTATCCCAGGTGTCTGAGCTCCGACCTCGTCACCACCGAGTGATGTTATGAGGGTCTGAGGTCATCACCTAAGTGGTTAGCCTCATAATAAATATCACCAAATTAATGATGTTAAGGGTCTGAGGTCATCTAACCCAGGTGTCTGAGCTCAGACCTCGTCACCACCGAGTGATGTTATTATGAGGGTCTGAAGTCATCACCTAAGAGGTTAGCCTCATAATAAATATCACCAAATTAATGATGTTAAGGGTCTGAGGTCATCTAACCCTGGTGTTTGAGCTCATACCTCGTCACCACCGAGTGATGTTATGAGGGTCTGAGGTCATCATCTAAGAGGTTAGCCTCATAATAGTCACCAAATTAATGATGTTAAGGGTATGAGGTCATCTAGCCCAGGTGTCTGAGCTCAGACCTCGTCACCACCGAGTGATGTTATGAGGGTCTGAGGTCATCACCTAAGAGGTTAGCCTCATAATAAATATCACCAAATTAATGGTCAAGGGTCTGAGGTCATCTAACCCAGGTGTCTGAGCTCAGACCTCGTCACCACCGAGTGATGTTATGAGGGTCTGAGGTCATCACCTAAGAGGTTAGCCTCATAATAAATATCACCAAATTAATGATGTTAAGGGTCTGAGGTCATCTAACCCAGGTGTCTGAGATCAGACCTCGTCAGCTTCGAGTGATGTTATGAGGGTCTGAGGTCATCACCTAAGAGGTTAGCCTCATAATAAATATCACCAAATTAATGATGTTAAGGGTCTGAGGTCATCTAACCCAGGTGTCTGAGCTCAGACCTCGTCACCACCGAGTGATGTTATGAGGGTCTGAGGTCATCACCTAAGAGGTTAGCCTCATAATAGTCACCAAATTAATGATGTTAAGGGTCTGAGGTCATCTAACCCTGGTGTCTGAGCTCAGACCTCGTCACCACCGAGTGATGTTATGAGGGTCTGAGGTCATCACCTAAGAGGTTAGCCTCATAATAAATATCACCAAATTAATGGTCAAGGGTCTGAGGTCATCTAACCCAGGTGTCTGAGCTCAGACCTCGTCACCACCAAGTGATGTTATGAGGGTCTGAGGTCATCACCTAAGAGGTTAGCCTCATAATAAACTTCTGTTCTAAAGAACGAAATAAGAACTTGATATGGAAACTGATCTTTATTAATAACCTCCTCTTAGTAAGATAGTACATTTTCATAAAATTCTATACATCATATGTAATATCTCTTGAGATGGTCAGCATTCCACGAGTTAGTGAAAGGTTCTCCTTCTAGGTTTTCTAGCCTGTAAGTGCCAGGCACAACCTCTTCCGTCACCTTGTAGGGGCCATGCCTGTTTGGGTGTAGCTTGTTTACCTTCTGTAGTGTCTTCTTTAGAACTAAGCCTCCCACTGCAATGGGTCTAGACTTCACCCTCTCGTTGTAGAATTTTGCTGCCCTCTGCTGGTAGGCTGCTTTTCTGACCTCTGCATCTTCCCTTCTTTCTTCGATGAGATCCAGGTCTAGCTTTCTCTTCTCCCCATTGCTGTCAGGGTAGTAGGTCTGAATCCGATGAATTGGCAATCCTACCTCCGTTGGTATGACTGCCTCTGAGCCATGTGCCAGCATGAATGGGGTTTCTCCTGTGGGTGTCCTTGCCGTAGTTATGTAAGCCCATAGCACAGCGTAGACCTCTTCTATCCATCTCCCCTTCGCATCTTCTAACCACTTCTTGATTCCATCCAAGATGGTTCTGTTCGTGACCTCGGTCTGGCCATTTGCTTGAGGTCGACCAGGAGATGAGAAGAACTGTCTGATCCCCACACTTTGGCAATACTTCTCTAAGGAGGCATTCTTGAACTGGGTCCCATTGTCCGAGATGAGCGTGTTCGGGAGGCCATATCTACATATGATGTTCTTCCAGATGAACTAGAAGGTCTTCTGCTCTGTAGTGGTTATCATCGGCTCTGCCTCTACCCATTTTGAAAAGTAGTCAATGGTAACTATCAAGAATCTATAGTTATTAACAACTCTTGACAAAGGTCCTACTAAGTCAATACCCCATACCGCAAATGGCCATGGAGAAGAGATCGACGTTATAGGCTGATGAGGTTGGTGAGGGATGGTGGCGAACCTTTGACATTTGTCGCACCTCTTCATATAGTCTGTTGCGTCCTTAGACAGGGTAGGCCACCAGTATCCCTGAGTGATGATCCTCTTGGCTAAGGGTCTTCCCCCAATGTGGCTAGAGCAAGAACCCTCATGAACCTCCCTTAAGACCTGGGTTACTTCCGCAGGGTGCACACATCTGAGGAGAGGCAGTAGAAACCCCTTTTTGTACAAGACGTCTCCTACGAATGAGAACTTTGCAGCCTTGTATCTCAACTTTCTTCTTTCCATCTTGGACTCGGGTAGCTCCCCCTCTCTTAGGTATCTGACAAGCGGGTCAATCCACGAGTCTCCTAGGTTCATATTGTGACAAGGGATACATACCGCATCCTCCTCGATGCTTGCTTTTCCTAAGACCTCGATTGGAATGGTCCTTCCCAAATCTATCTTCATTGCCGAGGCCAGTCTTGCCAATGCATCAGCGTGGTTGTTGCTCAGCCGAGGTACTCTCTTCAGCTTTGCTTCTTCAAAATACTCTAGCAACCCTCTTACCTTCTTTAGGTATTTGGCCATTCTTTCATCTTTGGCCTCGTATGCCCCCAGCACTTGATTGACAACCAACCTTGAGTCACTATGGAGTAGGAGTCGCTTTACTCGAAGAGTTATTGCCAATAAGAGATCATCGCCTCATACTCGGACTCGTTGTTTGAGGCCTGTAAGTTGAATCTCAAGGCGTACTCAATGTTGGCGCCATCTGAAGCCGAGAGTATTAGCCCCGCGCCGCTTCCACTTTCACAGGAAGAGCCATCAACGAAGAGGCTCCATACGTCTGCATCTGAGAAGACCCCCTCTCTCATAACCCCCTTTTCGAAGAGGTATCGATCCTCTTCATTCTCTTCTACTCTGCTCCGAGTTTTACCCGGGATAACCTCTTCTCGGCCTCTGAAGAGGTACGGGGAAGTCTCTTCCGATTCTCGGAAGACACTTCGGTTCGTCTCTTCGCCGTTATCTAAACCTTTCTCTGTCTCGGCCTCTTCCCAAGTGAACTCTGCAACAAAGTCTGCGAGGGCCTTCTCTTTGATGGCTGTCCTGGGCTGGTAGGTAAGATCATATTCTCCTAGCTCGATGGCCCAGGTCATCAATCTTTCGGACTTCTCAGGCTTGTGCAGAACCTGCCTTAGTGGGGAGTTAGTGAGGACTACCATGGAGTGAGCTTGGAAGTAAGGCTTCATCTTCCTTGAGGCATGTATCAGGGCATAAGACAACTTCTCCATCTAGGGATAGTTTTGTTCAGACCCTTAAAGGGCCTTACTGTTGAAGTATACAGGCCTCTGGATTCCATCCTCTTCCCGTACGATGGCTGCGCTGATGGCTGACTCAGATACTGCCAGATACACAAACAACCTCTCCCCCTTGATGGGCCGAGACAACAACAATGGAGATCCCAAGTAAGACTTGAGTTGGTCAAAAGCTTTTTCACACTCTTCGTCCCACTGGAAGGCCTTTCTCAAAACTTTAAAGAACGGAAGACACTTGTCCGTTGCCCTGGAAACAAACCTGTTAAGGGCATCCACTCTTCCGGTAAGTCTCTGGACATCCTTGATACTCTTAGGAGTCTTCATGTCGAGCAAGTCCTTGATCTTCTCAGGGTTTGCTTCAATCCCCCTATGATTAATGATGAACCCCAAGAACTTCCCGGCTCCTACCCCGAAGACACACTTTGTTGGGTTGAGCTTCATCCTGTACGAGTCCATGACATCAAAGGTCTTCTCAAGGTCTGCTACGTGAGTACATACTTTCAGGCTCTTCGTTAGCATATCATCCACATACACCTTCATGGTCTTACCTATCTGCTCCTCGAACATCTTATTGACAAGACGTTGATATGTTGCCCCTGCATTTTTTAGACCAAAGGGCATCACCTTGTAACAGTACGTCCCCTTGTCAGTAATGAAGGCTGTCTTCTCAGAGTCTTCGGCATCCATGAAGATTTGGTTATAACCTGAATAAGCATCCATGAAACTCATGAGCTCATGCCCTGCCGTTGCATCCACCATCTGGTCTATCCTAGGTAAGGGATAGCTGTCCTTCGGGCAAGACCTGTTCAGGTCTGTGAAATCTACACACATTCGCCACTTTCCATTGGCCTTAGGCACGATGACTGCATTTGAGAGCCACTCTGGATAAGTGACCTCTCTTATGAACTCGGCCTCTTCCAACTTCTTCACCTCTTCCCGGATGACCTCATACTTCTCTCTGGAGTAGACTCTTCGCCTCTGTTTAATAGGCCTAGCATCTCTGTCTACGTTGAGCTTGTGGGTCATGATCTCAGGGTCGATACCAGGCATGTCTACATGACTCCATGCGAAGACACTCTGCCTCTTCCTGAGGAAGTTCATCAGCTCTTCCTTGATCCCTTGCTCCAGGGCCTTGCTGACCTGGACGGTTTTTTTTGGCTCGTCCTCATTGAGGAGGATGGATTATACCTCTTCCACGGCCTCGCCCTTCTTCAATTTTGTTTCGTCTCTGGGATCGAGAGTGTCAATGCTGTAAGTGGCGGTTGCTCTCTTATGGGCCTCTCGCTCTTCGGCTGAGTTGAAATAACACTCCTGCGCCGTGGTCTGGTCCCCTTGCACTTCCCCTACCCCATAAGGAGTCAGGAATTTTAGCATCTGGTGGACCGTTGACGGCACGGCTTCAAACTCTCTGAGGGCCACTCTTCCGATGATGAGGTTGTAGGCCGAGAAGACATTTTCGTCCATAACAAAAAAGTTTATCTTCTTGGCCAGCCTCTTAGGCCACTCATCTCCCATTCGTACATCCATTTCATACATGCCCAATGGGTGTACCTTCTCACCACTGAAGCCTATCAATGGGTGATGGTAGGGCACCAGCCTTGCCCTGCTAAGACCCAAGCTCTTGAAACAAGGCCAGAACATCACATCTGCTGAGCTTCCCCCATCTATGAGGATTCTCCCTACATCGCACCCATGCACCCTTGTTGTTATGACTAAAGGGTCATCATGGAGGGCTAAGATGCCCTTGAAGTCGAGTCTGGAGAACCCCACTACGAGGGTGTCCATGTCCACCTTCTTCCTCTTCTGCACTGCGTCAGAAGACGTTAGATTCACAACCTCAAGCTTGACCACTGACTTGGCCTCCGCTACATGAGCCTTCCTATCGGCTACCTCAGAGCCACCTCCTGCGAATCCCCCACATATGGTGCTAACACCAAAGGAGATCATTCCTACTCTCTTCACTGGGGTGTTGTCATCCTAAGGTGGGAGATCTGGGTCATCTCCATCATCACCCTCTGAATCATCATGCCTTCTATCCGGGACATCGCCATGGCACCTGTCATCTCATCTCTTCCTAGGGTCTTCTCTTCCACCCTTTGGGGCCTTGCCATCCACATACTTTCTCAGTTTCCCAGATTTTAGCATCTTCTCAATCTCATCCTTCAGAGCGAAGCATCTATCTGTGACATGGCCGTGATCCTGATGGAACTCACACCAGAGGTTTTTATTCCTCTTATGTGGTGGGGCCTTCAATTTTTTTGGCCACCTCAGAGCCCGGTCCGTCTTGATCTCATTAAGGATGTGCTCACAGCTCACAGTCAGAGGAGTGTAATGAGTGAACTTGTCATCTGGTGACCTCTTCTTCCCCTCTTTCTTGCCCTGGGACCTCCCAGTGCTACCACGGTTCTCCTCCTCATATTTGGCGGCCATTGCCTCTTCCGCATTCATCACTTTCCCTTCGGTGGACAACAGCTCTGCCATAGACTTGGGAGGGTCTTCCGCCAGTTTCCACCGTAGCTTTCCCTTCTAGAGGCCTCCTATAAGGGCGGTCATGGCTATGCTCTCTTCGTAATCCTCCACCTTCAACTTCTCCTTGTTGAATCTTGCTATGTAGTCTCTTAGGCTTTCACCCTTAGCCTGTTTGACATATAGGAGGTGGGTATTCTTCTTTTGAGGTCTTACCCCAAAGCATAAGTTGTGGATGAACTGCTCAGCTAAGCCTTTGAAGTTCTTGATCGAGCTCTTTGGAAGAGAGGTGAACCAGCTGTGCGCTGCCCCTGTCAAGGTTCCTGAGAAGGCCCTGCACTTCATCTCATCGGGTATCGAGTAAATATCTACCGCCGACTGATACATCTCGATATGGTGCACTGGGTTAGTGCTGCCATCATATTTAGGAGTCACTGTAGGAGGCTTGAACTTAGCTGGGGTTGGGAACCCCACTATCCTGGCTATAAACGGGGAGCCCTCCGAGTAGCCCCTCTGTAATGGGTCCCTTCTCTTTATGAGGTCCCCTATCTTCTCCTCTAGACGTTAGATTGAGTCATTCCAGGGTCTTCTCTCTTCATCTTGGCCGAGGTTATCCCCTGCCACCTCCCTACGATGGACAGAGGGTTCCCCAGCCACAACACGTTGACTATTGACCTCTTCCTGCTACCTGGGTCTTCTCTCCAAGGGTCGACCTTGATCTGGCCGAGCCTGCCTATTCCCTCTTTGGGAGCCTGCCGCGCTCCTTGACCTCGATAGCCTCTGCCTCAGGTCATTGACTGGGCCTAGCCTCTCGAAGGCCGACCCTCTCTGCTGGACCTCATATCTTCCTCGGCCAACACATCCTTGACTCTGCCTATCAAAGGCCAACCCTCTTTGTTGGGCCTCGTCTCTTCTTCGGCCGACACATCCTTGACTCTGCCTATCAAAGGCCGACCCTCTTTGTTGGGCCTCGTCTCTTCTTCGGCCGACACATCCTTGGCTCTGCCTAAGAGGTTGTACAGTGTTATCTGACACCTCATACGGCTCCCAGCAGTCTTCCCGGGCCACTTCAGCTTCTAGGTCATCATACCTGTCCTCTGGGCAAGGGTTTCCCTGCCTCCCCAGGCGCAAGCGCCTAGGGTCAGCAACGTCCCTCCTCCGCTGAGGTGCAGGTTGGTCCTTCATGGGCGCCTGGGGTGGTCCCCTGGCGTCAGGATGAGGCTGAACTGCCGCCGGAGTTATCATGTCCGGTGAGACTCCAGGTGGCCTCATCATCATGGTTTGGCTGAGCTGGACAAATTGCTCCTTCATGGCTTGTTGTGTTACAGCTAAAGATTTCAAGGCTGCTGCCACCTCCGCCATTTCGGACTGGGGAGGAGCCTGACTGGAGCTAGCCCCTCCACCTCCGGGCGGCGGAAGAGGCGGTGGTAATTCTGGTGCCATGTGTTAAAAATAAAGAGCTTGAACAATAAGTGAGCTTAATACCTTAAAGGACCTCTTTCAATGGTGAAACAGCTCCACACAAGGGTTGGTTCCTGGTTCACCACCAGAGTCTCCGGTGAGGTAAAGCAGAAAAAGAGGAAGAGATAGCCTCTCGCTTCCCACAGACGGCGACAAAATGATGATGCTATGAATTAGCACCACCAGGTATGGTGTTTCCAAGCTCAATAGAAGTATAACAATGGCAGCACAACTATATAAAGAGATAAGAGAAGGAGGTGAGGATATGAGGAATGAACACCGGAATGTAGGTGGTTCAGCCAATCCGGCCTACGTCCACAGTGAGTGTGTGAGTAATATCACTGAATGAAGGCACTAATGGCCGTGGATACAATTCTCTCAAGCTCTCTCTCTCTCTACTGTATATTTAGACAGAGTTTTGGCTAGGGTTGAATAACTGGAGTCTTTTTGCAAGGTAGGGGATGACCCCTATATATAGTGTCTAGGGGGCGTAGTGTACCCCCCATGCATGCAATGAGCATGTGTGTGATATCCTCACCAATATGGGAATGCCATCTGTCACTGTCACATGTAAGCAATGACGATGAAATATTATCCCACATGTGGAGAATAATCTTGTTACAACTGATTTGTGCCCAGGTGTCCTTATCCAAATGTCAACAAATGCTCGACAGTCATGTTGGTGAATGACCTCGGCCTGGAAGAGGCCGAGCTGTAAAGGCTTGATGTCCGTTCAATCCGCCAAGTGTCATAAGGAGTCTCGCCCTGATCTTAGTCGAGACATTATGCTAGGTCGGCCCCGGTCGAGGTAGGGATAGTCCCATGCTGATGAATACTACGGCCTCTTATGACCTCGTACCAAGCCAAGGTTGAACCGGTTCCAAGTTCAGGGTCGGCTCCCTGTCACCTCGGCCCACCCTTGGCCGAGGTTGCCATACCCATAGTGCTATTGGTGCCTGTGATGCGCGCGACGCCCCTTGGCAGTGTAGATGGTAGTGTCGGCCTGGGCCGAGGTAGGTCTGGCCGAGGGATGGTATCGCGGGCCCCTGGCCTTCATAGGGTCGATCAATGTTTCGGCCATCATCTCGGCCGAGGTAGGTCTGGCCGAGGTTATACTTGGGCATATCAATGAAATTCTCTCATGGACGTCCATTCATTGATGATAGTCGACGCTTTTTTTCTTCTCTCCTAATCAAAGGAACTTTTAGCATTGGGTTAATAGACCAGAAGCACATCTTGATTAGGCTGCCACATAAAGAAGATTACCACCGTTTATGGCTGGAGGAAACCTGGTTTATTCAAAGCTTCCCTATGCGCACATTCAAATGGGATATTGACTTTCACCTAGAGAAAGATTCTTCAATAGTTCCATCTTGGATACTGCTTTCTCTACTCCCAATTCATAAGTATAATCATCAGGCCTTATTCTCCATTGCCCAAGTTGTGGGAACTTCTACAAACGAGGATAGTACAACCAAATCTCTAACTCGTCTAAGTCTAGCAAGAATTTATGTAGAGCTCGATTTGAAGAAGACATTGACATCAAGAATATGGATTATAATTCAAGACAAAAGAAATAGATTTTGGCAACAGACTGTGTATGAGAATTTACCTCCCTTTTGTTTCCATTGTGGTAAAAAAGGCCATTTATAAGAAAAATTCTATTTAAATAAGGAAGGGGATGAAAATAGGGACTCAATAGCCCCAGTTGACAGAAAACCACAGAGAATTGAGATAAGGAAAGAAACCATAAAAGAATGGGTCAGGAGGATATTTGATTCATGACAAGAGGTGGATAGAGGTAAATATATAGAATGGCTTAAAGTAGAAAAAGGAGAAATAATAGAAAAGAGAGGAATGGAAGGAAAGATCCTAAGGCAAAAACTCATTTCATCTTTTATTACAATAAATAAGGGTACAATGACTGATAATATAGGCCCACAAGACAGTAAAGAAAAGGAAAGCACTAGAAATTTGGTTGAGACAAGGCTACCCCAACATTAATCAGATCACCAAAATTTATGTTTGGATTATCTTCAAAAGTCCCCAAGAATAAGGCCTATCAGTGAAGCATCCCAACAAAGAAGTCAGGAGGACATAACAAAAGAACAAATGCACCAAGTGGAAGAGCAAGAAGTTTCATTTCTTGTAAGGGATCTCATCAGTGGGGAGGATGTATCCACACACATAGACTTAGAAGGATAGGAATAATCCCCAATGAGAGAATAAGAGCATCAACAGGGATTTATAGAAGTCAGAAGGAGGAAGAAGACTCCCAGAAAAGGGAGGAAATCAAATACAATAGAACAGTCCCACAGTAAGACTACTAAGGTCAAACTTAAACTCTAAACCAAATCAAAAGTTTAAATGATTCAAGTAATTATATGGAACATTAATGTAATTTCCAAAAAAGGTGCAATGAGAATGTTAAAGAGACTCTTGAAGATTCATTTTCAAATGCTGGTTATATTGGAGACAAAGCAAAAGGTAGAAAAACAAGATTTTATTATAATTAATTAGGTTTTGGATCCTGTGTTTCTAACTTAAATAGCAAAATTTGGTGTTTATTTCAAGTAGGGGTGGAATGGTAAACAGTGTCTAATATGGCATAATGTATTTCTATCCAACATAAAGTATCTAGCCAAACTAATAAAATTATTTATAGCGTAGTATATGCAAGCTGTATTAAGTATGAAAGAAGGTCCTTGTGGGAATATTTATCAAAGGTGGCAACTAATGATCCATGGATGATAGGAGGGGACTTTAACATTAGCACAAAACCTCAAGAAAAAGCTGTTGGAGATGATGTGCAACTAGGAGCTATATATGAGTTTGTAGAATGTAAAGAGAGTAATGGGATTATAGATTTGGGCTATTATGGATCAAAATTCACATGGGATAACAAAAGGTGACAAAGGGAATTTGGTGTAGGTTGGATAGAGTTTTAATGAATCAAGCGAGTTTGGAGATGGAGTATAAATAGGGAGAAAGACATATCAATAAGAATATGTTAGATCATAATCCTCTTCTCATTAAAGGAGAGCTCGAGACTCAAGTCAGTAATAGATCTTTCAAATTTCTTAAGATTTGTATAGACAATGAAGATTGCATAGAGTTGGTGAAGAAAACTTGGCAAGAAGAATCAAGTTAATATCCATTACAAGCCATTTAAAAAAAAACTCAAAGATCTTAGAAGAAAACTGAGTGAATGGAGCAAATCAAGATTTGGGGATATTTTCCAAGTAGCTAGAGATGCAGAAGATTGTCTTATTATTGTTGAATTTGCATTTGAGGCTAATTCTTTAGAGCTTCATATCTTTTAAAGGATACAACGAAATACAATAAAAGACTAAAGATTGAGGAAGAATATTTGGCTCAAAAAGCAAAGGAGATATGGAATGAATAGGGGGATAAAAATACGACCTACTTCCATAGACTTGTCAAAAATAGGAAAAGAAGGCTGCATATTCACAAAATTAAGAAACAAGATGGCACTTAAGTAGAGACTAAAGATGAAATTAAAGAGGATGCAATTAACCACTACTCAAACTTATTTAAAACAGAAGAGTTGCTTAGTCCAGATGAATAAGAAAATCATCTTAGGCTTATTCTCAAGTCTTTAACTGAGGAAACAAACTGTCATCTCACAACATGGCCCACCATTCATGAAATAGAAAATGCAGTGAAAGGGTTAAGTTCAATTAGTGTCCCTAGAGTGGATGGCTTTGATGGTAGCTTCTTTAGTTTTTTTTTTGGGAAGACTTCACGTTTATCTTATGTATGTTGTAGATATCTTCTTTGCAAGCTCAATAATCCCAAAGGTTTTCTCTACTAATAAAATAACTTTGATTCCTAAAATATAAAATCTCCAAAATTTTAATGATTTCTGACCTATTAGTATGGAAACTTCATAAATAAGATATTTTTTAGAATCTTATATGATAGACTCTCACCTTTACTTCCAAAACTCATTTCTCCAAGTCAATTTAGCTTTTTAAAAGGGAGGTCCATCACTGAGAATATTCTTTTAGCTCGGGAATGTATGTCAAGATTACATTAAAAAAATTGGAGGTAATATTATTTTAAAGTTAGATATGTCTAACACATATGATGGCGTATCTTGGTGGTTTCTGCTGAAAGTCTTGAGGAGAATGGGATTCAATGAAACATGGGTGGATCTAGTGTGGAGAACAATTTAAAATGCTTGGTTTACTGTTATGGTCAATGGAGAAAATAAAGGTTTTTTGCATCTTCTAGGGGACTTAGGCAATGAGATCCCCTATCCCATTGTCTTTTTATTATTATGGCAGATGTTCTTTCAAGAAATTTGGAGAATCTAGTCTCTCAAACGGGATTTATGGGGTTCAAAATGCCCATTAATTGAAGTTTAACCACCTAGCATTTCCAGATGATGTTATTATATTTAGCTCAGGTGTCAAAAGGAAGTCAAGCAAATTATAGATGTTATAAGTCATTATGAGAAAGTATCAGGCCAATTAGTGAACAAGTTAAAAATACTTATGGTGGTGCCAAATAAATTGAATAAGGAGAGTATAAAAGATTTGCAAGTTTGTACTAGCATACCTATTAAAAAAGACCCCATAACATATATTAGATGACCTTTATTTAGTGGAAGGATGATGAAGATAATCTACTTTGAAGATATGGTTCTGAAAATCAAACGCAAGATTCAGGGATGGAAAGCCAAATTTTTAAGTTCTAGAGGTAAGTTAGTTTTGCTCAAGACAATCCTCTCTTTTATGCCATTTGTCTCCACCTAAAGCAATACTCATCAGGATTAATTCTCTAATGTCCAAGTTCTTCTAGAGTTCATTCTATGGGGAACAAATACATCAATGGAGTTCCTAAGAGTCAACTTCTAAACCAGTTAATGAAGGAGGATTGGGATTAAGAGATATCTTTTATATTAATCAAGCTTTATGTATGAAACTATGGTGGAATTTCATAAGCAACACATCTCTACGGTCTTAGTTCATGGAAGAATCCTACTACATAAAATATCATCCTTTCAAAGCTACATCTAGATCAGGTGCTCACACGTGGAATAAAATGTGTTCACCTAGAGGTATTGTAGAAGAGAACATGGTTTGGATAAATAGGCAGGGGAAATATTAGTACGCACTGGGATAACTGGGGAGTTCAGGAGTGCAAGAACATTAATACAGAAGACAAGTCTTTAGTTAAAAAGTTTTGGGAGGAGAAGGACAACTGGGATAGTGATAGGATGTATAATCAGTTTCCTCTTGAAGTTTCTATTAAAGTCTTACAGTTTGAAGAGATTTTCCATCATCAAGAGGATAAACTTGTTTGGAAACCTTGTTCCACTGGAATTTTCAACATATCATCTGCTTAGAACATATGCATACCTAAAGGAGTTTCAATGCAATTTCAAATTTTACTGGCATCCAAGAATACCATATAAGATTTCAATTTTTATGTGGAAGATTCTAAATAATCTCCTCCCAACTAATGATAAAATCAACTTAATTATAATTGATAAGTGGGGAATGTAAAATTTTTGTCATGCATAGAAGAAATTGGTGCCTAGTTTTTTGTCTTGGTGGTTTTAAGATATATTTAATTTCCTCTTATTCTGTATCTCTTGTAAATGTTCTATTCTATAAAGAACCTCATTTATCAATTTCTTGCAATTGTTCTCCAAGTTTAGTGTCTTATGTAAGCCACTTAGAAGAGGCTATTTTTTCTAAAATAAATAAATAAATTACCCCCAAAAAAGAACAAAAAAAATTAATAAAGTAAAATAATATATAACTATACCCCATCTAGTGATTGAACTAAGAGAAAGGAATAAAAAATAAAAGATTAAAATACCCTGATTCGTACTGAATATTGCATATTTATACCCTCGAACCTACGCATTTTAGCCCCCCTCTGGTGCCTTAATCTCTATCTTTAAGCCTGTTAACCAGACAATCTCGAATTTATATTGTTAACATGCTATATGAGGTATAATTGGGCCTTTGTAGGTATTTAGGTACTAATTATGAAGTTTGGATGCATTTCGGCTAAGTTCCGTACATTTCTACACTTTCAAGGGCAATTCGGTCAATTCATAATTTGGGCACCTGGCCCAACATCCACGGGAGTTGTATCCCTCCTCGCAAGCTTTGCGTGGCCATAAATGGTGAGAGAATCCAAACCTTGATGAAGAAGTTACGGGAGTTTTAGCGGAAGGGAATTCCATTTCAAACCAAAACAGGGGAGCTGCCATTCAGACCTGCTTGATCGATTGATCAGCAAAAAGGGTCGATCAATTAACCCTTCAGAATTTTCCTTCGATCTTTCACAGTGGGCTGATCAATCGATCGATCGATCGATCAATCGACCAAAGGAGTAGATCGATCGATCCCTTGTTCTTCTCAGCTTTTCTATTTAGAAGTTTGCCATTTTGGGGTTTTGTAGATATACTATTTTCTCTCATTTGAGAGAGATATCTTACATTTTACATTAGTTTAGGGTTTGTATGGAGTTTTTCCCTACTCCACCACTTTTGGTGTTTTTCCCACTTTGATGTATGTAAGCTTATTAATTTAGTTGTCTTCCTTTATTTCCCGCTTTATTTACGTGCTTTCTTTTCGTCCTTTATAGTGTAGATTTAACGCTTTATTTACAGCTTTATTTCCATGCTTTCTAGCTAATTTAGTCTAGGTGGTATCGGATTGACCTCATTTCAGGTTGACATGTTGCTTTGCTTTGGTGATGTAGTTTATGGATTTATTTCGAGTGGGTTATCCTAGTTATTACGCCTACGAGATTTGACGGGGTATATCATGTATGCTCCGTGTTTACGACCTTGCGTTAATAATTTCTAGGGTATTTGTTGACGCCAAAATCTTATTAGGCTTTTATGCGAATTTAGGAGTGTGACAACTCTTGATTTAATTAAGTGTCGAAACGAGACGCAATATTAATAACTCATCGACCCATGTAACCACTTTATACTAATTAACTCAGGGTGAGGGATATTCGACGCAACCTATAGTTTTTATTCTCTTTGTTAATATAGTTTTAATATACTCTCGCCTAGTTTACCTTTTCTTTGCTTTTTAGGTAGAAAATCATCTTTTGCGCTTTTATTCTAGAAATATTAAACCAAATAATATTCTAGCAACTTGTCTTTGTGGATTCGATACCCGGACTAACCACTATACTCCCTTAAAAGAGTGTAGTCATTGTTTAGGTTTTTGTATTGAGGAGGTGAAATGAAAAAATAACGATTAGCGTCTTGACATGCGCCGCTTTTCACCCTTAATCAAAATGGCACCGTTGTCGGGGACTTATTTGTTTTAGGATTTATTTGATTTAGTATTTCGTAGTATTTTTTTTTCTATTTGTATTTTTTGCCTAACATTTTTGTAGGACTTCTATATTTGAGCGCCAAGAACCGCTTGAATTTTTTGCGCGCGCATCACTTTGTGGAATTCGCCACTTCAAGTCATATTATGGGTAAGCATGTCTTATTCCAATCCTTTCGGTAATCATTATGATAATTCTCAAAATTCCCGTAAACCTATGACTTTTTGTCAATACTTAGAGTCTCAAAAAATTACAAATTCAAAAATGACTATGGGCGAGTATTACAAAAGTCAAGCTTTGGAGTGCGTGTATTTTGAGGATGATGATGACGATTTTGGGACTCTAATTCCTTATAATAGGAATTTTGAAACTAAAAGCTACAGCTTTCAAAATTCTTATAATAATGAGTTTGAGTATAGGTCCGATAATAATTTTCAAAATTCTCATTTCTTAGAATCCGCACCTTGGCCTATGACTTTCGGCGAGGGTTTGCTCATGCTTGAGAATGAGATGTATGAAGACCATTGTCGACAAGATAATCATTTGTGGTAACATGAATTGAATTTATTATTTAAATCCGATGACGATTTTTCTTTCGAAACTTTTGAAGTCGAGGAATGTTTTGAACCAAATGAGTACTTTGTGCCTACTTTGGAACAAACCATTCTTAAATTGGCCCATCGTTTAATTGAGAGTGAAAGTGAGGATGAAATGGATATAGTATCCATTTTCCATGAAATGATTTCGTCTTTGGATCGCAAATAAGAAAGTTTCATTGAAAATTATCCTATCTCCTTCAAAATTCCAACTTTGAGTGATGATAACTCATCTCTTGAATTTGAATTTCTTTCCTCCCCCTTTTCATTCTCCGTTATTACATCGTCATAAGTACCCGATGAATCGGTGCCGAACTTTAAATCATTCAACTCTTTCACCGACGAGGAGTACTTTCTCGAGTTGCTTTCCATGAAGGTATCTTTGCCTCCTTTTGCACCACCTCCCATTCCACTTGATAAATCCTTAGGAGGATTTTCTTCTTTTCTTGGTCCCCACATGTATTTGTCACCCGTCTTATCCAAATCCCTCATCGTCCCCCCAAAAATTTTAATTGGTGATGGTTCATTTCTTATGCCTTACACATGCCTTCCGTTGTTCAAACGAAATTATTATTTTTAGGGAGGCATGCTTGTGAGTGAGGGTACACTGGTCACCCTCTAAAGTCAAATCATTTTTCTAGTGGACCCTCAACTATTTAGACTTATAGTGTATAGTTAGTGTGAGCCCTAAATAGTAGGTTGTATATAGTTAGTTTTTTATTCTTTCTTTCTTTTTATCTTTTCTTTCCTTTTTAATTTAGTCTAGTGTAATTAGTTAACTTTTTGTTATTTGTTTTTGCAATTCTTCTTACTAACTTGTTTTGTAGAATCATTGGATTCGTACTTTCCCGAGATTGCTCCGTTGTGGGTAATATTGCTCTTTTCCTCTCTTTAAATTGGTTCTTAATTTACATTGATGACAATGTCAGGTTTTAAGTTAGGGAGTGTGGGATATTCTATCCATTCATTGGTAGTTTCTTGGATTTGATTACATGTTAGTTACTTAGTATGCTTTTCTTAGAAAAAAATTTGAAAATTTTCAAAAAGATTTTCTTTCTGTTTTCTCCTTTTTTGGGCGTTTTGCCTTTGTTTCCGATGATAAATTTCAGTAATTGCCCGATCCAGTAGAAAACTCAACGATGCATGTACTCGATTTTAGAAGTTATTAGACTTTAGTCCTCATATTATTGATGTGGCCATCCCCGATCCTGGGTCCTCGCGGCGGGCGGGCGCGCGATAGATGCATCCTAGGTCCCGCGCGTCCCTCTCGGGAGCGCTTCGGCCGGCGTCATTTGAGTGAGGTGAAATATGTAGAGAGATTAGATTCGCCGGTCTATTTGACTTAAAATAGACAAAAGAAAACGGGAATCCATCCCGAAGGATATTATCCAAAGATATATTGATGCATAAGAAACCAAAATGATTCGAAAAGGGTCGGGAGGCTAAGTTACGAAATGGGAAGGTGTTAGGCACCCATTCCGCCCTTTCGGTCTGTCATGGGTTTTTGTTATTTTTCTTTAATTTTCCCATGATATGAGAGCATGTGTATATATAGTGGAGATATAAGTCATCAACTTTTATAATGGAAGAGGTAAAGTGAGTCATTCGTAGGAAGGTATAAAAATAATATTAGAAAATAGGATTTACGCGATTATCCTTACGTTGACCGTTATGATGGAACAATAACGCGTGAGGAATAATACACTACTAAGAACAAATATATGTACATATATAATATAAGAGAGTGGAGTTTGGAGAATAGAAAATGAGAGAAAAAGTAAAAAAATAGGACTTGAGTCTCGGGTTTTACCCCGAGACGCTTACCTAGCCTATAGAGGCATCAAAGTTCACGTAGTTCGCATGAAAAATGAGGAGTGGGGTTTATCCCATAAATCCAACCGGGGGATTCTCTTATTTGTGTGTGTGTGTGTGTGTGTGTGTGTAGAAAAAGTGTTTTAGTTGTGAGAAAAGTGTAAGAAAAGTATGCTAATTCCCATTTGGAATTTATGAGCAAACCCTCTTTTTCTTAGTTTTTGGGGTTTTTATTTATATGAAAATAAGAGATGTGCAATAATACTATATAAAAAGTATATTATGATGTGTGAGATGAGATAATAAAAGTGCTAAGTAATAAAACATGTTATTGCTAATTTATGAGAATTTAAAGAGAGAGATGAGAAAATTGGACCTTCTTGAGGATCTTGAGTTTGACCTTGAATAATGGAGAGCAACGCTTGAAATTGGATGATGATGGAGGGTAGTGAATTCACCAAGTTTGATGAAAAAGATGATGAAAAGTGATTTGTGTGTGGAAATCACGTTGTCTTCGAGAGAGGTTTTCTGGATTTTGCTGAGAGTGATATCTATCAAATCTGGGCTCTCTTTGCAAGTGAGGTCAGGACTCATGTTTATAGACCCAGGGCATTACCAATCATCATAGCCCTGTTCATTCCAATCGGCAGGTGCGTTTAGGCACACTGCCGATCGGTAGGGTCTTGGACCTGCTTTTTGGCAGTGTCTTTCAGGCCTTTTCAGAAAATTGGTCGCAGAATGCAAACCGTTGATCAGAATCATGCACGGGGTGGACCGTTGGAAATTTACTTCAGAGACCTTCGAAAGTCCTTTTGACTGCTCCCGAGTTTCGGAGTTGACTTTGGGTCAAATATGGATCGAAAGCATTCGTCAATCCATTAGATGGGGAATTAGGACGCAAACGGATCGTTTGTCCGCATGGTAAGTCCAAATTACGCACGGGGAGGACCGTTGGAAATGTTAGAAGATGTAATTCAACATTACAAAGAGTTTGATTAAGTTCGAGGAGTTAACTTTGGTCAACTGGGACCTGGAAGCATTCGTTGACCTCTCGGAGTAAAACAGAACCTTCGTCCGTACCGTAAGTTAGAATCGCGTGCGGGGTGAACCGTTGGAAAGGGGTTTCAGTGCCCTTCAAAGATTAATTCAGTCTCGATTGAGTTGAAGAGTTGAATTTTTTCAAATGGAGTCTGGGAGCGTCCATTGGCCTCCTAATTGAGTTTCGAGGGAAAATAGGTCGTTAGTCGACATGGTAAGTCGGAATCGCACACGGGATGGACCATTGGAAAGGGGTTTCAGTGCCCTTCAAATATTCATTTAGTCTCAGTCGAGTTGAAGACTTTGACTTTTGGTCAAACGGAGCTTGGGAGTGCCCGATCGCTTCTAGGTCAGTACTCGGGGTATGACCTGGGTTCATAGTGATTAAGGGAGGTGCTAGGGACCTCAAGAGAGTTTAGGGGGGGTAACAAAATGGCTGTCTACAGAGCCCCTCGATGGGTGAGTTTGGAACAAATGATAGCCGTCAAATAGACATCGCGTGATGCGTTTGGGGGAGGATGGCCAATTCAGAGGGTCGACGCCGATTTTGAGGACCTGAGGGAGCGAGGACGACCAATTCAGAAGGTCGAGGCCAATTCTGAGAACATGAGGGATGGTTTGTAGGAAAGGTTTAGGCCAATTCCTGAGGAGGTGCTGGGGATGACCGATTATGCGGGTCGAAGCCAATTCTGAGGGCTTGAGGATAAGGTGTAAAATTCTGCGAGTCGAAGCCAATTCTGAGGGCTTAAGTAGAGATGACCAATTCTGCGAGTTAAATCCAAATTTAAGGGCTTAAAGATGAAGGTGATCGATTCTGTGGGTCGAAGCCAATTCTAAGGGCTTGAAGATGAAGATGATCGATTCTGCGGGTCGATGCCAATTCTGAGGGCTTAAGTAGATATGACCATTTTCACGAGTCGAACCCAATTCTGAGGGCTTAAAGATGAGGGTAACGAATTCTGCGGGTCGAAACCAATTCTGAGGGCTTAAGTAGAGATGACCATTTCTGTGGGTCGAAGCCAATTTTGCGGGCTTGAAGATGAGGGTGACCGATTCTGCGGGTAGAAGACAATTCTGAGGGCTTAAGTTGAGATGACCAATTCTGCAAGTTGAAGCCAATTCTACAGGATTAAGTTGATGGTGACCGATTCTGCGAGTCGAAGCTAATTCTGCGGGCTTAAGTTGAGATGACCAATTCTGCGAGTCAAAGCCAATTCTGCGAGTTTAAGTTGAGATGATCATTTCAGTGAGTCAAAGACAATTCTGAGGGCTTGAAGATGAGGGTGACCGATTCTACGGGTTGAAGCCAATTATGTGGGCTTAAGTTAAGATGACCAATTCTACGGGTCGAAGCCAATTCTGAGGTCATGATGATGAGGGTGACTAATTCTGTGGGTCGAAGCCAATTTTGAGGGCTTGAAGATGATGATCTAAGATTGAGGTCAATTCTAACCTAAGGGAGGTGACGAATGAGGACCGAGGTCAATTCTGACCTAAGAAAGGTGATGACCAAGGACCAAGGTCAATTCTGACCTAACTAAGGTGACGATCCAAGATCGAGATCAATTTTAACCTAAGAGAGGTGATGAATGAGGATCGAGGACAATTTTGACCTAACTAAGGTGACGATCCAAGATTAAGGTCAATTCTGACCTAAGAAAGGTGATGACTGAGGATCAAGGTCAATTCTGACCTAACTAAGGTGACGATCCTAGATCGAGGTTAATTCTTACCTAAGAGAGGTGACGATTGAGGACCGAGGTCAATTCTGACCTAACTAAGGCGACGATCCAAGACTGAGGTCAATTCTGACCTAAGAAAGGTGATGATCGAGTACCGAGGTCAATTCTGACCTAACTAAGGTGACGATCCAAGACCAAGGCCAATTCTGACCTAAGAGAGGGGACGACCTAGGACTGAGGTCAATTCTGACCTATCTAAGGTGTCGATCCAAGACCGAGGTCAATTTTGACCTAAGAGAAGTGACGACCGAGGATCGAGGTCAATTCTAACCTAACTAGGGTGACGATCCAAGATCGAGGTTAATTCTGACCTAAGAGAGGTGACGAATGAGGACCGAGGTCAATTCTGACCTAACTAAGGTGATGATCCAAAACTGAGGTCAATTCTGACCTACATTTCCTTTGGGACAATTAGGGATTTTACTGGGGGTAAAGATTTGACTTTGGATTCCGCTGGGGAATGACGAATGAGCTGGGGAAAATGTATTTCCCCCAGAGTTCCGTCGGGGAAATCCTTGAGATTTTGGGGATTTTACGGAGGAAAGGCAAGTTTGATGCCTTAAACTCCATTGGGGAAGTGATTAAGTGGTCCAGGGTTCGGATATATTTCTTGAGACCTTTGGGGGATAGGGGTGATCTTTAGAGATCCTCCAGGGGGACGTTGTCGGGAGGAATTTTACTTGGTTTTTGAGAGTTTCGCTAGGGTAATGAGGGTTCCTCTTGAGGGAGTGTCAAATTTTCTTGGTAAAGATGTTCTAAATCCTTCCTGAGATTTTTAGGAATTTTTTGAGAATTTTTCAGGGTTTTCTGGTATTTTCTGGGAATTTTTGGTACAAAATTTTAAGGGGGGTGCCAGTCAGCATGGTGCAGAAGGTTCCATTCAACAGTGGAACGGACTTTTGAACTGCCTCAAGAAGGTAGGGGGTCAGTGCTGATCAGTGGGTGGGCGGCGCTTGACGATGTAGGGAGGATAGTGTCTGGGGATTCCATCCAGCTGTCCTTGCTGAAGGATGTTCTGTTGAGTAGGGTGGTTGATGTGGAGGACGGGCTGCAGGTGAGGCAGATGTCCCAATTGTTCATATTGCTGGTGCTAGGAGGTTTCATGGTGGCATCGAGTAGTGATGTCGTTGATTTATGGTTCTTACCGTATTTGAGGATGTTTTTGAACATCCCTCTCTATGATTGGGCGAGACTCACTTCGGCGACCCTCTATTTTTCTTTGGATGCATTCAGCTGGTGCTGCCGACAAAGTTTTATTGGAGCCATGTATCTCGTTGAGGTATTCTTTAATTTGCGCATTTTCTTTTCATGCATTCACATTTTCCTTATGCGTCTCTTTTTTATTGTGAATTATTTTCTTTGGCAGACATCGTTCTATGAGGAGATTGAGTGCAATACCCCACTGATTACCTTGAAGGGTGAAACTATTGGGGACTTTTGTCGATTATATCGATGGTGCAAGGCCATTCGATAGTCAAAGGGATCTCTCTCTTTGGAGGCGATGCGTTAGGTCTTCAATGGCCTGACGAGTGCTAGGGTAGGACTCTTTCCTTTTTAGTCTTAGTTTTTGGGATGTTCTGATTTTGTATTGACTTATGCCTGACGGGGATTTTCAGGTGACCTTTTACCCTTGAGGGATAGCCATTCAGGATTCAGGGGCGACTAGGGTGAATGCGCAGATGAGGAGTTTACTGGAGCATGAGTTCGGCCATTTTTAGTATCTAGGGGAGCGGATGGTTCGGCAGATTGTGGAGGAGGAGGTAGTGGTGCCACCTGTGTAGCCTCCTATATCTATAAGGCGGGATCGGCTGCTGTCGGAGGATGCGAGGATCACAGTGATGACCGGCGGGTCCTACTTGTTGGATACTGATACTACCGCTTCGTATGAATATATGGACTTTGTGACGAGCTGGTTGATGGCGCTTAGCATATATCATGCCTTTCCTTTCCCTCGTAAGGGTTTGAGTTCGGCGGTGGGTCTTCCCACAACGGCGGCGGCGACTTCAGAGGTTCCCTTTGTGCGGTTGCATACCTCTTCATACAATATTCGGCGGGGTGATGGAGGGATGGCACCTATGTTGAACCATCCTCATGCGATGGATCCGGAGGAGTTGGGTTTGACAGTGGAGGTCCTTCATCCTGGTGTATACCTTCTTCCTCTTTTTGGTTCCTTTTCTGTTTTGATCCGTCTTTGATGCTGATTTTGCCTTTTACTTGCAGCAAGTCCGTGTGTCGACCACTTGGCTGAGGGACATCAGAGACTGGATATCTTCGACGACTGCCCACATTTAGGATGTGGTCCCGGTTCCTTCTTATTTTCTGTCGTTTGCTTCGTTAGAGGAGGACTCTGGCTTAGGTAGTGGTGGTGCATCATCTCGCCGTAGGGGAAAGAGAGTACGTCGCATGGGTGCAAGCTTTTAGAGGGGGTGAAGGGTAGGTGAGAGAGAGAGAATGTGGGTTCGGGCTGAGTCTCGTTTATTTTCTTCTTTTCTTTTATTTCCTGCAAAATTTGATGTAACTCAGAAGAATATATATATGCAATGTAATGGGATTTTTTTATTATCTTTTGTTAATGATGAATGAGTGAATGCATGCACATGCGCTTTTTACTTTGCTGAAGAGACTGTAAAAAAGAGATATTTTTGGGATTTTGAGGAACGATTTTAAAAATGTGAAATTATATAGGGGTGGAAAAGGATTTTTGAAATTCTATTGAGAATATTAAATTATTTTATTGAGCTTCTGATTTTGATAAAAAAGGTTAAGGAAAATTTCCAAAAATAGGGGGTTGTCGATCAGCAAGCCCCTTGCCCTGCCTATCGGCAGTCAAGTCTAGTCCCATCAATTCAAATCTTTGATTAGTGCCCTCTTCGACCTTTTTGGTACTTTGTGGGGTAGGATTCCCTCCGATTTTTGCCTACTATCTCTTAGTCCTGCAAGATGGATCTCCCTGGTAGCATTGAGTTTTTTTATCTATCTCGAAGCCTTGGAAGCGATGTGCTCTTATAATGTTGGCTATGATGCTTTCAACATACGTCGGGTCTCTTTGTGGCGCAGTCGGTCCATTGAGTGGAACATGTTGATGGCGGCGGTACAATTTTAGAACCCCGAAGACCATGTATTCCCCTTTGAGTTGGATGAAGTTTGTCCTACCTACGAGGACTTTTCTGCCATGCTGGGGATAAATCCCAGTGTTACTGCGACTTTACCCAAATTTTCTCGTTCTCCCAGGGGTTTACTGGTTGAGCTTCTTTGTATTTCACCTTCGGAGGTCAGACCATTGGTTACTGGAGGAATGATCTCCCTCCCAGTGGTGTTGCAGTCTGTGCATTTGGGGGAGATAGGTGATGCTGGATATGCTGGAGCCATTGCTCTAGGCCTGGTTTCAAAATTACTGCTCGTGACTCGGGAACTGCTGGGGGATCTACAACTTGCGGAAATTACTTCATGGATGTCATACCATCGCAATCCTACGGCGGTGATACTGGAGGAGACCCTGAACGGTCTAGATGCCTGGTGAGAAGGTCGTTCTGACTTCCTACGGGGTAGCCGTGTGATGCTGTTCATGTGGTTATGTGAAAGTCTCTACCTAGTGACTCTTCCAGAATATCCTTTGTCGGTTGTACCCAACTTTTTTTCATGTCACTTCTTCAGCATTGGCCTGAATATTGAGAGCTGGGAGAATTTGCTTGTGGAGCATGGGGCTCGAAATTTGTACTGGTCAGTCCCTTGGAGGGGACAATTGCTGCCTGTTCTGGAGCTAGGAGAATACCCTTATATGCGGCTGGTTGGTCTCAGATAGACCTATTTTTATTTCCCTTGGAGTCTTCTGTGCCAATTTGGCTGGGCACAAGTCGTGCCACCTCGAACACTAAATTTTTTTTCGATAGAGGATTTGACCGAGCGTCTGCGCATGCAGCTTGGCTCTATGTGGGAGAATCGACGTCCGTCGACCCGTCCCTCTCAGTCTATTGGGAGAGTTTGTCATATCCCTGGGGATTATATGAATTGGTTATGGAGGATAGTAGTTAGCAAGATGTTGGAAGTGGAGACTGGACAAAAGTGGCATGTCTCTTTTGACACCATGGAAGGAGATGTTGCGGTTTTTTCGAAGCTGGTTCGAGATTATCGGTCCATGGAGTGTCTGTGACACTCTGTTCAGGCAAGGAAAACTTGGGGACCCCCGGATGCAGATGATGATGACGGAGCAGGCTCCTCTGCTAGATGTGGGTAGGACTCCTGGAGAGTTTATTTTATGATGGGGAATAAATATGGGGATTTTATTTTGGCTTTTTTAGGAAGGTAGGGGGAAGGGAGTTATCTGTTCCTTTTCTTATGTAATCTGTACTGTAATTTCTTATTAGTGAAATAAACAAGTTTCTGATCATCCAACTATGCCTTTTGATGAATTTTGTGTTGTGTGAATTATCTATACCAATCGCTAAGGCATACATAATCCTTTTGTTCAAGTATATGTTGGAATTGACTGTTGTTCTCGGAGATAAGAAAATAATAGTATTTTATGAAAAAGAAAGGTCCCTGCTCATGTAAGGTGTATGAGATGCTTACGTACCTCTGGGGTTTTGGAATTTTATACTTTTTTTGAAAATGGTTATTTGCAGAGGATCAAGCCCACGTAGTTCTGGGTGGGGGGAAATGAAGAGTTTTTGTTTTTTGAATAGAAGGGAGATTAGAAGAGTCGTAGCGCGACGAAATTTTGGACTAGGGGTAGAAATTCTTGAGATGGTCCAGGTTGACTGGGCGATCCATATCTTCTCTATCTAAGTCGGTGATCACGGTGACACCGCCAGACAAGATATTCTTAATAATGTAGGGGTCTCTCCCATTGGGCTTAAATTTCCCTTTAGGGTCCCAGATGGGTTCCATGATTTCTTTGAGGTCTAGATCCCGTTCTCGGACATCGCGGTCCTTGACCTTATTATTGAATGAACGCGATATTCGGCGATGGTACCCTTGTATGTGGTATAGTGCTTTTAATCTCCTTTCGTCTAGGAGGGTCATCTCGTCAAGACATCTTTGGTACTAGTCTTCTTCACTGACCTTCCTTTCAAGCATAATGCGTAATGAGGGTATTTCCAGCCCCATTGGTAGGACTGATTCCATTCCATAGACTAGAGAGCAAGGGGTAGCCCCACTAGAGGTTCGAATTGAGGTTCGGTAGCCCCAAAGGGCGTACGGGATCCGATCGGCCCAATCCCGACAACTTTCGATCATCTTACTGATGATGGCTTTGAGGTTCTTATTGGAGGCTTCAGCTGCACCATTTGTCTGAGGTCGATAGGGAGAAGATTTGTGTCTCTGAATCCCATACTCGCTGACCACCTATGTGATTTTTGCCTCGAAATTCAACCCGTTATCTGATAGTAGCTTGTGCGGGACCCCATACTGACAGATGATGTTTTTCTTGAAGAATTTGGCCAATTTCTTGGCGTTCAGCACTGTGTATGGCTCCGCTTTGACCCATTTGGTGAAGTAATCCATGGCAACTTGGATGAACTCATACCCATTGAAAGCCTTTGGTGTAACCTTCCCTAAGATGTCGATGCCCCAGGTGGAGAACGACCAGGGAGAAGTTATATTATATAATCCGCATAGAGGCAGATGCTGAAGGTTGGAGAACTGTTGGTATTTGAGGTATCTCCGGACATAGGCGTTGCAATCATGGGCCATGGTGGTCCAGTAGTAGCCTTGTCGAATGATCTTTTTGGCAAGCATGTGACCGTTCATGTGGGGACCACATTTCTCGCTGTGAATCTTCTACATTATCTTTTCAATATCATCCCTGCGATGCAGTGCAGATGAGTTCCATTGAAGTTCCTTTTGAGCAGTGCTTTGTGATAGATGATGTACTGGGTAGCTAGTCTTCGGAGGGTTGCTCTATCTTTCTTGTTGGAACCCTAGGGATACCTTCCATGCTTAAGGAGGTGCCAAATATCATAGTACCAGCAATTGGCTAGCTGGGGATCTTCTGTGGTGATGAGCTCAATGTGGTAACAGTGGGTTGGTTTGTCTTGATTTTGAACTAGGAAGGGGGTCATAGTTATTCCTTAGGGCATGTCGACCAAGGAGGACAAGGTAGCGATAGCATCAGCTAGGTTATTCTTTGCTCGAGGTAGGTAATGGAAGGTGATATCTTAGATTTGAGAGGCTAGTTCTTCTAAGTGGGCATGGAAGGGTTAGAGTTTCTCATCCTTGACTTTCCACTTCCTGAGCACTTGACCGATAATGAGGGCGAAATCCCTATAGACGTCTAGGCATTGAATATATTTTTTGAGAGAAACCTTTAGGCCTACCGTGCATGCCTCGTAATGATCCATGTAATTAGTGCAAGGGAAATCCAATTTGACGGAGATGGGAGTGTGGGATTCATCTGGGGCGATCAGGAGTATCCCAATCCCAAATCCCTTTTTGTTGACAGTGCCGTCAAAGAACATTTTCCATCGAAGGTTGTCTTGAGAAGTGCAAAGGATGTTTTCATCCGGGAATTTGGAGGTCTAGACATTAGCTTCTTCCATGGGGTAATCAGTGAGGTAGTCAGAGATGGCTCTTCCTTTCAAGGCTTTCTACGGAATGTACACGATATCGAACTCAGATCAGAGCATCAACCATCAGGCCATTCGACTAGACAAGGAAAGTTTCTCTAGCAGGTATTTGATGGGGTCCATTCGGGATACAAGTTTGATAGGGAAGGCGAGTATGTAGTGCCGCAGCTTTTGGGTGACCCAAACAAGTGCGATACATGCCTTTTCTAAAGTGGTGTAGTTGACCTCGTATCTGGCCAATTTGCGATTGGCATAATAGATGGTCCTTTCTTTGTGGGAATATTCAAGGTATTTGGCTAGCAAAGTCCCATATGCAGTGTCGGTTATGGTTAGGTATTGGAGAAAGGGGAAACCAGGCTATAGTGGCATGAGTATCGGGAGTTAGGTCAGATATTGTTTGATTCGGTCAAAGGCTTCTTGGCAGGCCTCATTCCAAACCATGGTTGAATCATTTTAGACGAGTTTGAGGATCAGTTCGCATATGGAGGTTAGCTGGCTGATGAACCGGGTGATGTATTGCATTTTCCCAAGGAAACCTCAGACTTCTTTCTCGGTTCGGGGAAGTGGAATCTCAAGTATGGCTTTCAGCTTGGCGGGATCTGCTTCTATCTCCTTCTCACTAACCATAAATCCCAAGATTTTTCCCTTTGTAACGCCAAAGATGCATTTTTACGGATTGAGTCTCATCTGATACTGTCGCAGTCATTCGAAGAACTTTCGAAGAGCAGGAGCATGACCTTCTCTAGTCTTGGATTTGATAATCATATCATCTACATAGACCTTAACCTCTTTATGGATCAGATCGTCTAGGATGGTTGTGGAAGCCCTATGGTAGGTAGCCCCAGCGTTCTTAAGACCAAATGGCATGACAGTGTAGCAAAAGGTTCTCCATGGGGTGATGAATGCAGTTTTTTCTTGGTGGTCTGGGTGCATTTTGATTTGGTTATATCCAGCAAACCCATCGACGAATGACTTGAGAGCATGACTGGCTGTGTTGTCTATGATCATGTCGATATTGGGTAATGAATAATCATCCTTTGGAGAGTCTTTGTTCAAGTCTCGGTAGTCTACACACATCCGAACTTTTCCTCCTAATTTTGGCACGGGCACTATGTTGGACAGTCATATGGGATATTCGATCACACGAATGAAGCCTATGTTCAACTATTTGACCACCTCTAATTTGACCTTGAGCGACCATTCGGTGCGAAGCTTTCTCAACTTTTATTTGATCGACTTGTAATTTGGGAGAGTGGGAATCTCGTGCTGAGCTATTTCAGGATCATTGTCGGGCATATTATCGTAGGACCATGTGAAGACATCCATAAATTATTTTAGTAATTCTTCGAGTTGTGCATGCTCATGCGAGTTAAGGGTATCCCCTATCCTAGTCTCGCGCAGTTGGCTACTAGAACCGAGGTTAATAACAACAGTCTCTTCTTCAATAACTTAAACGCGGTTATGTTGTTTATTATTAACCTTATTGAGATCAGTTAAGAATTATTCATTTACAAAATCATCATCATCAAAAGTTTGACTAGAATCTACACAATTAATGTAAGGCATAACAAGATACTCACAATCTTCGTTTATTTCATTGATAGGAAAAATAACATTGAGAAACTCGTCAAAAGAGGACTCGATTACATTTGAACAATGATAGATAATAGAAGAAGAAAATGGGGGTAAACATTAGGATTAGGGGAGATTTAAACAGGTAGAACTAGTGAACCATGCCAGTTGAGGAGAGGTGTATCAGTAGCTTTAATCTGTTGGGATGGATCTGGTGATATAGTGCCTGAATGAACCATACAGAGTGTCAGAGCTAGTGTCTATAAGCTGTAGGAATCTTAGGAGTCACTTTCCTCAATCTTTTCGGTGTCTTTGATGAGCGGTTATACTTGGTGTTGGGAATCTTCGACCCACGGGTAGCTGTCTTAGAAAAAGATCTCCATTCCAGGCTTCATCTTCTTATCTGTATGGTCATACCATGGTTCTGGAAAGCCGTAAAAGGGGAAGTCTTCTCCCTCTTTGATGAATCATCCATTCAAGGAGTCACCTGGGATAGTATGGACGTGGTCTAGTCCTCTCTTTGGTCTAGACCAGCGGATCATTCTGAGCTCTTATTCTGATGGTTGATACCCCAAACCACAAGGAGGGAAATATTTCTTCAGTTCAATCGGCTCGAGTATCCCTTATTTTCTTTACCCTAGCCCCAGTCTGGGCATAAAGTGCATGTTTCTGAACATCTGAATCACATTGACGTTGCCATGAGGGTCGTATTCTGAACAAACCCTTTCTTTACAGTTGTCCCTTGCTGGTAGTAAAAGTGGTTCAACTCAAAATCCTGATAGGAGCATATCATCTAACCCGTGCTGTATCTCAAGAATTGGACTGCTGTTACTTGCACCATCGGCATTGTCGTCGTCACCCAAGATGGTAATAACCCATCCGTCGGCGAAGAACTTCAATTTCTGATGGAGTGAGGAAGACACGACCTTGATACTATGGAGCCAAGGTCATCCTAGCAATAGATTAAAACAGGCTGGGATGTCAATAACTTGGAATTCAATGACAGGGTTTATAGGGCCAGCCCCTATTACAAGCTTTATGGATCCCATCACCTCCCAATGAGTATTATCGTAGGCATGCACAACAGCATAGGTTGGAGCGAGGTCACTTTCTTTCAGGCCTAAAAATTTTAAGGTTCTTAATGGGCAGACATTCAAGGCGGATCCATTGTCGATAAGAGAGAGTGGCATAACCGTCCCCATAACTTCGACGAATATATTGAGTGCATGATTGTGGTTTAGCCCAATCTTAGGGATTTCTTCTTTGAAAAAAGGATAGCATTCAGGTAGAGGTCAAGGATTCAACCAAATTTACTGCTTCTTCTGGTGTGGTAGAGGGATAAAATGTGGGTCCAGTGAGCAACTTGATCAAAGCGTTTCTGTGCAGCTGAGAAGACATGAAAATCCCCCATTGAGTGATGTTATCTTGAGTTTTCTTTAGTTGATCGAGGATCTTACTCTCCTCAAGGGTCATCTCTGGCATATGAAGGTTTTTAACACCCCTCCCTTTTATTATTAGCTGATAGTGAGCTTGGAATCTGGTAATGCCTCCCTGATCTGGTTATGTGATTTACTGAAGAAGGGAAAACAAGAATCCCGTTTCCTCATCGATCTCGGGTTGTTCTGCTACCTTATTTATTTCTCTGAGGAGTTCTTCAAATGATATCTTTCCACACATGTCGGCAACCGAGCCAGTTTTCTCTAAAGCATGCTCTTCATTCGAATCTCCGAATTCTTCCCCCCATCCGGTGGTAAAAATTATGTCTTTCCATGTAAGGTTGATACATTCCACAACTTTAACGGCTTCTTCATATAATTTATCCCATTCTGTGGGATTGTGTAAGGGTGAAGGGACTAGGAGCCTCTGTAGCTTCAGAGCATCAAGCAACTCGGTCATACTACAAATGTTATTGGTTTGCCTGAATAATTATGCCATGATCTGGACGACATCATCCTCGATGACTTTATCGGTCGGTACCACCCAACTATCTGACTCTAGGTCCCATTTTCGTGCTTCCAAGAATAGCGTACTGAACCCTTGGCAATCAATGATCATCTGGGAGGGCAATTTCATCCCTAACTCTAGGAGTTGCTTTAACACTTCTGATAAGTCCATGCCTTCACTTTCAGAATGGGTACGGACAATGATGCATGCTCAGGTAAGGAGTGACAGTGCCTGATCAGTGAGGCTAGTAGGGTGTAGGAGGAAATATGGGCAAATTTAGAGAGGTTTAGTAGAGTATATGGGTGTGATTTGAGTTGAGGGATCAAATTCTGGGTTCTCTTCTAGAAAGATGTCATTGGTATGATTTGGAAGTGGGTTATGAGTAGTATTTGGCTTCGTATTGGCTCATGGGGCGATGGTACCCCGGTCAATTAGACCTTGGATTATGTTTCAGAGGTGAAGGCATTGGTCAGTGGTATGGCCAGCAGTTTGGTGAAAGGAGAAATGAGCATCTGCCTTGAAGTTTCTTTGGAGTGGATTTGCCAATGGACGGGGATCCAAAGGTTTGATAAAGTTTCGGCTTAATAAGGCTTGATAAAGTTTGGAGAGGGAAGCATGGATCTCGGTGTATTCCTTTCGAACTGGGATAGGGCGGATTTCTAGCTCTCATGATGTGGTTGGTTGAGAGATGTTGTTGATGGTTGAGACTGTAGCACTACCAGGCTTGTCATATTTTCTGGGGGTGAACTGTTTGAACACCTTCTCTGATACGATAAATCGTCCACTTGTCGCTCTCGTACCGGCAAGTCAAGAGTAAAGTGTGTAATAAGTAAATAAAGCGAGTAAATAGAGAAAAGACAAGGTATAGAGTGGTTCAGCCTCTAAAATAGGCCTACATCCACTGTATTACTCCATGCTCATTATATTCATTGTATTGTACAATATAATCATGCCTAAAGAGGCGTACAATTATGAGAATAAAGGAGAGTACATGATGATTGATGATTCCGGTGTGTCAGAGAGGTGGCTGCGGTGCAGATGAGCATCCCCAAATTGTGTGCTGAGGCTATGTAGGGAGAATAAGTATTGTAGAACCTGCCTCGGGGTGTCTGGAATCGATCCAGTCTCTCGGTCTTTGAGGTATAGTCCTCTATTTATAGGTGATATGCTCACGTATTAGTGATCACGTGATGTACATAAAGTCAGGAGTTATAATGGAGAGGGCTACGGCCGGTAAGGCAAAGGTGTCGCACCCCAAGCTGGTAGGATCCGCAGCACGTTAGTGGGGCCGCTCCCTGTGATGAGGAGGGCCGCAATAATGATTTGAAGGGTCGCATGCCCTGTGTTCGATTGAGCCGTATCCCGAGTTCAGTAGGGGACGCGCCCTATGTTACCGCAACATGTATCCTGTGTAGTGCAAAATGTCTTCAATGGTAGGGTGCTATATTTGTACTATCAATAAGCCCCCAAGTTGTAGTGCCAAGATAATTTTATTGGAGCTGCGACTTAGTTGAGTTTTCTTAGATGCCGCAGTACTTCCAAGTTGATCATTCATATTTTTTGGGGGTGAACTTTCCGGACACCTTCTTTGGTTCGACATCCATTTTAGCAAGACGCTCCTCAATTTATACTCCTGCTTCTCTGAGAGCTCGAAAGTGGGGATAGTATTATCCTCCCATCGTTGTTCGGACATGGGGTAAGAAGTTCTTCTTCACTATGCTGGCTTGTTCTTCCTCGGAAGGCCGATTGGTCACGGTTGCTGCTTTTTCCCTCCATCGGGCTATGAAGTTACTGACTGATTCCCCAGAGTTCTTTTTGAGTAGCTCTAAATCACGGTGGGTGACCTCAAGCTCTTTATTGTATTTGTACTGCGACATGAATTCTCGAGCAACATCCTCCCAGCTATAAATTTTGGATTCTTCGAGAGACAAAAGCCATCGGAGTGCGCTATCCTTCAGAGTTTGTTGAAATAATTGGGCCATCACTTCTTCAGAGGCCCCTAGTAGAGTCATGAAACAATTATAACTTCGGAGATGGACAATCGGGGGTCCACTTCCTCTAAATTTCTCGATATTTGGAATCTTGAACTTCTCTGGTAACCTCACTTTAGGATTAGGAGACATGTGGGTGTAGTCCATGTAATTTCGTGAGATTGTGACTTGGTCAAACTTCCTAGTGAGCATATTGAGGTCCTCTTTGACTTTATTCATCTCTTATTCCTTTGGATCAATGATCATAGGCCAGTTAGCCCCATATTGGGCAAGATTCGGCATCAGAAGCTGGCAGGTGGCGGCCCATTAATAGGAAGGGAACGTGGAGCATGCTGATATTCTTCGGGAACGCAAATAGGCTCAGGTGGATCCACAGCACGAGGGAATAGGGCCTCGAGTTCTTGAGGAATGGGAACCTGATTTCATTGCATCTCTCGAACCTCGATTTGGAGGTTGCCAATCTTGGACACAAGCTGAGCTAGGACTTCCATCAGATCTGGATGCACAACGGGTACTTGATCTGTGTTCTCTATGGAAGGCGGATGGATTATGGACCCAGAAGAAGTAATAGGGGAACAAACGAAACTCTAGGGTGATTTGACTGAAGACCAAAGCCAATAGGGAGCCTAGCCATGGGTTTGCGATCGACCTGAGAAGGCATAAAATGGGGTTTATTTTTGAGAAAAAAAGGGATGATTTTTTTTTTTGAGGTGGACAGACGAAATGTTTTTGGATTTTTGATAAAGAGAGGAGAAATGTTTTTGGATTTTGGATAAAGAAAAAGGGAATTTTCCCTTTGGAGACGGTCCCAGCATGATTATTATAATTATTATGTTTTTACTTGTATTAATTATCCTAAATTCCAAATGAAATATCAAACGGGACCCGAGCCTAGAAAAATTGGGTTTGTAATATATGCAAAGCTCTGGATGGACTTGTGACCAGACTCACGGACAGGGTCCCGTTTTAAAAATGCGCGAGAATTTGGGCGATAGGCCAACCCGAAATTTCGGCAGAGTTTCGGGTTGAAATCGACAATCTAACATGTGTGTCCTAGGCTTGACACCTATATGTGGGTATGCAGTTGGTTAGGTTAATCTAAAAGGGTTCCCCCCTTTGTCATAACTTCCACGATATACGTCTTGCTCTTGCGGGCAATTGGTAGGTATGGACAAGCCATTTGATATACCTGAGTGTACGTGAATTGCCTCACTATATACCTCGTTGGGACGATACATGTGAGAGAGAATTCGATATACTCGACGTATGTGAATGAGTTCCCTGCGATATACCTCCCGTCATGACTTCGGTCAAGTGGTACGATGCAGGGGGAACTGTTCGATATACGTCGAAGGAACCTGGCCAATGAAAGGTGAGAGTCATATCACTTAGGCTAACTGCGCCCTGCTGGACCAGCGCCCATGACAAAGTGACCCTCCACTTATTGGGTAAAATTTTCTCAATAACAACGCTCTTTGGTGATGTCGTGTGAATCATGCATGATCCTCTTATTAGTATCTTTTGAGAATATATTTTCTGATTATGAAAAACAGGGAGAAAAGTACAAGTACCAATGGTACACCAAGTATGGATGGGAGATGCGTGCAACATGTGGATATATGTGACCCTAGGTGCACGTGGTGTGAAGTGTACATGGAGAATTTTTTACAAGTGTGTGAATAGAAGCATAAGCATGGGGGTACACATGAGTAATAAAGGGAGAAAATGCAAAATTGGGGGAAAATATAAACAAACATAACATCCATGAAAAGAGAGTATAGCCCTCAAAAGATAGACATCCCTAGCAGAGTCGCCACTGTGGCCATCCCTGATCCCGGGTCCTCACGGCGGGCGTGCATGCGATGGATGGATCCTAGGTCCCGCGCGGTCCCCTCGGGAGCGCTTCGGCCGACGTCAGTTGAGTGAGGTGAAAGTTGTAGAGAGATTAGAGTCGCCAGTCTATTTTACTCAAAACAGACAAAAGAAAAGTGGAAGCCATCCCGAAGGACAGCATTGAAAGACATACTGATGCATACGAAACCAAAATGATTCGAAAAGGGTCCGGAGGCTAAGTTACGAAATGGGAAGGTGTTAGGCACCCATTCTGCCCTTTCGATCTCTCATGGGTTTTTTGTTATTCTCCTTTATTTTCCCCATGATATGTGAGCATGTGTATATATAATAGTGATAGGAATCATCGACTTGTACCATGGAAGAGAAAAAGCGAGTCATCCGTAGGAAGGTATAAAAAAAATATTAAAAATAGAATTTACGCGATTATCCTTACGTTGACCGTTATGATGGAACGATAACGCATGTGGAATAATACGCTACTAAGAACAAATATATGTATATATATATAATATTAGAAAGTGGAGTTTAGAGAATAGCAAATGAGAGAAAAAGTAAAAAATAGGACTCGAGTCTCGAGTTTTACCCCGAGACGCCTACGTAGCCTATAGAGGCATCAAAGTTCACGTAGTTCACATGCAAAATGAGGGGTGGGGTTTATGCCATAAATCCAACTGGGGGATTCTCTTATTTGTGTATGTGTCTGTGTGTAGCAAAAGTGTTTTAGTTGTGAGAAAAGTGTAAGAAAAGTATGAGAATTCCTGTTTGGAATTTATGAGCAAACCCTCTTTTTCTTATTTTTTGGGTTTTTATTTATATGAAAAAAATAGATGTGCAATAATACTATATAAAAAGTATATTAGGATCTGTGAGATGAGATAATAATAGTGCTAAGTAATAAAGTAAGCTATTGCGAATTTATGAGAATTTAAAGAGAGAGTTGAGAAAATTGGACCTTCTTGAGGATCTTGAGCTTGATCTTGAATGATGGAGAGCAGCCCTTGGACTTCGATGATGATGGAGGGTAGTGATTTCACCAAGTTTGATGAAAAGGATGATAAAAAGTGAAAGTTGGAAAGGGATTTGGGTGTGAAAATCACGCTGACTTAGAGAGAGGTTTTCTGGATTTTGCTGATAGTGATATCTTTTAGATCTGGCCTCTCTTTGCAGGTGAGGTCATGACTCCTTTTTATAGTCCCGGGGCATTACCAATTGACATAGCCCTGTTCCTGCCAATCGGCAGGGGCGTTTAGGCACACTGCCGATAGGCAGGGTCTGGGACCTGCCGTTTGGCAGTGTTTTTCAAGCCTTTTCGAAAAATCATCCGCAGACCGTTGATCAGAATCACACACGGGGTGAATTGTTGGAAAGGTAATTCAGAGAGCTTAGAAAGTCCTTTGGTCTTCTCCCGGTTTCGTGAGTTGACTTTGGGTCAAATATGGCTCGAAAGCATTCGTCAATCCATTGGATGGGGAATCGTCGAACGTAAACGAATCGTTCGTCCGCATGGTAAGTCTGAATCGCGTACGGGGTGGACCTTTGGAAAGTTTAGGAGATGTAATATGACATTTCAAAGATTTTGATCCGGTTCGGGGAGTTGACTTTGGTCAACCATGCCCTGGAAGCATTCGGTGACCTCTCGGAGTAAAACAGAACTTTCGTCTGTACCGTAAGTTAGAATCTCACACGGGGTGGACCGTTGGAAAGGGGTTTCAGTTTCCTTTGAAGATTCATTCATTCTCAGTCAAGTTGAATAGTTAAATTTTGTCAAATGGAGTCCGGGAGCGCTCGATGTCCTCTTAATTGAGTTTGAGGGGAAAATATGTCGTTCGTCCGCATGGTAAGTCGGAATAGTGCACGGGATGGACCATTGGAAAGGGGTTTCAGTGACCTTCGAAGATGAATTCAGTCTCGATCGAGTTAAAGACTTTGAATTTTGGTCAAACGGAGACTGGGAGTGCTCGATGGCTTTTAGGTCAGTACTTGGGGTATAACCTGGGTTCGTAATGATGAAGGGAGGTGCCAGGGACCTCAGAAGAGTTTAGGGGGTAACATAATGGGGTGTCTACAATTGATATTATGAATAACTTCATGAATTAAACTTTAATCCCACGAGCACATGCACTTTTCTTGTTCTATTTATTTTCTTCCAGATTTTTATAACTCAGTAATCTTTTATTGCATTGTATATACTTACACCGAATAAGCTTTGTACCTTTCGTCGTTTGTGACTGTTATACACTATTCTTCCTCTTTGAAAACGTTGAATTCTTCGTTAATCTCTCTATTCTTTCATTTGATCGTTCATTAAATGAGTTCATATATGAAATGTGTTACTTGAGCATGATTTTCAAAATATTATTTTGACTCGAGAATTGCATAAACTTTATGAAATGATCGTAGTCCATCTTTGTTATATCACCCATATTATCCTTGAACTCACCTTAAATGTGTTCCCTCGTTAACGCCTTTGAGCCTTATTATAACCTTTCGTTTCATACCCCCAAATCCCATAACCAACTATAAATTGGAGTTTTAAAACCATACATACACCTTCCATACCTTTGTTTGGAATGTTACTTGGGATTGAATGATGTTGTTGTGTTGCGGTTGCAATTTAGGCATATAAGAGTGCCAAAAATAAAGAAAATAAAAAGTGAAGAAAAAGTGAAAAGCAAAAAAAAACAAAAGAGAAAAGTGAGAAAAAGAAGAAAAGAAAGGAAAGAGAAAGATGTATATGTTGTGTATAGTGTTCAATAAGCTTTGTTTACTCTGCCCATTGTTATATTAAATGCCTTTTATGGATTGTATTTTCCAATTTTCCAAGTTTTCATTCCGAACACTTTGAATCCGTACATACATATCCTTCATTTTGTACCCTAGCCAAACCTACACTATAACCCTATCAAGTCCTATGTCATCTTAGGGTGCATTTAATTTAAAAGTTAAAATAGTTTTGATAATATGTTAAAATGCATTTCACCTCCTTTAATGTGCGGTATCTTTCATTGAGATTACAAATTTTCATTTTATATATTGCATTCTTCATTTGTGACATGTGTGCAGCCTAGTTTTCATTTACATTTACTCTTTATGCTCGCATGTTCCGTGTGTTAAATCCCTGTTTCGAGTGAATTCACTTGATGAGTGTAATGCCCGTCAGGATTGAATATATTCTTGCTTTATTTAGTATCCGATTTACTTAAGTTTTTACCAAATCACACTTTGCATGTGCTCGCTCACCTTCCACATTTTGAGGTTTCAATTCTATGAGGCGCGTTCTATAATGTTAATAACTACGGACTTCTCATGTGAATTTGTTTGCTATGCTAATAACATGTTGAAATCTTGTTCGTATTTTTGAGTTTGTCGCATGTTTCTTTGGACATATTTAGAGGAAACTATTTGATGTTTGTGAGTTTCATCCCTTAAAACCCTCACGAGACGACACTCGCCCACTAGGGTAACCTAGGGGTTTAACGGCTTATTGCATTTGCTAAATGCAATCGTTTGCCTGCTAAAGTGGCCTTATCTTTTTATTGCTTTTTCTTCCCATTTTATACTTGTATCGTGCTTTTTTTTTGTAGTTCTTGTTGCATCCTATTTCATTGCTAGGGACTAGCAATGTGTAAGTTATGGGGTGTGATTTGTATCGAATATTACATATTTATCGAATCTATGCATTTTAGCCCCCTCGGGTGCCTTAATCTCTATATTTAATCTCGTTCACCAGAGAAACTCGTATTTATATTATTAACAGGCTATATGAGGTATAATTGGGCTTTTGTAGGTATTTAAGTACTAAGTATGGAGTTTGAATGCCTTCTGACTAAGTTTCGTACATTTTTGCACTTTCAAGGGCAATTCGGTCAATTCAAAGTTTAGGCACCTGGCCTAACATCTACACGGGAGTTTTATGACTCCTCGCAAGCTTTGCGTGGCCGCAAATGGTGCTCGAATCCGATCCTTAACAAAGAAGTTACAGGAATTTTAGCGGAAGGGAATTCCATTTCAAACCAAAACAAGGGAGCTTCCATTCAGACCTGCTTGATCGATCGATCGACCAAAAATCTCGATCGATAGACCCTTTAGAATTTTCCGTCGAGCTTTCACAGTGGGCTAAGACCTGATCGATCGATCGATCGATCGACCAAAGGGGTCGATCGATCGATCCCCTGTTTTTCTCAGTTTTTCTATTTACAAGTTTGCCATTTTGGGGTTTTGTATATATACTATTTTATCTCATTTGAGAGAGATATCTTACATTTTACATTAGTTTAAACACCCACTTTGATGTATGTAATCTTATTAATTTAGTTGTCTTCCTTTATTTCCCGTTTTATTTCTGTGCTTTGTAGTGTAGATTTACTGCTTTATTTCCATGCTTTCTAGCTAATTTATCCTAGGTTGTGTAAGATTGAACTCATTTCAGGTTGACGTGTTGCTTTTCTTTGGTGATGGAGTTTACGGGTTTATTTCGAGTGGGTTATCCTAGCAATTACGCCTACGAGATGTGACGGGTAACATCATGTATGCTCCGTGTTTACGACCTTGCGTGCGTAATTTCTAGGGTATTTGTTGACGCCAAAATCTTATTAGAATTTTATCCGAATTTAGGAGTGTGACAACTCTTGATTTAATTAACTGTCGAAACGAGACGCAATCTTAATAACTCGTTGACCCATGTAGCCGTTTTATACTAATTAACTTGGGGTGAGGGATATTCTACGCGACCTATAGTTTTTATTCTCTTTCTTAATCTAGTTTTAATACACTCTTGCCTAGTTTACCTTTTCTTTACTTTTTAGGTAGAAAATCAACATTTACGCTTTTATTCTAGAAGTATTAAACCAAATAATATTCTAGCAACTTGTCTTTGTGGATTCGATACTCGGACTAGCCGCTATACTCCCTTAAAAGTGTGTAGTCATAGTTTAGGTTTTTCTATTGAGGAGGTGAAATGAAAACAACGATTAGTGTCTTGACACTCGCTACTTTTCACCCTTAATCATACTCACACATTTCGAACAAAAATGAATGGGGGAAAAAGAGTACAAAATGAAAAGAAAAGAATAAAGGGGAAGAATACAAAAAACCATAGTGTCATGGTAAGGTTTGAGTAGAAAAGCAATACATGTGACATGTGAGCTAAGAATGGAAAATGGAATCCCAGTGTATTTCTTGGATAAGAAAAGACAAAAATACAAGATGTCATAGGGCAATTTTAAGGTGAAAAATAGATAGAGGAGAGAGCTTCCCATGCATGCGCGTGGGGGGCCTAAGGCCATGCGCGTTTGGCACTGGAAGGCCACCCGCCTTGGCTGTTTCTTCCGCCTAAAAAGAATAACTTTGGTCAGGGGAAGAACCCCTCACCTCTCCCTTGCATGCGTAAGGTTTCTACCACTAAGCCAACTAGTGTTTCCAAAAAATGCGCGAACAATTCTTTAAACCATATAAATTTTCAAAACTTCATTATTTCCACATTTGCCCCTCAAGTTCATAACTTATTCGTGCATCCTCCAAATAACAAATCGCGAATATCTAGGTGACCCTAATTTCGAGACCAAAAATATTTCAACAACGTTCGGGGTACATGGTTTGACTTTGGATTTGACCCAGGGCTTTGACTTTGACTTCCTATCGATTTCGAACTTTGCAGGGCCATAACTTCTTTATTTGAGCTCAGATTGACGTGTTGTTTGAACCCAAGAATTCCTTAATTCACAAACTAAAATTTCCATGTTTGGTTAGAGTCTAAATTCAGTCGTCTAAATTTACCATTTTGACCCTGAAGTTGTGTAAGTGACCATTTCATGGTAAGATTATGTTCGAACTTCACCGTTTGCATTCTAAAACATGCCAATACTCAATATAAGCCTTGCACAAGCGATCATCAATGAATATTGAAGGTCATGATTATAATTCGTGAGCATGGGGTTCCTGAAATTTTCTTTTTAATTTGATTTATTCTCCATTACATATTTTTCTTTTAAAGAGCAAAAATTATTCTAGAAGCCTTTTATTTATGATGCAACAAGACTAACAAGGTTTAGATTTGGGTGTAAATAATACAAAATAACGCACTCATCAAATGCCCCAAAACCTAAACTTTACTAGTCCTTGAGAAAAGGTAAAAATGATTTTTAGAAATCTAACTCACTTTTGTAGGAATCACAATTATACTTAGCATGTGCAACAAGCCGTTAACCCCGGGGTTGCCTTAGTGGACGAGTTTTGTCTCATGAGGACTTGCAGTGAATATATCCACAAAATTTAGAAGATTCACTCAATTTACAAAAGACACAAAATTAATATAACTAAGTCTCAAATGCAAATTTCATTATTATACTAACAATTCACTTTTTAATCTTAACTTATTGTTCATGTGTGCATAGCCAATATAAATGTCCAATTCAAAAGATTTGATCGTTAAGTTTGTTACCCGAAAGTTCATTTTAATTTAAATTCTCATGGGATGCGCCCACAAATAAAAACTCAAAAATTAGATAATTTCTCTCGGTATATGTGAATAAAAAAGTAAATTCAATTAGCAAACTTCACATATACATCATGAAATACAAAAAAATTATAATGGATGATTATGATTGATGATATGAGAAATCGTCCACTTGTCGTTCTCGTACCAGCAAGTGAAGAGTAAAGTGTATCATAAATAAACAAAGCAAGTAAATATAGAGAAAACAAGATATAGAGTGGTTCAGCCTCTAAAATTGGCCTACGTCCACTGTGTTGCTCCGTTCTCATTATATCCGCTGCATTGTACAATACAATCATGCCTAAATACGCATACTAGTATGAGAATAAAGGAGAGTACGTCGCAGTATTGAGGATTCCAGTGTGCCAGAGAGGTGGAAGCGATGTAGACGAGTAACCCCAGAAACTGTCTATTGAGGTTGTGAAAAAAGATTCTGTATTGTAGAGCCTTCCCCAGGCGTATGGAAATAGATATCTCTCCCTATTTCGAGGTGTAGTCCTATATTTATAGGAGATATGCCCACGTGATCTGAGCACGTGACGTTATAAAATTTGGAGTTGCTATAATAGGTAGGGATGTGGCCCGTAAGGCAAGTAATGTGAGTGATTCATCCTGTAATAGGCTAGAGACAAAGGTGCCACGCTTTGTACTGGGTGGTTCTGTGGCGTGTTAAAGGGGGTCACGCCCTGTGATGAGGAGGTCCGCGCCCCTATATTCGATAGGGCCGCACCCCGAGTTCAGTAGTTTCATGCCCTATGTTGAGATAGGTCGCGGCATGTAAGAATGTGTAGTGCAGAATACCTTCCGCAGCAGGGTGCTATATTTGCACTATCAATAGGCCCCCAAGTCGTAGTGCCAAAAGAGTTCGATTGGGACTATGGCTTAGTTCAGCCTTCTTAGGTGCCGCGGTACTTATAAGGCGAAGATTAATCTTCCACGCTCTCTTATATAAATTTTTCAGGCTGTGGACTTCATCATGTTTTCCAAAACTTTGAGAGCAAATCGAATGCTGAACTCTGTTCGTCCATTCTCTTGCATTTTTTGGCGATCTTTCAAGGCCGTGTGTGGTGGTTCAAGTCGATTTGAGCCTGATCATTGCCATCTTCTTCATTTCCAAGTAATTTTTCAACCAATCGTCCTTTTTAAATAGCTTTTGTAGTCTGTACTTATTCTTTAATAATTGAACACATGAACATTGGCATTTTTGAACTTCATGAAAAAACAACAATTGCCTAATAGGAATCTAAGGCTTTATTTGGATAATCTATCAACTTCCAAGAATCGAACATATATCCATGATAAATAATTGTAATTGTTACAAAATTTTCTTGAATTGACCTTTATAATACGAAATCAAATAAATGTTCCTCCACTGCCTAGATCATATAAACCGCGTTTGTGTCGAATCATATTGAAATCAAACAGTTCTTCGATGTTCTTGATGTTCTTGAAGTACACACTTCACATTCTGTGTCTTCGATCCTTAAATGAATCAACATTTAGACACTAAAATGTTTGAGTGAGAGTCTGTGGCGTGGTAGAATACACCTTTAGTAATTTTGGTGATGGCTGCGACCGGTAGACTCTGAATAATCCCTTGGGTTTCAATTCATACTCTGCGGTAGTTAAGCCCATAGATTCATGACTGCCTCAATTTGTAAAGAAAGTAAAGGTCGCTGCATTTTCTTCTTGTGTTCTTGAGAGAGAGCCTTCACATTCTAGGGTTTGACATTTGAATTTACGATGCTCTTCTAACCTATTTAAGTGAGTAGCCGCTACACTGTAAGCTTCCTTACTGATTTAGGGGATGGCTGCAGCCGGTAGACTATGAGGGTAATCCCTTAGGTTTAATGAATCGGGTCAGCAGTGTTTTAGCCCATTAGTAACTGCGATAGGGAAATAACCCCCACCCAATCGATATGCTGCGGTGATAATTGGGTTTTAGGGCACTCAACCCCCACACTTCTCATTTTTCCCACCTTGTCGATCATTTATATTCACTATTTATATAACTAATCTTGTCGCGGCGTCTTAAAGTCTTTTTCGAACCATACTGGCTGTGGCGCCTAACTGCGGACTCTGCTTTTTAGGTGCTGCTGTAGCTATATGAACTTTGACCCAGACGAATTTCTGAGAGGTTTTTAGGCAAAACACTTCGGAGATTCTCCCCCAGAACTTCCTTTCGTGCCTCCTTTGAAGTCAATAGGGCCTTTCCAATTGAAGGATTGTCCCAATTGTGTTGTACTAGACTCGGACGCCGTGGACTCTGTCAGCAAGAAAGATTTTGAGCCCACGCCAATGGAAGAGGAAGCTAATTCAAGTAATCATCCATTGGGTGTACAAGATGATGCCACGAAAGTTAGGGATAACTGAGTTGGTCCATACGAGAGGGGTGAAAGACCTTATGCTGCGCTTGATATCCGTAGCATTATGACCCAAGAACGGGTTGACCAGGTTGCTGAGGCCTTCGAGTTTCCCGCAGGCTTGATATGCTCAGCTCCTGTCGCGAAACAAAGGCCTTGCACAACCCTAACTAATGATGGAGTCTTTTTCCCACTTCATGCTTTTATTTACGGGTTGCGGCTGCCTATTTCCATTTCCATCCGATGAATTTTTTAAACCGTGAAACTAGCACCATCCCAGTTAGATCCCAATGGTTGGAGGGCCATCCTTGCTGCGGTCGTTATTTAGGAGTATCAATTCAAAAAGGACATTACTCCCACAGAGTTTTTTTACTTTTACCACCCGAAGAAGAATTATGTAAAATTCGTTGGGTATTACTGTTTCTTCATTCGCGGTAGGGATAAGATCCTTTACTCCGGCAGGCCTACTAGTGTCAAGAACTGGAAAGGAAAATATTTCTACGTCTCCAGAGAAGGGTGGGAGATTCACCCTCAGGAGAACGAGAGGGAGAAGTTATTTCGAATGCCCCGGTAGTAGGGGTCTCCTTTTAAGCTAGGTATTTGATTTATAGTCGTGTCCCCTTTTTCTAGTTGCTTATTAAACTTTACTAACCTTTGAAGTGTTTTTCTGTAGTTCTTGACAACTTGCAACTGAGAAAAAGACATGAGAAAAGGGTTACTAAGGCCGCGGTCATTCCTGCTGAAGAAAAGAAATTCAGTGACCTTGTAACATCTGCAACTATATTCGAGGCAGGCTCTTTCCTAATAAGTACATTCCAAAAGATATGGCCGTGGAAGGTACTAATCTGATCTTCAATTTTAATCTGCGATAACTTATGTTTCGCAGCAAGTCCATTTCAAATATTTACTGTTACCTTTTCTCTTTCAGGCGAGGAAGTTGATAGGGAGCTGTTGGCTACCCAGCTAGAGGAAATGGATGAGGATGTGACCGTTCTTAATAACACTACGAGGAGCAGAATAAAGAAGAGGTCCAAGACCAAGCCACCAGCCGTGGCCCCTTTTAATGATCAAAATCCTCCTACTGCGACCCCAACTCTGGCCGCGGAAAAAACTAACTTTGCTGCTGTTGAACACCAAATTGAGTTTGATGATGATATTGGATCCAATCTATCCATGGTAGGTTTAATGTCCGCATCAGACGCTCTCATCCATTGAGCTTCTCCGCCGCTGCCCCCTGTTGTAACGGTTAATGCAAACTTGGCACCTCCTTAGTGCCGCGGCGGATCTGGTCCTGACAGTCGACCATGACCACAGCTAAGGCCGCTTGACCCTGAGTCCTCATAGAATACTACCGCAAAAGTTACGCAAAGGATGAAGAGGTCCCTTGATGCCATGGACCTTGATAGGTTGGTGGAAGAAGACCATGATAATTTAGAGGATTGCGGCCTCCATAGCCTTTTGAAGGTAAGTGCAAGTGGTCTCTGAGTTTTAGTTTTTAATTTTATACTTTATTCCTAACTTTTTCGTTTCAGGCAGCGAATGCCATCGTGGCCCATAAGAGGAAGTATGAGGCCCTTTATAAATTAAAAGAGGCCGCAGAGAGGGTGCACACTGCTAATTTGGAGGCTGCATGAAATTCATCTTTTCAATCTAGGAAGAAGTCTGCTGCTGCTGCTCTTTAGACACCCCAGATGAATCTGGAAACCACAATCAAGGCCAAAGAGGAAGCAGAGGAAAACTTTAATCAGGCTGTGAAATCCCTTAATGTCTCACAGTCTCGGACCGCGGAAGCCGGACAAGCCGTGGAGTCTTCCAATAATAAGTTGCCACTCCTACAAGGGAGGTATGAGGGGTTAGAACCAAGGCTGCATGTGATACCAAAGACCATGCCGCGATAATGAAGAAACTGGAAGCAGATCATGGCGAATCCCTTCAGCTGGACATCGACAGTACGGTGGAGTCGTTTAAGAGCTCCAAAGATTTCTTCCTCATAAATAATAGGGCCTACCTCCGTGGCTACCAAGAACTTAGGCACAGAATCATAAAGAACTTCCCTCAGACTAAAGAGAAGGTTCTTGCCTGGGGACTTGGTGATGCTGATCATCAAGAATGCATAGCTGAGATCAAGGCTGCGACTGAAGAAAAAGTCATATTGAGAGCAGAGGCTGAGGCAATGACAGTTGGTGAGGAAACTAAGTCGCAAATGGCGATGAGGGAGATGAACGTGATGATGCAGCTTCCTGAACTATTTGTAATTTTTTGAACTCATTGATAAGGGTTGCGTCCCTTTTGTTATTTCGCCTCTTGTAGTGGCTGTGGCCAATTTGTCTGTTAACTAATATTATCAAGGCTGCGGCCACCTTTTATTGATTATTTTTGCCTCATTTTCTTCTAGCTTTTCGTTCTTTTACTTTGCTGGCTTCAATGCTTTAATGAATGATTTTTCTGTACATCTTTGATTGCTTGAACACAACTGCTTTTATATTTGAAAATTCTATCTTGATTGAATGGACTTGCTAAATAGATTAAGTCCGCAGCACCATAATATACATGGTTTCTTCACATAGGCTGCAGTCTCTTCTTGGACATTCGCGGCACCTTTGAGTGTCGTCTTAACTGTTAATGGTCACGTCCTCATAAATAATGCTACAGCTCCTTCAAATGTACAGGACATAGGCTACGACTTAATGCTTATGGCTTCTGTATGTGGGTCACAACCCTTTTTCCTTTTTTCTTATGACTGGAAGGCTGCCCCTTGATCAGGGTCATGACAGTTTGATTATCCTGCCTCTACTATTGCTTCTGAATGAATTTACTTAATGTCCACAACTATATTGACAGGGATGTCACTTTTGAATGCTTGAATTCCTTCTGTTGTATCTTTACTTGGATCTAAATCCAAGTCATTACCGCATCAACTCTTAGTCGCTTTGACGGATGCAGCTGTATTGACAGGGCTACTGCACTCTTTTATCCTTTTCATCTGAACATGGCCTATGTAGATATACGGGATACTTTCAAGCCTCCCCAGGCTAGGTTATGTTATTAAGCCACCCACAGTTAACATACAAGATACTTTCAAGCCTCCCCAGGCTGGGTTATGTTATTAAGCCACCCACAACTAACATACAGGATACTTTCAAGCCTCCCCAGACTGGGTTATGTTATTAAGCCATCCACATCTAACATATAGGATACTTTCAAGCCTCCCCAGGATGTGTTAGTTATTAAGCCACCCACAGCTAACATGCAGGATACTTTCAAGACTCCCCAGGCTGGGTTATGTTATTAAGCCACCCATAGCTAACATATAGGATACTTTCAAGCCTCCCCAGGCTGGGTTATGTTATTAAGCCACCCACAGCTAACATACATGATACTTTCAAGCCTCCCCAGGCTGGGTTATGTTATTAAGCCACCCACAGCTAATATACATGATACTTTCAAGCTTCCCCGGGCTGGGTTATGTTATTAAGCCACCCACAGCTATGGATATATATAAATCCATCCCTAGATAGATATTACAAGTCTCTCTACTTATTGACGCATCCCGAAAGCTAAGAACGGGCATTGGAATCCCTTATGAGTGATGTTGTATTCCAATTTGGATAACTGCTTTCAGTATTTTCTTTTTCTATTTTTAATTATCTTCAGCTCTCAGACTATCAGGCGTCTTGTCGGGCGTTGGGCCCATTTAGATATTATCATTCCCGATATAACATGTTGTGTCGAATCGAGATCTATTTAAGACAAAAATGGTCTTTATAAGATAACATTTCATGGAAATGAGAACTAAAATATGGCACTATAAAAGTGAACTTGATTCCATGCATCTATTCATATATATGTATATGTATAAGACTTACGAAAGCCAATACAAAGTTTAATTTAAAACAGCACAAGGAGAGTTGTCACTGTAAAGTAGAGACAGATGGGATATAAGAGATAAGCATGAAAAATGAGCACGCGGTCTGTAAGACTAGACTGCGTCCCCTAAACATATTTGAAGAACCTCTGTAGCATCCTTTGCCCAATCAACCTCTCAATTTCATCCTTCAGAGCATATCATTGCTCACTGTCATGGCCATGATCCTGATGGAATTTTTACCAAGTAGCCTTGTTCCTCTTGTGGGGTGGAGCTCTTAGCTTTTCCGGCCACCTCAACATCTTGTGTTATTTGATAAACTCAAAGATCTCTTAAATTGGGAAGGACAATGGAGTGCAGGCCTCATATTTTTTCTCTGCCTTTTCCATTCTCCTTTTTAGGGCCCTGCTAACAACTTTCGCAAATGGATGATCTGGTACTGTCACGGCAGCTACGACTGTTGAAGCAATGTGTTGTCGTGCCCACATTAGGTGAGGTCGCGGCCTCTAGCATTAGGACCCTCTGAGTTAAATAGTTGACCTGGGTCTCGAGTGAGGTATGACTGTCTTAAAGGTGGTTGAGGTGATTGTCCAGCTGCACAATCTCATCTTTGACTTCTATGCTCTGGATGGATTCTCCTTCCAATTCTGCTTTTGTTAGTCTTTAAAAATTATGTAGAATCTGAGAAAAAACTAACATAAGTGAGTAATCTCAGAAGTATTGGAGTAACCAAGTACGAAATCAGGATGCATCATTTTCTCTGCTACACGGTATTGTTGTTGAGGCCTCGGCCAGTATGGCACATAGGTGCCCTATCGTGGTCTTTGTATGATATTCACCAAAGTTGAGATGGATACCACCGAGTCCGTTCCTTGATGTTTTGACGCTTCTATAACACCTGCCCCAGTAGAGGCCGCGACATGTAAGGTAGTTAAACAACCACGTCGCATCCCTACCTAGGAAGTGAGGGAAAATCCCAAAATCGAACCCCAGAAACTCATTTTTTCTTCCAAAAACTCGTGGAGACCATACCTACTAGGGTTTATCCATAAGAGAATAACCTCTCGGTGCACATAATGGCATAATTCTAATGATAAACCCTAGATCATAGGCAAAGAACAGCAAAAAGGGAGTAAACACAATCCTTCCCTAATCATTCACCCTTTTGGGGCTAAAGCCCATCATGCTTTTCAGCATTATCTTAATGGAATAATAACACAGGGGTATGTAGAATAGATCTAAGGTCATAAAATGGAGACCCGAGAATAGATCTCAAGGTAAGAAATACCCATTTAAGGGTTTAAGTACAAAATAGAGCTCAATAACCAAAATTTACTCACGGGATTGATCCAGAGGATCCCCATGTATAGAATAAGGGGTTTAAGAACTCGAAATGTAGAGAAACAAGATTAAAATATCTCGTTCCCACAGACGGTGCCATATTGATGATAGGAGAAATCGTCCACTTGTCGTTCTTTTACCAGCAAGTCAAGAGTAAAGTGTATCATAAATAAACAAAGCAAGTAAATAGAGACAAAACAAGATATACAGTGGATCAGCCTCTAAAATAGGCATACGTTCACTGTGTTGCTCCATTCTCATTATATGCATTGCATTGTAAAATATAGTCATGCCTAAAGAGGCATACAAGTATGAGAATAAAGGAGAGTACATGGAAGTATTGAGGGTTCCGGTGTTCCGGAGAGGTGGCAGTGATGTAGACGAGTAACCCCAGAAACTGTCTGTTGAGGTTGTGAAAAGAGAATATATATTGTAGAACCTCCCCAAGCGTATGGAAATAAATATCTCTCCCTATTTCGAGGTGTGGTCCTCTATTTATAGAAGATATGCCCACTTGCTATGAGCACGTGACATGTGTAAAATCTAGAGTTTCTATAATAGGTAGGGATGTGGCTCGTAAGGCAAGCAATGTGAGTGCTGAATCTTGTAATAGGCTAGAGATAAAGGTGCCACACTCTGTACTGGGTGGTTTCGCGGCGTGTTGAGGGGGCGCGCCCTGTGATGAGGAGGTTCGTGCCCCTATATTTGGTAGGGACGCACCCCGAGTTCAGTAGGGCCGCGCCTTATGTTGAGATAGGTCGCGTCGTGTAAGCATGTGCAGTGCAGAATACCTTCCGCGGCGGGGTGCTATATTTCTACTATCAATGATCCCGTGAATGGAAAATTGATTACTTTTTGAAAACTTTCAATAACACCAAATGTGTCATTTATCTTATCTCAACACTATAACTAACTTCATTTGAGATCAATTAGAATTTTTTTGGTTGTATTGTAGGCTCGATTTTGGCTAGAAAGAACGGATTTTGGAGTTTCAAAAAGAATTTTAATAATATAGCAATTTCTCGATATTTGGACCTTTAAGGCCCTTTTCTAATCTCCATTTTTTCATTTTTTTTCATTTTCGACTCACACCTCCTTTTATTATCTTTTATTGCATTCTTTATTTATTCCATTTTATTCTTTCTTTTCACGTATTATTCGTCCAGACATTCTTCTTTTAATAAAAGACACAATTTTCTTTTAGGCACAAATGGTCTTGCTACGGGATAATGTAGAAAAGGTTGAATTTAGGCTTTTTATTTTTGGGCTTTCAAAACGATGGCTTAATCTTATTTCCTATGTTTCTCTAAGGTACTTTTGTGTCACAAGTCAATTTATTAAGACATTTAGTGCGTACGATTCACATTTTGACTTTCTATTTTCAGTAATCGATCAAAATAAAGAATTGATATCATCGATGAATTAGGCATTGAAGGAAAGTTCTAGTTATTTTAACTCGGAATGATTTAAATTCTCAGAAACGATGAATGGCACGAAAATATCACCGGATTAAAATCTCCATATTTATTCATTCAGTATAATAACTTTTTCCTCAATATCTATTTTCGATCATATTATATGGCTAAGTGTAAAAAAAAATTATAAGTTGAGAGATTTTTGAATTAATTATATATTAAGAAATTGTTCCAAAACTCACTTATATTAAAACTCTTTTTCGATTTTTGAAATTTTCTCATTTTTCATTTTATTATATAGAGAAAATGACCTCAATAATCCCAAACCTAATTTCTACATTATCCAAAATCTACATGACAATTTGAAAAAAGCACAAGGTTTATTAAGAATATTACCACAATGCGATATTTTCTCCAATACACATTTCTTGAAAAGCACAAGAATAAAAACAAAACTATGACACAAAAATTCACGACCAGATTTTATGTTCATTCGTGGTAGACCGGGTCTTGGAGGGGAATGCCCTCCACTTCTTGATCTCTCAATTATAGATATAGCTTCAACCTTTGACCATTGACCTTAAAGATTTCATTATTTTTCGGATTCTCTATCTCAACTACTCCATCTGGATAGACCGTCTTAACAACAAAGGGACCAGACCATCTAGACTTCAATTTACCAATAAAGAGATACAATCTAGAATTATACATAAGATCTTTTTGTCCAAGTTCGAATGACTTCCTTAGGGTTGACTTGTCATGGAACATTTTTTTTCTCCTTATACAAATTTGCATTCTCGTATGTATCATTTCAAATCTCCTCAAACTCATTGAGTTGAAGTTTACGGACCTCTGCTGTAGCAAAATTGAAGGTCTTAATGGCCCAATAAGCCTTATGCTCCAACTGTACCGGAAAATGACATGCTTTTACGTGGACAAGCCTATACGGAGACATACCAAGTAAGAGTTTGTTGGTAGTGCGATAAGCCCATAGTGTATCTAATAACCGTGAAGACTAGTACTTTTGATTTGGATTCACTATTTTCTCAATGATTAGCTTGATTTGCCTATTGGAAACTTCTACTTGTCCACTAGTTTGTGGGTGTAATAACATCCTACTTTGTGGGTGATTGAATATTTTTTCATGAGACTCTCGAATGATCGATTGTAAAAATATGTTCGTTAGTCGCTGATGATGGCTCGAGGTGTACCAAAATGGGGGAAAATATTTTCTCGAATGAATTTGACTACCATATGGTGGGAATTAAGTTTTGTTGGTATATCTTCCACCGATTTTGACACATAATCAACCACTAAAAGGATGTAAAGATTACCGTAGGAATTGGAGAATGTTCCCATAAAATCAATACCCTAATAATAAAAAACCTCAATAATTAATATGGTATTTAATGGCATCATGTTCCTACTAGTGATCCTTCCCAACCTTCGACATGAGTCACAACCTTTACTATAGTCATTCGCATCACAAAAAATGGTGGTCTAATAGAGTCCACACTGCAAGATTATTATAGTGGTTTTCTTGGCACTGAAATGACCTCCTCGGGCTTTGTCATGGAAAAAATAGATTATGCTTTGGATCTCATGATCGAGAACACACTTTCGAATGATTTGATCTAAACACTACTTGAAGAGGTATAGGTCATCCCAAAATAAATGTTTAGCTTCCTTAAGAAATTTGGAATGATCTTGTTTAGGTCAATGCATGGGCATATCACCCGTCGCAAGATAGTTCACAATATCGGCAAACCACAAAAGCTAGTTTATAAGCATTAGGTTCTTATCGGGGAAGGATTAATTAATGGACAAAACGTCATCAGAAGATTCAATGGTTAACCTTGATAGGTGATCTGATATTATATTATCACATTCCTTCTTATCTCGGATTTTAACGTCAAACTCTTGCAGTAATATGATCCATCTAATGAGTCCGGTCTTAGCATCCCTTTTGGATAAAACGTGTGATAGGGCCGCATGATCAGTGAAAATGACAACCTTAGATCCTATCTATTAAGACCTAAAATTTTCAAGTGCAAAGACAACAACAAAGAACTCTTTCTCGATTGTGGAATAGTTCAATTGAGCATCATTAAGAATCCTATTGGCGTAGTATACAACATAAGGAATTTTCTCATCATGCTGACTAAGAATTGTACCTAGGGAATAATCAGAAGCATTACACATGATTTTAAAGGGCTGACTCCAGTCGGGAGGTCGCATAATGGGTGTAGAGGTCAACTCCTTCTTTAGCCTTTTAAAGGATTGAAGGTAGTCATCGGTAAATTCAAAGGATGTGTCCTTGGAAAGAATATTGCATAACGATCGGGAGATTTTTGTGAAAATCCATAATGAATTTCTGATAAAAATTGGCATGTACTAAGAATGATCGAATTTCATGCACAGTTTTCGGGGGTGGGAGATTAGAAATGAGATCAATTTTAAACTTATCGACCTCGATACCCTTTTTTAGATATGATATGACCTAACACCATGACCTGTTTAACCTTGAAATGACATTTCTCCCAATTAAGTACATGGTTCTTTTCCTTACACCTCTTCAAAGCGAGGATGAGGTAGTGAAGGCACTCATTAAAACTAGACCCAAACACTAAAAAATCATGCCTAAAAACTTTGAGAAACCTTTTAACCATGTCTAAAAATATACACATCATGCACTAATGGAATATAATGGGCACATTGCATAACTCAAAGTGCATGCATCGATAAGAAAACGTACCAAATGGATAGGTGAATGTGGTTTTCTCTTGATCCTCATGAGTGATTGGAATTTAATTATAGTCAGAATAAGGGTTAAGAAAATAGTAAGAGGGATGGCCATCTAATTTCTTAAGCATTTGGTCTATGAAAGGAAGATGAATGTGATCCTTCCTTGAGATGGTGTTCAACTTCATATAGTCTATACAAATGCACCAATCGGTTTGAATCCTAGTGGGTACTATCTCATCTTTATTATTTTTCATGATCGTGACAATAAATTTCTTTGGAATAAATTTAATGGGGCTGACCCATTGACTATCCGAGATGGGATATATAATACCCGCATCCAATAATTTGAGAATCTCAACTCGAACGACCTCCCTCGGAGAGGGTCAAGTCGACATTGTGCTTCACAAGAATTTATAACATTATCTTTTAAGTGTTCCATGCATGTGCACTGATAGACTTATCCCTTTAATGTTGGCTATAATCCATCCAAGTCCTTATTTGTGTTCACTGAGAACAAATAATAACTTACCTCCCTGTTCTTTATCCAAGTCGACACGATGATAACAGGCAAGGTATCACCAGGTCCTCTAAACCTATATTCGAGAGATTCTAGTAATGGATTCAACTCAAGTTTGGGGACTTTTTCAATTGAGGGAGGAATTGATGACGTAGAACGATAAAGAGATTCAGGCTTAGATTTTTAACTGCCAATTTCCAGAATAGGGGTAGAGTTGAAGAGAGTATTGACATCTTCGATTGAGTTTTCGATGTCAAATTAAGACCCCAAATATGCAAGTCATGCTGCTAAATATTTTTTATTATAAGTTTGTTCGTAAGTCTCTTGGATTATACTATCAATCATATCGATATCCAAGGGTTCATCATCATTGGGTGGTTGTTTGGCTAAATTGAACACATTAAGGTCCATAGTCATGTATCCAGATGATAGGTTCAATTGGCCACCACAACACCTAATGACGACATGATATGTGGTGAGTAATGGACGACCCAAAATAATTAGAATTTTTCATTTTGATTATACACTTGTTGGGTGTACAAAACCACAAACTCGACTAGAAAGACAAAATATCCCACTTTAACTAATAGGTCTTTAACAACACCTCTCGAGATTTTGAAAAATTGGTCGGCTAAGGATTGTGCAATCCTAGTCGTCTATAATTCCCCCAGCCTAATTTCTTATACACGGTGTATGATATAAGGTTTAAATTGGTGCCCAAATCCAGAAGGGCTTTCTCTATGATGTCTACTCCTATTTTGATAGAGATAGATGGAGTCCCGTGATCCTTATAATTGACAAAGGTTTTATATGAGATGATCGAGCTTGCTTTCTCGGTGAGAAAATCCTTCTTTGGAACATTTGTGTTTATCTTGAAGGAACAGAAGTCCTTCAAAAATTTGGTGTAGGAAGGGACTTGTTGTATAACGTCAAGAAGCGGAATATTGATTTTCACTTGCTTGAACACTTCCAACGTCTTATCCATTTTCTCCTTTTTCTTTTGTGGCACTAACCGCAGTGGAATTGGAATTTTAGGGACATAAGTCTCTACAGATATCTCGAAATATGATGGTGAGGAATAAGTTAGATCCACGGTTGAAGCCTCTTTCTCCTTGCCTTTCTCAGTTTCACTCCTGGTGGGTGATGAGATGTGATTCTCAACTTCTTTGCCTGACCGAAGCGTGATGATAGATTTGTTATGATCTTGGGTATTTGATGTACTCGTGTTGTCCTCAATAACATATTGACCCCTAGGCTTATTTTCTTTAGGATTAGGCTCGGGTTGGCATGGGAATGTTCCCTCATTTCTCTCGCTCAATGCGTTGGCTAATTGACTCACTTGTACTTCTAGATTGGCAATCAATTGAGTGTTGGAGTGTAATATTTTTTGTTTGGGTTATAGGACACTTTGAGTGGTTTGTTATAATTATAGAGTACTTTAGGCAAGCAAGTTAATAGTCTCTTTTAAAGATTGGATCTTTTGGGGCAAAGGAAACGAGAGTGCGGGGGCATTCTTTTGGAAACCCAGGGATGGGTTACTTGAATATTGACCTCCTCTACCTTGGTATAGACCTTTAAACCATGAAAAGTTACGGTGATCCTGCCAACCTGGATTGTATGTATTAGAGAATGGGTCATATATGGTCCAATTTTGGTAGAGGGCGATAGCTTATTCGGTGAAAGCTTTGTCGGCTGAAACGGTAGGGAAACTCTTGACTAAGTCATTGACACTATCGAAAAGCAAGCATATAGGTGAGCCTATGTGTTGCATGGCCGCATGTTACCCTCTTTGCTCATTTCCAAGGCTTCTAAATGTTGGGCCAATGTAATCACTTTAGCGTTTAATCCTAACCATTGCTCATCTTGATGAGCAGTTCCCTCATTGACTGTGGTGGGCATATAATCCCTATGGGATGGCCATAGCTGGGACTTCTGAGCGACGGATTCTATAAAATTTCACGCATTGACCTCAATTTTCTCGATAAAGTATCAACTACACATTAATTCTAGCATCGACGGAGTAGTATAAGCAAACCCCTCATATAAAATTTGGATTTGGCGATCCAATTCTATTCCATGATGAGGACAATGCAAGAGCAAGTCCTTGAACCTTTCACGATACATCCATAAATCCTCTCCCTCCTTTTGACTAAAGGTATTGATGGCATGATGTATTACTGCCATCTTTTGGTTAGGGAAAAACTTTTGCAAAAATTCGGCACTCAATTGATTCAATTTAGTGATATAATTTGGTTTTAGTGAGAGTAGACAACTTTATCTTTGTTTTTCAAAGAAAATGGAAATAATTTTAGTTTAACAATATTATCGGTGAGTTGTTGTAACTGAACAGTTCTGTAAATTTCTTCAAACTCACGCACATCAATGTATAGGTCCTCCTTTTATATGCCCTTAAAGATGGGTAACAAATGTATTATACCCAACTTGAACTCAAAATTGCTTGCATTATGCGGGGGAAGAAGTATGCATGATGGTCGACTTGCCTTATTGGGATTTAGGTAATCCTTTAGGGCACGAGTTGCTAACTCATCTCCCATCTCAACAAAAATTGAGGTTCGACCTATAATAGTATCGGGAATACTAGACTCCACTCTAGCTAAACAACTAGTAGGATATTGAAATCAACCTAGCATACACCGTGTCACTCAAAATTTTATATATATATATTGTTTTTATTTATTTTTAAGCAGAAGTAGTTAATTCGACTCAAAATCACGTAATTCTTAAGCTAGCACAAAGCAGTTTGAGTTATCTAAATTAGATGAGGGGAAGTTCAATTTTTAAGATCTAATTTTTTTCTAGAAAATGGGGGTCTCCAAAATAATCTCCCTAATCATAGAGGTCCTACTCTTGTCCGATGGTTAATTTAAAAGACGACCAACCATAGACTATCGCCTCAAATTTCAAAATTTTCCTCCAAGTAAGTGGTCAGCATGGAGACTCATTAAAAATCACCAATCCTAGTCAATGTCAAAATGCAACCGATTTTACAAGTTCGCGTTGGAGTAGCTTTCAATCTAGCATTGTTAAGAGTTTTCCTACGAGCTATGTGATACCCTATGACCAATGTCTAATAAATTTTAAATTAAAAAGGATGGTTCGGGTTATGAAAAAACTCGGGTTGCTTAGTATTTTTGGGCCAAGGAAGGGTGATTAAATCCCCACCTTATATTATAATTGGGTTTTTCCCCCTAAGTTAAATTATGCAACGTGCTTATTGAAATGTGAAAAAATAATTTCATGCAAGGAGCACACAAGACTTACCTCGGACGTGGACTTTTTACGGTCACTTGCTTATGTCGGGTCGAAGTTTTATTTGACGTCGATTGGAGGGAAACGTCGCCTACGTTTCAATTGTCTCCAATAGTACCTTGTGCGCATGGCAAGATTACACAAGTAACTTGAGCACTTTCACACGGTTGCTTTCTTTTTTGGGATTTTTCTTTTCTTTTTTCATTTTTTTCCTGAAAAGAACAACAACAGAAAAAGGAATTAATAAAAAAAAACTCTATAAGAATATATTTTTATTGAAAAAAATAAGATAATATGCTACGGGAAATACGAACTTTTTTAAAATTTATTTATTTATTATTTATTATTTTTTTGAATTTTTGGATTTTTTTGTAATAATTTTTTTTACAAAACTATGAAATATGGGAATTTCCAAAAACAAAAAAATATTTTTTTTCAAAACTTTCAAACTTTTAGGTACTTTGTGCGATAACTAGTGGTAAAAATAATTATTTGCCCATAAAAGCCTCAAATCTAATTTTAAAGATATATATTTTTAATTTTTATACTTTGGAAATAATACAAAAAAATGCTACTGGAATTTTTGGATTTTTTTAAACGAAAATAAACTAGTTCGAAAATCAATATTTTTAAAATCGACCTTAATCCCCGGCAACGACGCCAAAAACTTGTTTGTTAAATTTTAATTGATATAATTACTACAAGTACATGGGCTATTAAAATATAATGGGTATAAGTATGGGTCGAACCCACAGAGATTTGATTAATTTTTACAAAATACTGACTGTCCAACGAGACAGATGAGTGTATAAATGTGATTGAGTTTTAAACTAAAATGAGAACAAATTAAATAAACGACTACAAATGATAATATAAATTATGGGAGAAAACTAGGACGTTAGATCCATTTATCAATTTTAATCTAAGTTATACAGTAATTTAATTCCCTATTTTCTTGAAATTATAACGCAAGATGCACCGACTCTTGTCGCGTACATTTCAGAACATAAATCAATACACGTTCCCAAAATATTTTAACGTCTCTTGAAATATACACCTTAAATTCCTATTCCCTCGAAAATATCAATTTTCAAGTTTTAATGTGTATTTAAGCATGAGATATCAAAACAATTTAACGTAAGCATAACCCATAAAAAAATTACAACTTCAAATTCTCAAAATATGATTTATCAAATAATTTCCGATGTTTAAAACACACTGCTGCATAGTTTTGAATGAATACTGAATTTTATTATCAATTAATACACGTCGAGAATTGATACTGAATTAAATTAGTATACACAAACTAATAATCATGATAAAGTTGAAACCATGGAAATTCCCGAACTTCAGTATTTTCACATAAGCCCCTCAAGTTCATAACTTCTTCATACGACCTCCAAATGACGAACTGAATGACCCTCATTTCGAGACTAAAAATATTTCAATAATGTTCAGGTTATGGGGTTTGACTTTATATTTGACCCGAGGCTTTGACTTTGAACTTGACTTTGAATTTGTTTTGATTTCAAACTTTGGACGACCATAACTTCTTTGTTTGAGCTCATATTGACACGTCGTTTGAACCTAGGTGTTCCTTGATTCACAGCCTACAATTTCCCTATTTTGTTAGAGTTCGAATTCAGTCGTTTGAATTTAGCATTTTTTCCGTGAAGGTGTGTAAGTAACCATTTCATGCTCAAATTGCCTCCAGACTTCACCGTTTGCATTCTAAACATGTCAATACTCAATATAAACCTTGCACAAGTGATTATCAATGAATATTATGTGGCACCCCGCCTACTTAAATACCGGGTGATTAGTCCTTTATTAAATTAAAATCAAGGTGAACGGTTGGTTCATTCTTAGCATCACTGTCGAAAAATAACTTTTCCAATTTAAACACCCTAAATAATTAAGCTAAGTGTCAAAACCATTTTTAGACATTACTTTCCAAATTTTATTTTATAAACCAACATTTAAAAGTTTACATAATTCATAATTAAAGAATCACACAACAACCATCCTGGAACATATAATCCAATTAATTAAACATTCAACCAATTGATTCCAACATTAAAACTTAAAGGAAAACATTCTGACAATAATAAATCCCAAAGTGCAAATATTTGAAATAAATGAATTACAATATCCAATAAAACAACTGAATAATGGAAAAGGGCGACACATGCCCAACTGGATATAATAAATGCTAGAAGTGGAATCAAGAAATGAGGTCGTCTAAGCAAGAGGCCTGCAACTACCACCTGAGCTGCAGCGCGTTCCTTCCAAAGGATCCTATGCAAGACGCCCCTGTGACTGGGCACCTGTAATATATACATATATATACAAGAGAGGAAAGAAAATGGAAACGGGTCAGAGACCGATTGTAAAAATGATTTAAAAATTAGTTTAGCAAGTATTTAAAATATTTACTGGCCAATGCAACAACATATTAGTGCGGCACTCCCTTGAAAAATTCCCACCTCTCTTCTAATGTGCACACCTATCGCACTAACCTTTCCAACGGTTTTGCTAATAAAGTTTCTCAGTAACATATTATACTTTTCAAACACATATTCCCCAATTGAAATAATGATTCATTTCTTACTTACCATAAACACAGTAGGTAGTTCCCAAATTCCAGAATTAAATATATATATTAAATACTCATATAATATATATATTCTAAAAGCACCCCACATAATAATTATGGTGCGGGCATACTCTGCTATCCAGTCCCTGTATCACTCGTACTAAGGGAAATACAAGTTCGAAATCACTCTCGAACTGTATTAACACAAACACAAACAATATTGAGGCGAAGCATAGATTCCAAGTCTCTAAGAGGTCAGCACATGCCCCCACGTCTCTTAGGACCGTCTGACTATCGATCCGATAGCCTGTACTAAAGGATTTCTATCTTTTAGGGTGCGAGTCAATATCCCCCATAAAGGTCCCATCGAGATAAGACTGTCCCAGCTCGGTAACCTCAGGGATAGTAAGTAGCGCGGACATGATTTTTACACGTATATAGTATATGCATAAACACAGTCATATAAATATACCACTATTACTATATCCAATTTAGGTATACTCTCATAACCCATAATTATGATATTTATCCTTATTTCTCATTATTTAGATATCACGTATAACGGTCCGTCTCTTATTCATTTTATTTTTGAGATTTAATTTATTCCAACTCACTTCTCATCTCTTGAAGTATTTCCCTTTACCTAAGTAAAATTTCAGTAAGCCCTCACTCACTTTCTAATACAACCCCTAGACATTTTGACTTTTAAGTCTATGCACATTAGATTTCTTAGGAATGAATATTTCTCCGTTTACCCTTCGTTTGTCCCATTTCATTAAAGTTCCACTTAACAGGGTTACCTTGACCCTATTGGTCCTTTTTATGTTTCCTTATGACCTAATAACATTAATCAAGATTTATTACGCATTTTAATCGAATTAAGTCAACCTAAGGAAAATCTTGTTTTTCCTAGAAGGGGTCGATCGATCGATAGAAAGGGGTCGATCGATCGATGCTCTTGGCTCGATCGATCGATCAAACAGGTATGGCGAAATCTGCAGAATACCAGTTACGGGTTATATCATCTAACATCATCCAAATCCAAATTTTTAACTCCCAAACTCCCAGAAATTTATACCACAAACCTTCTAAACCCCAATGGACAATATTCTACGTAAGGCATGTGAGTTTTCATCAAGAATCATGGATTAAAAGTGCCAAAATTTATACAATTCTCATGAACCCTAAAATTTTCTTTAACTTGATTCAAATCATTCTTTTTCCAGAATTTCTACTTCTAATCCATCATAAATCCGTGGTTAAACCTCTACATGTGAAAAGGATTTCCAGATTATTGTTTATATCACTACAACATGCAATTTCTAATCTCAAACATGGATTTTCTTTCATAGAAACTCATCCTAATCAACCCTAAACTAACATGAATGAAGCATTAACAAAATTAAGCAAGATAAATACTTGCCTGGGGATTTTTCTTTCCAATTTTTGGCTGAAATCGGTGTGGTGGTGATCCTCGTTACGTGATCTATCGTTTGGCGGCGACGGCGGAGCAAACGGAGGAGTTTTCGGCCTAAAACTCCTTGGTAACCTCTTCCTTTCCTTCTCCAATGGCCGTCACTTGTTTTTGGTTCTGTTAACCCTAGAAGACAACCCTAAGCATCTGATATAACCTTACAATTTTCGTGGGTTTTCAGGCCTAAAAATGTAAAATGTCAAAAACGCCCTTTCAGGGTGTTAATTAGGCCTAAAAATGCCCCGAGACCCAAACCAAATCCCCAGGTACATTATTTTGACTATCTAGACCCTTACGGATACTTTGGCGCACTCGAAATGACCATACGGATGACTTATAAGTTATTCACTTTTATTAATCAACATTTAGTCCCGACACGACACGGGCGCGTCCTGACTTAAATTTCCAAAATTGTCATATTATTCACTCGTGACATTTAATAGAACCAAAATTATATATTACTTTGATCATTAGTAATATTCAACAAGTTTCCCATACTCACTAACTCACATCACGTTAGTAATTATGAAAATAATTAATTACCGAATTTATATTAAATTAATAACTCACATTAAATTTAATAAATTCCCAAATTTAGAAAGCATAAAAATACGGGGTATTACATATTAAAGGTCATGAGTATAATATGTGATCATGGGATTCTCAAAATTTCCTTTTTAAGCTGTTTTATTCTTCATTTTATATTCTTCTTTTAAATATCAAAAGTTGTTCTAAAAGCCCTTTGTTTATGATGCAACAGACCTAACAAGGTCTAGATTTGCGTGTAAATAATAAAAAATAATGCACTTATCATAGGCCCAGGTCGAACCACTTAAATACTTGTCTTATCTGTGTCTCTCATCTATTCTCCTTGTTATATGTTCCTTATAATGATGCTCTTATTCCACCATAGTTATACAGTTCTAGAAGCTTGAGTTGATCACTAACTTGAGGTGGTGATATCAATATCATCATTTTTGGCGTCGTTTATGGGAAAAAATTATTTCTTCATCTTCTTCTTCGCTTAAACACTCCACTGCTGCTGGAGTTTAATAACCATTAAAAGAGCTTGAGTTATGCTTGTCAAGATTTCTCTAAATCAACCCAGATCTTGTTCTGTTTTTCCATCTCTTCTCTCTTTATTTTGGATTATTCTCACCTAAAATGGGCACTCTGATCAATCGTGTAACGCCGGGGCTGACTCCAGTCAAATGCCTTAACAGTCAGAAATGGATTATATGGAGACGACACTGAGATCATTGGTGGCTAGCCAACATCAAATGCAAAAGCATTTTATGGCCTTCAGTCAAAGCGTAATGGGTAGGATTCTTGATGATCCAATTATGAATATCATAATTTCGACGGCTAGAGAGGTGGCGGACGCAGCGATAAGGGGACCCCCAGCCCCAACCAAAGAAGCACAACATTATCATAGAGGGAGGGACTTTACTGATCCATTATGTCTTTGCCTTGGGAAGAAGATTAGAGAATGCCCAGATGACCAAGCTTGTGATGAGGAAGACTACTAGGAGAGGGGTAAAATTTTAAGTGATACATGTCGCCATAGAGCAACACCAACACAAACCTATTAATTTAATAGGATTCAAAATACTCCCAGGATTTAATAGAGAGGCTTAACATTTGATTGGCTAAGCAGAGGATCAAACTTTGATCATCTCGGCCCTAGAGATGAAGCATGATAAGATCGACACTCTCGATCTAAAAGTATAAGTGGCGTGAAGGGAAATGGTCGCCATGAAGATAAGGGGCTGAGACGAGATCATGAAAGGGAAGAACATAGAGAAGTCAATAGTCGGCATAGTACTGACGATCGAGAGTCGTTCTTTAAGGAAGTTGTGATAAAAGGGGATGGAAAAAATATGGCGGCAAAAGAGAAACCTTGGAATAGTTCTATCTAGAGGTTAGCGGGTAAGATTGGTAATGAAATCAAAAGTCGAGACCCCAGTTGTAGGAGATACATGGAAGGGTCTCTATGTGTGTCGAGGATTGTTAGTTATCCCAACCCATCCAAGTTCAAACCGGCGAGTGTGACACCCAGGTATGAAGGGATAACGATTCCCGTGCATCACATTGAAATCTATCAATCAGAAATTGAAGTTTATTCAACACCTAATGATAATAAGTGTCGAGCCTTCCCATGTACTCTTATAGGCATGACACATGTATGGTATATCGACTTACGAAGAGGTTCTGTAGATAATTTTTAGCAATTGGCAGAGAAGTTCATTCATTATTTTTGCTTCATCATGAAGCCGTAGACTCACGTGACATATCTATTGAATGTCAAGAAAGGAAATAGCAAACCTATAAGGGAGTATATCTCTCGCTTCAATAAGGAGAAATTAAAGGTGGAACACTATAATGAGAACATTGCAATACAAACCCTTATGAGCAGGTTACAACCAGGAAAACTTTTATGGAACCTCTTAGAGGATCCTCCAATGACTATGAAAAAATTTCTTAACACGACCGGGAGAATCATGGAGATGGACAAGGCCATCAGGTTCAAGAGGGGGGGGGGGGCACAAAGGAGACTGGTAATGGAAAGTCCAGTCAGAGCAAGGATAAAGAGGGGAAGAAGAGGTCAAATGACGATAAATTTTCCTGGTATACACCACTGACTTTAATTCTGGATTTGGAATTGAATTATATTATAGATGATAGGGAACTCAAGTGTCGTAAAAAAACTTAATTCTCCTCCCCATAAGAGAGATAAAAGAAAGTGATGCAACTTCCATAAAGGCCACGACCATACGACAGACAAATACTTCACCCTTAAAGATGAGATTGATAAACTACTAAAATAGGGGAAGCTCAGAAACTACGTGGATAAGAGTGGTGGCAAAGATGAAGGAAGTAAAATATATAATGGGTGAAGGGATAACAAGTCGATAAGGGAGGTGAAGGCAAACAAAAATAAAGAGGAGTCTGGCAACACTCGAGATGACAATCCTAACCTTTTAGTAAAATTCCCTGAAACTAAAGGATCCTTGCATGTGATTTCCTTTGTTGTTAAAATGATATGTGGAGGCCTAGCAAGTGGAGGCAATGTGTTGGCAGATAGAAAGGCTCACGTGGTTGAAGCAAAGGCAGCACCAAAGAGGATAAAAGTAAACTCTACATAGACTGAGACAAAGACGAGAAAGTTGAATAAGTTAAACATAAATAGCCTTGTTGTGCGATTCTCCAGGTTGGATTTTAAGGAATCTTGTCTATACAGGACGACCCTTTAGTCATTAGTATGCGAGTTTATGACTATGACGTGTGTTGTATCCTAGTTGATGGGGGAGCTCGGCCAATTTTATGTTCTGAAAGTGCTTCAAAGGCCTAAAATAAAGCAAGAAGAGAATAGCTCCCTACTTCCAACCATTGATCGACTTCAACGGAGAGAAAGTCCATCCATTGGGAGTATATGAGATGGATTTCTGTATGGGTACCTAGCCAAGGTGCCTAATCAAGAAAGTTATCTTTTTTCTGATGCATGATCATGTCTTCTCGGTCTAAAATATTATTTTGGGGAGATTAACGTTGAAAGAGTTTGAGGTCCTACATTCCCCAGTGCACGAGATGATAAAATTCCCGATTCTCTATGGATTAGGGGAAGTGCATGGTGACGAAGTGAAATCTCAGGAATGTTATTTCACCTCGATCGAGAAGAGATGCTCATAAGAGGTAGATGACTTCCTATAATATTAACACTCTTAACCCAAGAGATTAGAAAAGCCTAAAAAGGAAGAACTGATTGAGAAAGTAGAATTCATAGTCCTTAATGATGTTGAGAAGCCAAAAATATTGTCCAAATCGACTCGTCCCTAAAAACAGAAGTAAAGAAGGAATTGGTGAAGCTCTTAAGAGAAAGATAGAGCTTTGTTTACTAGAGCCATGGGAATATGATGAGGATTGACCCCAAAATTATCTTCCATTGTCTCAATATCGACAAGGGTGCAAAGCCTATAAAGTAGAGGCATATAACTTTCGCCAGATATAGGTACAATTTGAGCCAAGATGAGGTTACAAAGCTGTAGACAACATACATTATTAGAGAGGTCCGGTATCTATATTGTCTCTTTGATGTCGTTATTGTGCCAAAATAAAATGGGAAATGGAATATGTGTATTAATTTCATGGACCGGAAGAAGGCCTACCCAAATGACAACTTCCTTTTACCTCAGATCGACCAGATGGTTGATGCCACATCCAGGAATGAGATTATGAGCTTTATAAATGCATATTCAGGGTATAATCATATTTTCATGCATGAAGAGGATGTTAAGAAGACTTCCTTTATCACTAACAAATGAACTTTCTACTATAAAGCATTGCATTTTCCCCTGAAAACGTAGGGGCAACCTACTAGAGGTTGGATCATAAGATGTCCGAAGAACAGATTAGGAAGACCATGGGAGTGTATGTAGATGATATGTTGACAAAGAGCTTTAAAGATGAGATGCATGTGGCCAACTTAGTGTGAACTTTTGACACAATGGATAAGTACAAGATGAAGCCAAATCTAATAATGTGCGCCTTCAGGGTCGGCGCAGGGAATTTTTTTGGTTTTATTCCGAATCAAAGGTGAATTATGGAAAACCCCGCAAAAATAAAAGAACTAATAGATATGAAAATGTCGAAGACCATTAAAGACATGCAGAGATTTACAGGATAAGTGGCACCCCTTAATGATTTCATCTTTCGGGTGAACGATAAGTGTTTACCATTCTTCAAATCTTAAGAAAAGCCTTCGTCTAAGATAAGGAATGTGAAAAGACTTTACAGTAACTAAAAGTTTAACTTGACTCCCCAAGGCTTCTTTTTCGGGTGCTGCAAGGGGAGAAATTATTTCGATATTTGGCTATCTCAGAGTCAACCATCAGTGCACCCATCATCTGAGATGACGATGGAGTTCAAAAGCTAATGTATATCAATAGAAACGATTTACAAGGTGTAGAGTTAAAATATCTGATAATGGAAAAGCTACCATATGAGTTGATACATGCCTCCAAGAAAATGATGTCCTATTTTCAAGCACATGTAATGGTGGTGCTCTCTGACACTCCCCTGAGGCAAGTCATTCACGAGCCCAAGAAATTGGGTAGGCTAATAGCTTGGTTTGTTTTTCCAAGTGAGTTTGATATCATTTATCACTCAAAGAAACGTAATTAAGGTTAAGGAATTAGCATAATTTATGCCCGAGTCCACCTGGCCTGCGAATGATGATGATGATGAAATTGAAGAAGAGGTCGAAGTGCCAATTTGTGTCCAAAGAGTGAAAGTGGATAAGAAAACTTAGGCATATGTTGCAGCGAAATATTTCTTATTTAAGAATGATATTTTGGATGAGGGTAATTTCATAAAAGAGGGACCCCTTTGGAGCCTCTTTGTGGATGGATCATCTTATGAAAGCGATAACAGAGAAGGGCTGATAGTATCAGGCCCAAATAGGATAGACATTGAGTATGCTTTGAGATTCAGCTTCAAAGTATCAAATAACGAGTCAGAGTATGAGGCCCTATTGGCAGGTCTCTCCTTAGCTATTGTGCTTAATGTCGACCAGATTATAGCCAATAATGATTCTCAACTAGTCGTCAATAAGAGATTAGGAGTCTACGAGGTAAAGATGAGAAGATGGCTAGATACATGGCTATAGTGGGAATTGTTTTTGGATATTTTGAAGAAGTCAAAATTAAGAGGATTCTGAGGTTAAAGAATAGTAGAGCCAATGCATTGGCAAGACCTCATCGTCAACCAAAACCGAGATTAGGCAAACTGTGCCTGTTGAAATATTGGTAAAATCGAGCATTGAAGGGGATGAGAATAACATAAATTTATGCCTAAACATGAATATTATGGAATCTTATATGGATGCCATAATTGAGTATATTAGTGATGGGAAGTTACCAGAATTGTGGGCCAAGAGGAAGAAGATAAGATATTGGGTAGCCAAGTTCACCATCATAACCGACATCATTTTTAAAAGTTATTTCCTGCTCCCACTACTCCGACATGTGCATCCCTCAGAGACAAAATATGTCCTCTGAGATGTGCATGAAAGGGCCTGTGCAAGCCATGTAGGCGGTTGATCTCTCGCCAAAGGGATCGTCACTCAGGGGTATTTTTGGGTGACACTTGCTACGAATTCACCGGAATAGATAAAGAAATGTGACAAGTGCTAGAGATTTGCAAGTATTCCTCACCAACCCGATCAACCACTCTTATCCATAAAGTCCCTATGGTTGTTTACAGTTTGGGGGATAGATATGGTCGACCCTCTTCCTTCAGTGCTAGGAAATTATAGATATCTGATTGTGGTGATTGATTACTTTTTAAAGTGGGTGGAGGCTGAAGTCATCATAACTATGACCGAAGTGAAGAAATTCAAGTTCATATGGAGCAATATCATCTGTCGATATGGCCTGGCCAATATAATGATATCAAATAATGGAAAATAATTCAATAAAAAGTCTTCAAAAGCGCATTGTAAAAGAGTCGGCATCAAGTAGTTCTTCTTTGCGCCCGGTCGACCTCGATACAACGGCCAAATTGAGTCACAAATAGGACCATCCTTAATAGAATAAAGAAAAATATCGAAGACGCGAAAGGGAAGTGGACAGACAAGCTACATGGAGTATTATCAGCCTATAGAACAACTAAGAGAACTCCAGCAAAAGAAATGCCATTTATGGTGGCCTATGGGTTTGAGGCAGTGATCCTATTAAATCTTGGACTTATAAGTAATAAGGTCCAAACTTATGACCTAGAGGCCAACTTGTAAGAAAGGAGGTTATATTTGATATGATAGAATAAATACGCGAGGATATTATAGTGAGATAATCAACCTACCAGCAAAGAGCAACCTCCTGACTATAGCTATTGGGGACCTCGTCCTAAAGAATGTTTGGCAAAAAACTAAGAAGTTATATCCAAATTTTCACGATCCCTATAGAGTGATGGAGGAATTTGTGTCTGGAATGTTCCGGCTTTAAAATCTTGAAAGATAACCGTTATCCAATCCTTAGAACACCGATCACATAAAAAGATACTATCAATAGTTTACAAATGTTCACTATCCAAATGTTCGATGTATTTTTCAATATATTTTTTATATTTCAGTTCAAAAGATATGTTAAGGAGATTTCACTCCATTCAGTTGTAAAAGAACCAACTATAATAGTATACTGAAAATATCTAATGTTATCCCGTACTCATTCTGTTCTATCAATACTTCCATCATGGTTTGTACGACACATAAATAAAGAACATCATACATTATGCTAAAAGTAATTTATAACTCTCTCTCAATGATACGAGAACGACTGGGGAGTCTCGGCTCCTCATAACCTTCTAATAATGTCGAGAGAGGAGATCAGCCCTTGTACACCACTTTTAGTGGTGAAGGAAAAAAATGATTTAAATATAATTGTGTATAATCATACATTATGGTCAAATTAATTTATAACTCTCTCTCGGCGATATGAGTGAGGTTAGGAAGTATCGGATCCTCATATCCTTCCAATAATGTCGAGAGGGGAGATCATCCCTTGAACATCACTTTTAGTGGTGAAGAAAAAAAATCATTTAGATATGGTTGTGTATCATTATAAGTTATGGTGAAATTAACTTATAACTCTCTCTCGATGATACGAGAAAGGTTAGGGAGTCTCGGCTCCTCATATCGTTCTAATAATGTCGATAGGGGAGATCATCCCTGGAACATAACTTTGGTCAAGGAAAAAAATCATTTAGATATGGTTGTGTAACATCATATGGTATGGTGAAATTAATTTATAACTCTCTCTTGGCGATACGAGAACGATTAGGGAGTCTCGTCTCTTCATATCCTTCCAATAACGCCGTGAGGGGGGATCATCTGTTTAACATCACTTTCAGTGGTGAAGTTAAGAAATCATTTCGATATGGTTATGTAACATCATATGTAATGGTGGAAATAATTTATAACTCTCCCTCGGTGATACGAGAAGGATTGGGGAGTCTATGCTCCTCATATCCTTTCAATAATGCTGAGAGGGGGAATCACCTCTTGAAAATCACTTTTAGTGGTGAAGGAAAAAAATCATTTAAATATGGTTATGTAACATCATACATTATGGTGAAAAAAAATTATTTAAATATGAGAACAATTGACACCGAGAGAAAGGATAGTTCATTAAATAGTTTGGATGTTAAGTTTTTAATTTTCAATAATTGGTGGAAAATGATGAGATTAATGAAAAAGCATTCCATCCATTTAATAAGATATCCATTCAAGATCATAGTAAAATTTAAAAATTGGTGCAGTAATATTCAAAGGTTGTTAAACATGACATGATGGTTTGAAGGGGCTAAGAATGAAAGAATTATTACAAACTAGGTATTCAAAAGATAAGTGGTGAAGCAAGATTACATAATAAGGGGTATCTAAGACCACAAACGGTCGCCCAACAGAGAGATAAATATTTAATTTTTATCAAATATTTTCTAGGCCTTGACCGGCACATCAGAAGTTTTAGATGGGTTGGCATTGTCCCTCTCCTGATCGTAAATTTCTCCCTCAGCCACCTCGTGGTCCACAATTGCAGTCTTGACCACCATAGTCGGAGCCTTAGCCTTTGCTTGCACTTGGTTTAATGGCTCAATACTCTCGGGATCCCCCAATCGGAATGACCTGTGAACTTCAGTAAATTGGGGGTTGAAAGATGCCAAATGTGGATGAGTGTTCATCACTCGACGACAAGTGCTCCCTTCTCCAAGTACTGAGTTGCGTAGTCAAAAATTCATCAAACTCCTTAAAGGATGAGATTGCCTTCTCCACAACAACCTTTATCTCAATATTTTTTCCCTTGACTAGAACCTTCATTTTCTCATTGGCATCATTTATTTGGAATGAAGGTCGAGCCTCTATGTCTACAGATGTTCCCTTTGTAACTCTTTCGGCTCATCAACCTGTGTTTCATAGCTGGACTTAATTATTGCCAGCTGCTCCTTCAAGTTTTTGTTCTCAGATAAAGTAGTCTTAGCCGCCTTAATCTTCTGATCGTTCTCAGTAGACCACATCTAAACATTTTGAAGAGAAATCATAGACTAAAAGATAAGAGTACGACTCAGTATTAGACGACACAACACTTTATATTAAATAAGGAAAGGCCGGATTTACTACCTGACTAGTCCAATGCAGAATAATATTAATGACCCGAGAGGGGTCTTGGGCATCAAAGTATTAATTGTAACACTCTCGGACAATCAAAGAAACATACTCTCGATTCATCTTTTGATTGCCAAGCAGAAAGTCGTTTGACATACTCAGTTGGGCAAAGAGGGATAATGTTGTTGTGTCATTGAAGATGGGGATTTTAGGATCTTTGTTCATCCATCGATCAACGTCCTTCTTCTTCTTTGGTGGGGGAGGGTTAGTTTCGGAACCCTTAGGAACATCTTTTCTTCTCTTGGATCCTTTGATTATCAGGGGACCACCGATTGTTATTTTATGTCGAGTCTGTGTTGGTGTTATTGTCATGCCAATAAGACATGATAAAGGAATGTCAGGGATTGAAGCTGTCATTGGCCATATCTCATCCATTACTCCTTCCTGACAATATGTAAATAAAATAAGTAAATGAGTATCAGCTAAATTATATTATAAAAAGACGACAATAAAGTTGAAGTATTTTTTAGAAAACTTACGCAATTCAGTTAGGAGTTAACCCCCAACCCAGTTTGGCAAACAGATCAGGATCCATTAGATCCTCATAGATAACTAGCCCCCCGTCCTTTCCAGATATGCACAAAAGGTTAATATTTGTCCTGCCATCTATGACGAGACCGGGGTTAAGCTTGGACGCCATGGACACATTGCCCCAATTCTAGGGGGCTCTTGGCCTGTCAACGCCAGAAGGGACGTTGCTGTCAAAGTTCGTGTCATCGGATATAAAGAAATATCGATAATTCCAGTCACGCTTGAAAGTTTGGTTAACATGGATAAATTTCATGTCGGAGTTTCGAGCTGCAAAATGGAAGTAGTATGGCACATCTTTGTCATTGAACGGTTTAACATGCTCTAAATATGTCAACTATAAGGTCAGCCTCAAACGCTAACTTCCAAAGCTGAAGCACCCCAAGAAGTGTCCTCCTTGCATTCGAGGTTAATTGGGTAGGGGAAAGTCTGATGCTCGCAAGGGGTGTCCCTGACATTGGGATGAATCGGTAGGGGAAAGATGATCATTAATATTTATTTGAATACTATAACTTCACCCTATACTTGGTTATTGAATGTCCTCTTGTCCTCAGAAGGGACTCCCATCCTAATCGAAGACTTTATCTATAGATGTGCCTCCAGAGTATCATGTTCTGTTTCTCGCACGTCATTCGGGATGGACAAGGCATAAGTTGTATGAAGTTCATCCTCATCCTCATCCTCATCCTCCTCATACAAAAGACATTGAGACGAGGATCTAGGTTAGAGAACTCAGCCTCTATCATGGCCTATATGGGAATATCCATTGGTGGCACACAGTATGCTACCTCGATTCTTGGCTCATCATCGTAAAAAATATCTAAGACCTCATGCTAAGGGACATCAGGTTGACAGGACAACGTTATGGGATGACCCCGATTAGATGACTCAGCTACCCCACTCTCGTCTAGACGAGCATTGGGGACTTACATGGCTTCCTCGAAAAAATTATCCTTAACTCCCCACCAATAATTATGAGGTTTGGGGATATGATTCGGATAATGAACCTTAGACGACGGGGTAGACAAAGAACCCCCAGAAGAAGCTACAAACATTGACTCACTAATGGTGATGAAAACCCTAGGCTCGGTTAAAGTGGGGTAAGTTAAGAGCAAAGGGGGACGAACAACAGACAAAGGAACATGGTGAAAGGTAAGTCTTGACTCATCTTCTACTCTCTTCTTAGCCTCGACCTCATCCTTACGGATCTCTCGTATTATCCTCTCTCTAAGATGGGGAAATTACTCTCCTATATCGTACATTATACTATATATGAAAAACAAAATTGGTGTTTGACCACAATTGACCTAAAGCTCTAACCAAAGAAGTTAAATAGTTTTGTTAGAAAACTAGTCAAGAACACTTAAGAACTCCCACCAAAGTACTTCATCGAAAAGATGACCAGAAGGTTTAACCGGTACCTAAAAACCCAACCTCTTTCTGGAATCCTAACTAAAGGCCTAAAGAAGTATAAATGCAACCTTAAATCCACCAATCCAATCCTAGTGCCACTAAAAATAGTGGTCCGAAGACAAAGAAGGTCACCAAAAAAAATGAAAATCATAAAAAGTACATAGGAACGACGATATACAGACTAAAAAGGAGAGAAATCGAGTTATCTAAAATGGAAAGCGGTAAAAATGAAGAAGGAGGGAAGAAACTCGTCGAAAAAGGAGGAATGGTGGCGCGTGCGCACGCGTGCGAGAGAGAGAGATAGAAGGAAGCTTTGGTTTCCAAGATAACTTAGAAGCGCAAAAATAGGGTAAGAACGAGAGAGAAAATGAAATCGTTGGTATTTAAAACAACTCAAGTTGTTCATAGTTTCCAATATGAAATCATTAGGCACGAGTCCCCAGCTGGTAAGCTGCCATCACTACTTGGATAACATACCTTAGTACCCATAGGTTAACAGGTGTCCACTTGGGGTACTGAAGCAACACTTCTGCCTAACTATGAAACGACGCCCTTGACAATGCTCAAGTCATCGAGACATAAGCTAACACTGAGGGAATATATAATTGTCGAATGACAGATGCCATTACACCTCAACGTCCTATTAAGATTGAAGACTAAGGTCTATGGGTGATTGATATACATAAGTAAGACCCCTTCTGGACGAGACTCAAATTAGAATCATTCTCCCTCATGGCTTATCTTAGACTCATCTTCATATGGGCCCACGTCATAATGGGTCAGGTCAAATGGTCTCAGCTGCTGAGATCCACTCCTGAGAACATCCATTATTGCTCGTGAAATCTATTTCTATACTCAGGTCATGACATCTTCATGTCTCGACCATACTATGTGTCAGCTCCATGAAACATCATCAGATCGAGTTCAGCCATATCATTTGGAAAGCAAGCATCACCCTCGGCCTAGTTCTTATGGAAAAATACCTTATTATTCTCGGTAAACCAATACTTCATAGCGCTTACATTAAAAACTTGCGTGGAACATGTGATCTATGAATCAATGGGACAGGTGGACAAAACCGATGAAACAAATCAGCCCCATATGAGGGGATATTTATTGATCATGTAATGCATATGTACTATACAATTGTATCTCTCTCATTGGTTCACTGATCTCATGGACATAGGCTACATGATAGGGGTGACATTGCACACCCCCAACACTATAAAAGGATGGTTCCTTCATCTTCTAAAAGGATCGAGAGTTATAAACCCTACTGTTACTTTGTCCAATTACCATTATAGAGGGAGAAGGGGAGGTTGTAAACACTTTAATGGCTTCCAACCTCATATTATAGTAGAAACATTACTCATTTTCACAGTGGATATAGGCCAAGGCCGAACCACTTAAATACTTCTCTTCTCCGTGTCTCTCATCTCTCCTTCTTGTCATATGTTCCTTATATTGACGCTCGTATTCCACCATGGTTATAAAGTTCTTAAATCTTTATTTGATCACTAACTTAATCTGGTGATATCGAGTATCATCACAAAGGACTCGCCTCATCCAAGATGAAGTGAAACATATGGAATTTCAGGTACTAGAGCCATAAATCTGACTCCAAAATGTTTTAGTCAATAGAGCGATTACACCACAAAGTGGACGGATGCAAACTCAATGCCTCGTAGTTGAATTTCACAAGAACATGGCCTCTAAACCTTTGAGATAAGTAACTAAATCCTTAGTCATGGGAACAAACATTTTAGAAGAATATAGGAACTATGTGAAAGAAATTAAAAGGATATTTGAAGCTATTATTTAAAATTCCACCCCATGTCCCCTTTTGTACTTGAAACTCTTCGTAAGAAGAGGAATTAATCAATTCCCTGCAAAAATGGCAAGTCCTAAGTATCAAAGATGCAGGAATCATGGATGAAATGCAATTACACCTATTTTGGAAAGTCTTACCTTTCCTCTTTTATCCACCTCATTTTTAAATAAACTCTTCCTAAAGATGATGATTTACATACTGTCTCTCGAACACCCTCCTTACTGAAAATGTTCAATATATTTTTAAAACAAGGTTTCAATATGTTTCTTTACTTTTCATCCAAACAACACCTAGATTAAGCCATTTGTAGTAGAGGCTTATAAATAAACTCCTAATTGGAGACGAACCTCCTCCATAAGAGACTAGATGAGAAACTAAAGAAGTATTCATAAAAAATTAGTGACTGCATAAAGAAATGATAGGATTCAACCAAGTTATTTTGAGAAATGGCGCAGAACCTCAATCGAAGATTGAAGAAGTTGTCTAAAGGAAGTTAATTATATTCTCCATGTATTTCATGTCTTTATAATGTATTTGTATGATTATTCTGAATTTATGTTATGTTGTAATATTAACATGAGGTTTCTCGCTACCAGCCATCAGTACACCAAATCCTGCGAATGGTCACGCCCAGTGGGTCACGGCCCAAGTCCCTGACCAGCTGGTCGCGGACTTGGGCCGTGACCATCTCAATTTTTGGTGTGACCATATTCATTAACACACTGAGTCATGGATGCTCTCGAGGTGGTCACGACCCAAATCCCTGACCACTGTGGGTCACGGACTTAGGCCATTACAAGGTCGTGACCATTTTGGCGCCAAATTCGTGCCAAAATTCCCTCCAAATCTGGTCGCGGATGGGTCACGGACTTGGACTGTGACCATAGGTATGACGAAGCACAACACACATACATATGGGGTCACGCCTGGAGGCCTTGACCATTTCTTGGCATGGGTCACGGCTATGGGTCGTGACCAGTAGGCAGTAGACCACGCAGCTTAGCTTCATTAATTGGTCGCGGTTGGTGGGTCACGGCTCTAGGCCGTGACCAGGTCATTCTTAAAATAAAAAAGGCGCCTCTCATATTTCATTTCCCCGCCCCTTTTCGCTGATGACCCGTTTCTATCGTCAAAGACCATGGTCGCTTCCCATTTTTGTGCTACCACGCACAAAAATGTGCAAAGAGTGAGTGATTCCCATTTTTGTGCTGCTCTGTAGAGGTTTCCATCTTCGTCCTCATCTTTCCATTTCCAGGTACGCCCCTGCTTTTATCGTGTTTCTAATTTTGGGCCTTGTTTTGGGTATTGCTTGGTTGTTGGCTGGTAATTTAACCGGAGTTGGTTAATTGGGCATCATCTTGAGTAGTTTCGGTTAAATAAAAATGGGATATGACTATGAGATGAAATTATATTCGCACAGATTTACATCAGTTGAGAGTTTCGGTTAGTGTAAGTTTTATTGTTAACTTTCTATAATTGATTTAGTTTCATGTGTAACATACCTTAAAAAATTGTCATTTGTGTTTATTTGCTCATATAATAAATTTTCTTTTTCATTTTTGTTTTGTTTTGCTAATACAGGGCATGGTTCTTAAACAATTACTGTATATATTACAGTCACACTTACTGGAATGGTAACTAACTGTATTCTCATGTAATTCCTCATGGGGTCTTAGCATGGACAAATAAAAAATGAGGATAGGTTATGGTGATTAGTTCAATATATTGGGCTTCAATTTAGGTTAGGTTATGGTGATTAGTCCAATTATAGTTAGGTTATGGTGAATTTTATTATTTCAAAGCTCAGTTTGGATTATGATCTCTCAAGGGTATAGAATGTTCGAATTCTATTATTTCGGAGCTCATTTTTTATTTGTGCATCGTGTATTGTGTTCTATTTTGTTATATTTTTTTTCTATTTTGCAAATATAAGTAATTTTAGGTACCACTATCCATGTATATGATCTTTCTCTATTTCTCTACTAAAGTTTATTTATTTTTTCATTTGATTTGTATGTTAGTTTAGTTTAAAAAAAATGTTCGATATTGTTTGGGGGTTTCAATTATATGTTTTGTGAGTTGACGGTAGTGTTTTTAAATAAGGTATTTGGAGTTTGAAATTATAGATTCGGTTCAATTATATGTAATTTGGATAAAAGACTTCCACCCAATTTGAATGCAGATTATCAATTAAACATGAAATCACAAAAAATTAGTCGTATGATCCTGAGAGAAATATAAGCACTAACTAAGGAGAGACAAAAAAGTTTAAATTTGTTGATCCCTTTTTAAGAGACCTCTCATCTTAGGGTTAACAAATTTAAATTAGACATAAAATACAACTAATTCCCTTTAGTTTATGTTTTTCGTATCAACTGAAGTAAGCCCACCTAGTCTAAATTAGAAATATAATAATTGATTGAGACATTATTTAGCTGACCATGGGTACCACTTAGGATTCATGGGTACCATTTAATGTACTCCCTCTACAATTGATGCAGAGTATATAGTTGACCATCGGTTTTATCTATCACTCTAGATATTGTCATGCACAGACAGAGGATCATTATTGCCAAGACAGGGTGCATCAATTATAAACCGAGGGTGTAGAGTCATATTTGCTTAGTTCAGAGGGTGGCTTACATTTTAATGAGAGGCTTGTTATGCCAGAGGACGAGGCTCTGAGATAGTAAATTATGGCAGAGTCCCATGGTTCGAGGTTTGCAGTACATCCTGGTGGGGATAAGATGTACCAAGATATGATGTCCCATGGTTCGAGGTTTTAAAAATTTATTTTCATAATTTGTATATTCTTTTTTCTTAGGAAGATTTCAGTTAGTAACTTTCTTTTCATTTTCATATCATCGACAAAAAAATTGGTGTGCTATAACTTTGTTTATCACTTCATCAAACATTTGGTGCGCTATATTTTGAAATTTCAAACTAACATCATACATTACTTGGCTATATTTGTTGTTTGTACTATAGTATCAAACATTTGGGGTGTTATATCTTGGAATTTTATATCTTGGAATTTTATACTAACGTCATACATTACATAGTTGTCTGTTGTTTGTCCCGTAGGTGGTGATAAAATTGATAATAATGTTATGGAAACCTTTATTTGGGACACTTTTGGGCCAAGACACAACAATCTGTCGAGCTAATTATAGTAATATTTCTTTTTGTAAATCAATGTAAGTCTTTTTTTCCAATCGCTTTTTTAGAATAATTTGAGTTAGTTGTTGTTTGGGTGTTAAATGATCATACCTGTGCGGCTCTTTCTCTCTTAAGTAATTGAAAATGCTCACAAAATTTCTTAGACAAGAGCAACTTTGGGATGATCACATGGGCAAAATAAAATGGATTTCTAAATATTCATAATGTGTTCATGTGTTGAAATTAATGATTTGGTTAGAAATTTTTAATCCGTTTCGTCGTTTCGTCGCATTATCATCACTAACCTTAGGTGCGTTATTAATGCTTATATTATCTTGACATTCTATGGATAATTTGATACACGATGCTACGATAATTTAATTTACTAACATGCTCGATTGACACGTGGAGAAGTTATTAAGATATATACAGTTATTGCATATATGTATGCATAGATGCTACTGTTTGCATATATGTTGTTGTGTTCATATATGCATACAGTTATAGCATATATGCTACTAAATGCATATATGCATACAACGGGTGATGTTTTAAAGACTTTTTGCATACTGGTTGGTAATGGGAAAGTCATAACTAATGCTGGGAGCATGACTTCTGATCTTGCCAAGGGCTCAGCAGCAGTTGCATCGTTTTTCTCTATTCTTGACAGACACTCACTCATTCAAGGCTACGACGATGTAATTATACTATGAGACATCTTACTATTTTTCCTTTCATATATTACGTTGATAAGAGTTTTCATGTTTTCATCACACTTTTGGAAGATTAATGCTAAACATACAAATTAAATTGTACACTCCTCATTTTGTAACAAACTGAGATGACATTCAGAGACCAAATAATAAAAGAGAGAGCATTTCAAACGTGGACAATTATTGTGATTGAGGTTTTGATTATTTTCTCTATTAAGAAGTTGAGTACAAATTTTTATCTCTATTTGTTTTATCAACCTTTTGACTAATTTAAATGTAGGGTTTCCAAACTTCAGTACTATGATGTTGGATTTAATTGAACCACTACATTCATCGAGGTAAAGTTTTGATTATTTATTAATAGTTTTGTTATGAGTTTATTGCATTTGCAATTCTTTACATAGTTTATTGTAGTAGTCAAGATGATCGAGCATGTCTATAGTCCATCCACTCATAAACATGACAGTTGCAGGTACAGTGGAGGTTAGCACAGCAAAGTCGTGGCCGTGAGGATCAATGGCATTAGTGGACAAGTGTCGAGGATCAATTGCAGAGTTCAGGTAAAAATATTCCATCCCTCTTCTCTTAGTATATGGACAAAGGTCATATGTATGATTATTGCATCATCAAACCCCAACCTAAAAAAACCAAAGAATCCAACTCAAACATTCCTCTACCTACGCAAAAGCCAACCCCAACCCCTATTTTGTTTGAAGGAAGTTTTGTAGCAGCCCCTGTACGGTCCCGTACTTTAATTAATTTTTAATAACAATTCATTGGTTTTATGAGGTAATTTATTTAATTTTACATACCCGTCCTTCATAACACATTATTTACGTATTGCAGATCTAACCAATTGGATACCAGTTCTTCATTACATACCAGTTCTTCATTACACACCAGGTACTCTGTACATTAACTAAAGTAGTTATATAATTGATATGCATTATCTATTAAATCTTTTAGATGATAGAAGGAGTACGGGATAATTATTTGGTTTTGTTTGGTTTGGCTGTTGGATAATTATTGGTTTTTGGTTTGTTGTTGGATAGTATATTAGAAGGAGTATGGGATAATTAGAAGTAGTACGGGATAATTATTGGTTTCATTATTGGATAATATGTTGAAAATATTTTAGACTCTCGATTTCAGAATACGATGATAACTTGCTAATGTCTAGACTTAAACTTAAAAATATGGCACCAACACCTCGCACGGGACCAATGTAACTCATATGAACTGACCGCGCGATCATGGGACTCCCGATTTGAGAATACGACGATAATTAAAAAATATTAGGACTTAAGCTTAAAAACAAGACATTAGATAGGAAAAACATGAAATAACTCTCGTACGGACCCGTGAGAGGCACCAACACCTCTCACGAAACCTATGTAACATGTAGGAATAGACTGCACGATCACGGGACTCTAGGTTTGAGAATACGACGATAATTTTAAAATTTGAGGCCTTAATCTTAAAAATAATGCGTCAGAAGGTGAAAACCCGAAACAACCCTCGAACGGCCCCGTGGGTGGTACCAACACCTCCCACGGACCCATGTAACTCGTAGGAATAGATCGCGCAACCGCAGGACTCCCGATTTGAGAATACGACGATAATTTGCATATTTCTAGACTTAGGCTTAAAAACATGGCGTTAGAGGGTGAAAACCTGAAAGAGCCACCGAACGGCCCCGTGGGTGGCACCAACACATCCCACGGAACCAATGTAACTCGTAGGAACTGACCCCGCAGTCGCGGGACTCCAGTTTAAGAATATGACGATAATTTGCATATTTCTAGACTTAGGGTTAAATACATGGCGTCAGAGGGTGAGAACTCGAAAAAGCACCCGAACGTCCCCGTGGGTGGCACCAACACCTCCCACCGGACCAATGTAACTCGTAGGAACTGACCCCGTAACCGCGGGATTCTCGGTTTGAGAATACGAAGGTAATTTGCATATATCTAGACTTAGGCAAAACATGGCGTTAGAGGGTGAAAACTCGAAACGGCCCCGTGTGTGGCTCCAACACCTCCCACGGGACCAATGTAAGTCGTAGGAACTGACCCCGCAGACGCGGGACTCCCGGTTTGAGAATATGATGATAATTTTCATATTTCTAGATTTAGGCTTAAAAACATGGCGTTAGCGGATGAGAATTCGAAACAGCCCCCGACCGGCCCCGTGGGTGGCACCAACACCTCCCACGGGACCAATGTAACTCGTAGGAACTGATCCTGCAGCCGCGGGACTCCCGGTTTGAGAATACGATGGTAATTTGCATATTTCTAGACTTAAACAAAACTTGGCGTTGGAGGGTGAAAACTCGAAACAGCCACCGAACATCCCCGTGGGTGGCACCAACACCTCCCATGGGACCAATGTAACTAGTAGGAACTGACCCCGCAGTCACAGGACTCCCGATTGAGAATACGAGGATAATTTGCATATTTCTTGGCTAAGGCTTAAAAACATGGCGTCAGAGGGTTAGAACTCGAAACAGCCCTCTAACAGCCCCGTGGGTGGTACCAACACCTCCCACGGGACCAATGTAACTGGAGCATTCTTGTCCCTGTTTTTAGCGCTCTGGCGTAAAAACTCAACATAATCCTGTATTGGAGGATACTGATCATCATTCACGATGATAGGGGTTTTGCCAGGTCTGCGAGAATTCCCGCGACCACGCCCACGAGAGGGGCCACTCATCTGTCCTGCAAAAACTCCCTTGTTAGAAAATCGGGGAGAGAGTTATTTTCCCCTTTGATATGTTCTATATCAAAATCAAATGCAGAAAGAGTAGCTTGCCATCTGGCAAAAATTTGTTTAGAGACAATATTCTCAACATCCTTTTGAAGGACTTGCTTAATAGCGCTGCAGTCAATTCTGAGCAAAAATTTTTGATTAAGCAAATCATCGTGAAATTTAGTAATACATTTGACTACCGAAAAAATTTCTTTTTTAATGGTAGAATAATTCTTGGAAATGAGCTTTTTATCGAGTAAGCTCTGGATCTCATTTTTACAAAGGTCAAGAAGCTCTAGCTTCATTTGACAAGGTCTGGCCTTAGTAGGAATATCTTTTTCCTGGAAATCCTTATCATAAGGAAGAGAAACAATATGCTTCTTTCTGTCCCAAAAGGCATTTGGGATATCACTACAAATTTCTGCTATAAGTTGGTTTTTAACAGCAGTAATTGTAGGAGACATTAAATTCTTTTTAATGTTTAGGAAAAGTACTTCCTTCTGCAGGAAATTAAGTTGATGTTCTTTAGAAACAATATTGTTGGCTAAAGAATTAATCCTTTTAATTTCCGGTTTAGTTATAAATTCAAAAACAATCTTTTGGTTTTGAATTGTGGTATATATGCCAGTTGCATCAATCTTATCAATTGGCATAAGTAAAGATAAAAAGGGTGTACCTAAAATTAGCTGCACAGAAAGATCTTTTATGAGCAGAAAGGTACTATCTAAACAAATTCCATTGTTACAGATTTCGACATTAGTTAATTTATACTTAATGCCCATGCTATCTCCGCTAGCATTAAACAAGGTTTGAGTAGTTTTTTTCGAAATACTCAGTAGGAACAATCCCTTCTTGGATACAATTCATGTCAGCTCCGCTGTCAACAAGGGCAATAATATTACATAAAGTAAATTCCTTATTGATGACCAAGTTAATGGTAGTATACCATTTTTGGCTTGGGATTCTGTTAATTATATCCAAAAATCCTGAGGAATCAAGAGTGGATTGAGCAGATGCAATTTTGAGGTTGTTAATTTCAATTTGCATATTATTCTGCTGATGACGGAGTTGTCCTAACTCAGTTTTTAGATTATTAATCTCATGCCTTAGATCATTAAGGTTAGCAGGTTTACTAGTTTTATTAGTATCTTCAAGTCTGTTGAAAACCTCCTTAAGGCTATAAGCCTGGGGGGATTGGCTGGTCGAGGGAAGGGCAGCTTCTTGAGCATAACAAGCTTGGACCAGCTTGAGCTTAACGTCAGGGTCAATAACTTTATTAATGATATCAATCATATTTTGTTGCTGACTGGTTAAGACATTAAGGCTTAATCCATTTCTTTGGATAATAGATTGGAGATGATCACATCTCTTGGTTAACGTATTACACTGACATTCTTTGTCAGAAGTATCCGAACTACTAGAGCTTTGTAAATGATAAAGCTCTTCTTCACTAGAAGTATCCTCTGAATCTTCAGAGGAATCAGAAGAATTAAGTAAAAGTTTACTTAATTGGTCTTTCAGGTGATCATCAACCTGAAGGTTTTGATTTTATCTTTCATCTTGCATTTACTAGCATAGTGGCCAAATTTGCCACATTTAAAACATTTAATTTTAGTTTTATCAGATTTCTTTCTGACATATTTCTTATGTTTTCTAACGGGTTTTTCGTTAGTTGTAATAGTCTTATTACGTTTATATTTAGGTTTAGAAGAAGATTTTTTCTTCTTCTTAGAGATTTTGTGAGAACTAGACTTACCAGTGTCGTAAGCAAATTGTTCACAAAACTCTCCTAATTCTTTCTTTCCTGAAAGATTATGCTTTTTAAGCTGTTTAGACAACTTAAGGTCATTACAGAGGGAAAGACCCTCTTGGATGACAACACTTATGAGTTGGCCATAAGTGTAAAGGTCATAGGGAATAGAGATACCATCATGTTTATCTCTAAGCTTTTTTCGGACTTTTTCCGAAAAATAGGTGGGAAGGCCATCAATGAATTTAGCCTTCCAATGGATAGAGTTAGCATCTTCTCTTTGAGTAACTCTGGCAAGGAAGACGTCCTTATACCATCTAAATTGGCTAAGAGTAGGACATCTAAGATTTTGTAACAATTCTCTGTTATGTTCACGTTGGTAATCACCACTGCCCACAAAATGATGAATAATAGACAGCAGAAGGGTATAAACAGAGTCCTGAACTCCATGGTCCTGCTGGTGTTCATCTTTAATAATTTTTATGGCATAGAGGATTTCATTCCTCTGCTGTTCAGTGAGAATATGTTCCCACCAGCCTCGAAGGGTACCTGTAAATCCAGTAACGATCATTTTGGAAATACTATGATCGGTGGCTTCATTATGCCTACATATGGTGGAATACATGCCCATTTGATGGATTAATTCATAAATCTGGGATTCAGAAAGCCCATCAAGATTCCAGTCATAAATGGATTTACCGCAAAAGGTATTTTGCAGAACCTGACTCTCTTCAAAGAGTAGGTCTTGGGGAGTAGGACGATGATAGTAATTCTGGTAAAACTGTGTTAATTGATACCCATCTCATTGATTCTAATGTTCATACACCTAGAACCATAAGTTGGGATGAAATTGACTTCCCAGAGACTTGGGCCATTCAGAACGCTGTTCCTCCTCAACCTCGTCAAAGTCTTGACATTGAGGATATCATTGAAGAAAAAGATGGGGATGTCTTCCTTAGTTTCAGGAAGCTTTCTAGGTGCCAATCTTCGGGGACTCGACTCTCTAATAGTTCCAGAAGACCTTTCGTCACCTATCCTCCATCTACCTCTAGACAATCGGTCGAAGAGGAAAAATCCCCTCTTTTGAATCCTTCATATCATGATGATATGAATCTTCATGGTGTTTTTACTCATGATCAAATACCACATGGTATCTATGAGAAAGCTGAACCTTCTCAGCGTAGAACTTCACCTACGCCGTCTGAAATGAACGTCAGACTTTGATTCCTTTCCTTTTCATGGATTTTTCTTATAACAGGAAAGAGAGAAGTGCCGAGTTTAATTTACCTAAATGGGAAAAATTTAGGACTTGGTTCTTTAAAAAATTTAATCATAAAGAACAACAAACTTATAAAAGTGAATTTTATAAATGGATCGATTATAACAAGACTGTTATATCCTTTGTTGTTTGGTTTCTTTTATACACTAAGGATAAGGATCTTTGGGAACAAGAACTTTTTGTTCTTGACTCTAAAGCACCTGACACCTTTGAAACCAAATGGACTACGGCACGCGGAGAGATTATATCTTCCGTTCACCCTCCTACTGAACCCCTGGTTATTCAGACTAAAATTAGTCAACCAACCAGCTCCAGTCATAAGACTGAAACCAGTCCTAGTACTAGCTCTAGCACTGACCCTCTTCCTCCTATTTTAGAAGCTACTGCTTTTATTAAGGCTGAGAAAGAAAGAAAGAAACAGCCCTCTAACAGCCCCGTGGGTGGTACCAACACCTCCCACGGGACCAATGTAACTCGTAGGAACTGACCCCGCAGCTGCGGTACTCCCGGTTTGAGAATACGACGATAATTTGCATATTTCTAGACTTAGGTTTATAAACATGGCGTTAGAGGGTGAAAACTCAAAACAACCCCCGAACGGCTCCGTGGGTAGCACCAACACATCCCACGGGACCAATGTAACTCGTAGGAATTGAGCGCGCAGTCGCGGGATTCCCGATTTGAGAATACGACAATAATTTGCATATTTCTAGACTTAGGCTTAAAAATATGTCATTAGATCGTGAAAACTCGAAACAGCCCCCGTACGGCATTGTGGGTGGCACCAACACCTCCCACGGGACGAATGTCACTCGTAGGAACTGACCGCGCAGCCGCAAGACTCCCAGTTTGAGAATACGACGATAATTTGCATATTTCTAGACTTAGGCTTAAAAATAAGGCGTTAGAGGGTGAAAACCCGAAACAAGCCCCGAACGGCCCCGTGGGTGGCACTAACACCTCCCACGGGACCAATGTAACTCGTAGCAACTGACCTCGCAGCCGCGGGACTCCTGATTTGAGAATACGCTTGTAATTTTCATATTCTAGACTTAAGCAAAACAAGGCGTTAGAGGGTGAAAACTCGACAGGGCCCCCGAACGGCCCCGTGGGTGGCACCAACACCTCCCACGGGACCAATGTAACTCGTAGGAACTGACCCCGCAGCCGCGGGACTACCGGTTTGAGAATATGACGATAATTTGTATATTTTTAGACTTAGGCTTAAAAACATGGCGCTAGAGGGTGAAAACTTGAAACAGCCCACTAACGGCCCCGTGGGTGGCAACAACACCTCCCGCGGGACCAATGTAACTCGTAGGAATTGTTCCCGCGGCCGCGGGACTCCCAGTTTAAGAATACGATGATAATTTGCATATTTCTAGACTTAGGGTTAAAAAATGGCGTTAGAGGGTAAGAACATGAAACAGCCCCCGAACGTCCGCGTGGGTGGCACCAACACCTCCCACGGGACCAACGTAACTCGTAGGAACTGACCTCGCAGTCGAGGGACTCTAGGTTTGAGAATACGATGATAATTTGTATATTTTTAGACTTAGGCTTAAAAGCATGGCGTTAGAGGGTGAGAACTCGAAATAGCCCCCGAACGTCCTCGTGGGTGGCACCAACACCTCCCACGGCACCAACGTAGCTCGTAGGAACAGATCCCGCAGCCGCGGGACTCCCAATTTGAGAATACGAAGGTAATTTGCATATTTCTAGACTTAGGTAAAACATGGCGTTAGAGGGTGAAAACGCGAGACAGCCCCCGAACGACCCCGTAGGTGGCACCAACACCTCCCACGGGACCAATGTAACTCGTAGGCACTGACCCCGTAGTCGCGGGATTCTCGGTTTGAGAATATAAAGGTAATTTGCATATTTTTAGACTCTGGCTTAAAAACATGGCGTTAGAGGGCGAGAACTCGAAACAGCCCCAGAACGTCCCCGTGGGTGGCACCAATACCTCGAACGGGATCAATGTAACTCATAAGAACTGACCCCATAATCGCGGGACTCCTGGTTTGATAATACGATGGTAATTTGCATATTTCTATATTTAAACAAAATATGGCGTTGGAGGTGAAACTCAAAACAACCACCGAACGTCCCCGTGGGTGGCACCAACATCTCCCACATGACCAATGTAACTCGTAGGAACTGACCACGCAACCACGGGACTCCCGATTTGAGAATACGACGGTAATTTGCATATTTCTAGACTTAAGCAAAACATGGCGTTGGAGGGTGAAAACTCGAAACAGCCAAAGAACGTCCCCGTGGGTGGCACCAACACCTCCCACGGGAAGAAATGTAACTCGTAAGAAATGACCCCGCAGCAGCGGGACTCCCGGTTTGAGAATACGAATGTAATTTGCATATTTCTAGACTTAGGCTTAAAAACATGGCGTTAGAGGATGAGAATTCGAAACAGTCCCCGAACGGCCTTGTGGGTGGCACCAACACCTCTCACGGGAACAATGTAACTCGGAGGATTTGACCCCGCAGCCGCGGAACTCTCGGTTTTAGAATATGACGGTAATTTGCATATTTCTAGACTTAGGCTTAAAAACATGGCATTAGAGGATGAGAAATCGAAACAGCCTCCGAAGGTTCCCGTGGTTGGCACCAACACTTCCCACGGAACAAATGTAACTCGTAGGAACTGACCCCGCATCCGCGGGACTCTCGTTTTGAGAATATGACGGTAATTTGCATATGTTTAGACTTAAGCAAAACATGGCGTTAGATGGTGAAATCTCGAAACAGCCCCCGAACGGCCCTGCGGGTGGCACCAACACCTCCCAAGGAACCAATGTATTTCCTAGGAACTGACCGCGCAGCCGCGGGACTCTCGGTTTGAGAATACGATGATAATTTGCATATTTCTAGACCTAGGCTTAAAAACATGGCGTTAGAGGGTCAGAACTCGAAACAGCCCCCGAATGTCCCCGTGGGTGGCACCAACACGTCCCACGGGACCAATGTAACTCGTTAGAACTAACCCCGAAGCCGCGGGACACTCGGCTTGAGAATACGATGGTAAATATCGTATTCCTAAACTTAAGGAAAAACATGGCGTTTGAGGGTGAAAACTCAAAATAGCCCTCGAACGTCCCCGTGGGTGACACCGAACCCTCCCACAGGACCAATGTAACTCGTAGGAACTGACCCCGCAGTCGTGATACTCCCGGTTTTAGAATATGATGATAATTTGTATATTTCTATACGTAGGCTTAAAAACATGACGTTAGAGGGTGAGAACTCGAAACAGCCCTCGAACGTCCCCGTGGGTGGAACCAACACCTCCCACGGGACTAATGTAACTCGTACGAACTGAACCTTCAACCGCAGGACTCCCGGTTTGAGAATACGATGGTAATTTGCATATTTCTAAATTTAAGCAAAACATGGCGTTGGAGGTTGAAAACTCGAAACAGCCACCGAACGTCCCCGTGGGTGGCACCAGCACCTCCCACGGGACAAATGTAACTCGTAGGAACTGACCCCGCAGTCGAGGGACTCCCGGTTTGAGGATACACGCTAATTTGCATATTTCTAGACTTAGGCTTAAAAACATGACGTTAGAGGGTGAGAACTCGAAACAGCCCCAGAACGTCCCCGTGGGTGGTGCCAACACCTCCCACGGGACCAATGTAACTCATAGGAACTGACCCCACAGATGCGGGACTCTCGTCTTGAGAATACGATGGTAAATATCGTATTTCTGGACTTAAGCAAAAACATGGCGTTGGAGGGTGAAAACTCGAAACAGCCCTCGAACGTCCCCGTGGGTGGCACCAACACCTCCCACGGGACCGATGTACTTCGTAGGAACTGACCCAGCAGCCGCGGGACTCCCAAATTGAGAATACGATGAATTTTTTTATATTTTTGTACGTAGGCTTAAAAACATGACGTTAGAGGGTGAGAACTCGAAACACCCCCCGGACGTCCCCGTGGGTGGCACCAACACCTCCCACGGGACCAATGTAAGTCATAAGAACTGACCCTGTAGCCGCGGGACTCCCGGTTTAAGAATACGAAGGTAAATTGCATATTTCTAGACTTAGGTAAAACAGTGCGTTAGAGGGTGAAAACTCGAAACAGCCCCCTAACGGCCCTGTGGGTGGCACCAACACCTCCCACGGGACCAATGTAACTCGTAGGAATTGACCCCGCAGCCGCGGGACACCCGATTTAAGAATACGAAGGAAATTTGCATATTTTTAGACTTTGGCTTAAAAACATGGCGTTAGAGGGTGAGAACTCGAAACAGCCCCCGAACGTCCCTGTGGGTAGAACCATCACCTCCCACGGGACTAATATAACTCGTACGAACTGACCGTGCAGCCGCAGGACTCCCGGTTTGAGAATACGACGGTAATTTCCATATTTCTAAGTTTAAGCAAAACATGGCGTTGGAGGTTGAAAACTCGAAATAGCCACCGAACGTCCCCGTGGGTGGTACTTACACCTCCCACGGGACCAATGTAACTCGTAGGAACTGACCCCACAGTCGAGGGACTCCCGGTTTGAGGATACACGGTAATTTGCATATTTCTAGACTTAGGATTAAAAGCTTGGCGTTAGAGGGTGAGAACTCGAAACAACCCCCGAACGTCCTCGTGGGTCGCACCAACACCTCCCACGGGACCAATGTAACTCGTAGGAATCAACCCCGCAGCCGCGGGACTCCCGATTTGAAAATACGAAGGCAATTTGTATATTTTTAGACTTAGGCTTAAAAACATGGCGTTAGAGGGTGAGAATTAGAAATAGCCCCCGAACGGCCCCGTGGGTGGCACCAACACCTCCCACGGGACCAATGTAACTCGTAGGAACTGACCCTGCATCTGCGGGGCCGGATTGAGAATATTACGGTAATTTGCATATATCTAGACTTAAACAAACAATGGTGTTGTAGGGTGAAAACTCGAAACAGCCACCGAACGTCCCCGTGGGTGGCACCAACACCTCCCACGGGACCAATGAAACTCGTCGAAACTTACCCCGCAGCCGCCGGACTCTCGGTTTGAGAATACGATGATAATTTTCATATTTCTAGACTTAGGATTAAAAACATGGCGTTAGAGGGTGAGAATTTGAAACAGCCCCCGAACAGCCCCGTGGGTGGCACCAACACCTCCCACGGGACCAATGCAACTCGTAGGAACTGACCCCACGACTGCGGGACTCCCGATTTGAGAATACGACGGTAATTTGCATATTTTTAGACTAAAGGAAAACATGGCGTTGGAAGGTGAAAAATCAAAACATCCACCGAACGTCCCCGTGGGTGGCACCAACACCTCCCACGTGACCAATGTAACCCGTAGGAACTGACCCCGAAGCCGCGGGACTCCCGATTTGAGAATACGACGATAATTTGCATATTTTTAGACTCAGGGTTAAAAACATGGGGTTAGAGGGTGAAAACTCGAAACAGCACCCGAACGGCCCCGAGGGTAGCACCAACACCTCCCACGGGACGATTGTAAGTCGTAGGAACTGACCCCGCAGCCGCGGGACTCCCAGTTTCAGAATACGACGATAATTTGCATATTTCTAGACTTAGTCTTAAAATCATGGCGTTAGAGGGTGAGAACTCGAAGCATCCCCTAAACGGCCCCGTGGGTGGCACCAACACCTCCCACGGGACCAATGTAACTAATAGGAACTGACCCCGCAGCCGCAGGACTTCCGGTTAGAGAATACGAAGGTAATTTGCAAATTTCTAGACTTAGGCTTAAAAACATGGCGTTAGCGGGTGAGAATTTGAAACATCCCCTGAACAGCCCCGTGGGTTGCACCAACACCTCAAACGGGACCAATGTAACTCGTAGGAACTGGCCCCACAATTTCGGGAATCCCGTTTTGAGAATACGACAATAATTTGCATATTTCTAGACTTAAGCAAAACTTGGCGTTGGAGGGTGAAAACTCAAAACAGCCACCGAACGTCCCCGTGGGTGGCACCAACACCTCCCCCGGGACCAATGTAACCCATAGGAACTGACCCCGCAACCACGGGACTCCCGATTTGAGAATATGTCGATAATTTACGTATTTCTAGATTTAGGGTTAAAAACATGGCGCTAGAGGGTGAAAAATCAAAACAGTCCCCGAATAGCCCCGAGGGTGGCACCAACACCTCCCACGGGACCAATGTAACTCGTAGGAACTGACCCCGCAGCCGCAGGACTCCCGGTTTGAGAATACGACGATAATTTGCATATTTTTAGACTTAGGCTTAAAAACAAGGCGTTAGAGGGTGAAAACTCGAAACAGCCCCCGAACGTCCCCGTGGTAGCACGAACCCCTCCCACGGCACCAATGTAACTCGTAGGAACTGACCACGCATCCACGAGACTCCCAGTTTGAAAATACGACGGTAATTTGCATGTTTCTAGACTTAGGCTTGAAAACATGGCGTTAGAGGGTGAAAACTCCAAACAGCCCCCGAACGGCTCCGTGGGTGGCACCAATACCTCCCACGGGACCAATGTAACTCGTAGGAACAGACCCCGCAGCCGCGGGACTCCCGGTTTGAGAATACAAAGGTAATTTGCATATTTTTAGACTTAGGATTAAAAACATGGCGTTAGAGGATGAGAATTCGAAACAGTCCCCGAACGGCCTTGTGGGTGGCACCAACACCTCTCACGGGAACAATGTAACTCGGAGGATTTGACCCCGCAGCCGCGGAACTCTCGGTTTTAGAATACGACCGTAATTTGCATATTTCTAGACTTAGGCTTAAAAACATGGCATTAGAGGATGAGAAATCGAAACAGCCTCCGAAGGTTCCCGTGGTTGGCACCAACACTTCCCACGGAACAAATGTAACTCGTAGGAACTGACCCCGCATCCGCGGGACTCTCGTTTTGAGAATATGACGATAATTTCTATATTTTTATAGGTAGGCTTAAAAACATGGCGTTAGAGGGTGAAAACTCGAAATAGCCCTCGAACGTCCCCGTAGGTGGTACCATCACCTCCCACGGGACGAATGTAACTCATAGGGACTGAGCCCGTAGCCACAGGACTCCCGGTTTGAGAATTCTAATGTAATTTGCATATTTTTAGACTTAGGTAAAACATGGCGTTAGAGGGTGAATACTTGAAACAGCCCCGGAACGGCCCCGTGGGTGGCGCCAACACCTCCCACAGGACGAATTTAGCGGGTGAGAATTTGAAACAGCCCCTGAACAGCCCCGTGGGTTGCACCAACACCTCAAACGGGACCAATGTAAGTCGTAGGAACTGGCCCCACAATCGCGGGAATCCAGGTTTGATAATACGACAATAATTTGCATATTTCTAGACTTAAGCAAAACATGGCGTTAGAGGGTGAAAACTCAAAACAACCACCGAAAGTCCCCGTGGGTGGCACCAACACCTCCCACGGGACCAATGTAACCCATAGGAACTGACCCCACAGCCGCGGGACTCCCGATTTGAGAATATGTCGATAATTTACTTTTTTCTAGATTTAGGGTTAAAAACATGGCGTTAGAGGGTGAAAAATCGAAACAGTCCCCGAATGGCCCCGAGGGTGGCACCAACACCTCCCACGAGACCAATGTAACTCGTAGGAACTGACCCCGCAGCCGCAGGACTGCCGGTTTTAGAATACGACGATAGTTTGCATATTTATAGACTTAGGCTTAAAAACATTGCGTTAGAGGGTGAAAACTCGAAACAGCCCCCGAACGTCCCCGTGGGTAGCACGAACACCTCCCATGGCACCAATGTAACTCGTAGGAACTGACCACGCAGCCGTGAGACTCCCAGTTTGAAAATACGATGGTAATTTGCATGTTTCTAGACTTAGGCTTCAAAACATGGCGTTAGAGGGTGAAAACTCCAAACAGCCCCCGAACGGCTCCGTGGTTGGCACCAATACCTCCCACGGGACCAATGTAACTCGTAGGAACTGACCCCGCAGCCGCGGGACTCCCGTTTTGAGAATACGAATGTAATTTTCATATTTTTAGACTTAGGCTTAAAAACTTGGCGTTAGAGGGTGAGAATTCGAAACAGCCCCCGAACGGCCTCGTGGGTGGCACCAACACCTCCCACGGGACCAATATATTTCATAGGAACTGACCCCGTAGCCGCGGGACTCCCGGTTTGAGAATACGAAGATAATTTGTATTTTTTATAGGTAGGCTTAAAAACATGGCGTTAGAGGGTGAAAACTCAAAACAGCCCCCGAACGTCCCCGTAGGTGGCACCAACACCTCCCACGGGACCAATGTAACTCATAGGAACTGAGCCCGTAGCCACGGGACTCCCGGTTTGAGTATTCGAAGATAATTTGCATATTTTTAGACTTAGGCAATACATGGCGTTAGAGGGTGAAAACTTGAAACCGCCCCCGAACGGCCCCGTGGATGGCACCAACACCTCCCATAGGACGAATTTAACTCGTAGGAACTAACCCCGCAGCCGTGGGACTCTCGATTTGAGAATACGAAGGTAATTTGCATATTTTTAGACTTCGGCTTAAAAACATGGCGTTAGAGGGTGAGAACTCGAAACAGCCCCCGAACGTCCCCGTGGGTGGCACCAACACCTCCCACGGGACCAATATAACCCGTAGGAACTGACCCCGCCGCCATGGGACTGCCGATTTGAGAATACGACGGAAATTTTCATATTTCTATATTTAAGCAAAACATGGTTTTGGAGGGTGAAAACTCAAATTAGCCACCGAACGTCCCCGTAGGTGGCACCAACACCTCTCACGGGACCAATGTAACTCATAGGAACTGACCCCGTAGCCGTGGGACTCCCGGTTTGAGAATACGATGGTAATTTGTATATTTCTAGACTTAGGCTTAAAAACATGGCATTAGAGGGTGAGAACTCAAAACAGCCCGCGAACGTCCCCGTGGGTGGCACCAACACCTCCCACGGGACCAATGTAACACATAAGAACTGACCCCGCAGCCACGGGACTCCCGGTTTGAGAATTCGAAGGTAATTTGCATATTTTTAGACTTAGGCAAAACATGGCGTTAGAGGGTGAAAACTTGAAACAACCCCCGAACAGCCCCGTGGGTGGCACCAACACCTCCCACGGGACGAATGTAACTCGTAGGATCTGACCCCACAGCCGCGGGACTCTTGGTTTGAGAATACGAAGGTAATTTTCATATTTTTAGACTTCGGCTTAAAAACATGGCGTTAGAGGCTGAGAACTCGAAACAGCCCCCGATGTCCCCGTGGATAGCACCAACACCTCCCACGAGACCAATGTAACTCGTAGGAACTGACCCCACAGCCATGGGACTCCCGATTTGAGAATACGACGGTAATTTCCAAATTTCTGGATTTAAGCAAAACATGGCGTTGGAGGTTGAAAACTCAAAACAGGCACCGAACGTCCCCATGGGTGGCACCAACACCTCCCACGGAACCAATGTAACTCGTAGGAACTGACCCTGCAGCCGTGGGACTCCCGGTTTGAGAATACGATGGTAATTTGTATATTTTTAGACTTAGGCATAAAAACATGGCGTTGGAGGGTGAACACTCAAAACAGCCACCGAACGTCCCCGTGGGTGGCACCAACACCTCCCACGGGACTAATGTAACTCGTAGGAACTGACCCCGCAACTGCGGGACTCCCGGTTTGAGAATACGAAGGTAATTTGCATATTTCAAGACTTAGTCTTAAAAACATGGTGTTAGAGGGTGAGAACTGGAAACAGCCGCCGAACGTCCCCGTGGGTGGCACCAACACCTCCCATGGGACCAATGTAACTCGTATGAGTTGACCCCACAGCCGCTGGACTCCCGGTTTGAGAATACGAAGGTAATTTTCATATTTATAGACTTAGGCATAAAAAGATGGCCTTAGCGGTTAAGAATTCGAAACAACTCCCGAACGGCCCCGTGGGTGGCACCAATAACTCCCACGGGACCAATGTAACTCGTAGGAACTGACCCCGCATCCATGGGACTCCCGGTTTGAGAATACGAAGGTAATTTGCATATTTCTAGACTTAGTCTTAAAATCATGGCGTTAGAGGGTGAGAACTCGAAGCATCCCCCGAACGGCCCCGTGGGTGGCACCAATACCTCCCACGGGACCAATGTAACTCGTAGGAACTGACCCCGCAGCCGCGGGACTTCCGGTTAGAGAATACGAAGGTAATTTCCAAATTTCTAGACTTAGGCTTAAAAACATGGCGTTAGCGGGTGAGAATTTGAAACAGCCCCTGAACAGCCTCGTGGGTTGCACCAACACCTCAAACGGGACCAATGTAACTCGTAGGAACTGGCCCCACAATCGTGGGAATCCAGGTTTGAGAATACGACAATAATTTGCATTTTTCTAGACTTAAGCAAAACATGGCGTTGGAGGGTGAAAACTCAAAACAACCACCGAACGTCCCCGTGGGTGGCACCAACACCTCCCACGGGACCAATGTAACCCATAGGAACTGACCCCGCAGCCGCGGGACTCCCGATTTGAGAATATGTCGATAATTTACGTATTTATAGATTTAGGGTTAAAAACATGGCGTTAGAGGGTGAAAAATCAAAACAGTCCCCGAACGCCCCCGAGGGTGGCACCAACACCTCCCACGGGACCAATGTAACTCGTAGGAACTGACCCCGTAGCCGCAGGACTCCCGGTTTGAGAATACGACGATAATTTGCATATTTTTAGACTTAGGCTTAAAAACAAGGCGTTAGAGGGTGAAAACTCGAAACAGCCCCCGAACGTCCCCGTGGGTAGCACGAACCCCTCCCACGGCACCAATGTAACTCGTTGGAACTGACCACGCAGCCACGAGACTCCCAGTTTGAAAATACGACGGTAATTTGCATGTTTCTAGACTTAGGCTTGAAAACATGGCGTTAGAGGGTGAAAACTCCAAACAGCCCCCGAACGGCTCCGTGGGTGGCACCAATACCTCCCACGGGACCAATGTAACTCGTACGAACAGACCCCGCAGCCGCGGGACTCCCGGTTTGAGAATACAAAGGTAATTTGCATATTTGTAGACTTAGGCAAAACATGGCGTTAGAGGGTGAAAACTTAAAACAGCCCCCGAACGGCCCCGTGGGTGGCACCAACACCTCCCACGGGACGAATTTAACTCGTATGATCTGACGCCGCAGCCGCGGGACTCTCGATTTGAGAATACGAAGGTAATTTTCATATTTTTAGACTTTGGCTTAAAAACATGGCGTTAGAGGGTGAAAACTCGAAACAACCCCCGAACGTCCCCGTAGGTGGCACCAAAACCTCCCACGGGACCAATGTAACACATAGGAACTGACCCCGCAGCCACGGGACTCCCGGTTCGAGAATTCGAAGGTAATTTGCATATTTTTAGACTTAGGCAAAACATGTCATTAGAGGGTGAAAACTAGAAACAACCCCCGAACGGCCCCGTGGGTGGCACCAACACCTCCCACGGGACGAATGTAACTCGTAGGAACTGACCTCGCAGCCGCAGGACTCTCGATTTGAGAATACGAAAGTAATTTGCATATTTTTAGACTTCGGCTTAAAAACATGGCGTTAGAGGGTGAGAACTCGAAACAGCCCCCGAACGTCCCCGTGGGTGGCACCAACACCTCCCACGAGACCAATGTAACTCGTAGGAACTGACCCCGTAGCCATGGGACTCCCGATTTGAGAATACGACGGTAATTTCCATATTTCTAGATTTAAGCAAAACATGGCCTTAGAGGGTGAGAACTCGAAATAGCCCCGGAGCGACCTTGTGGGTGGCACCAACACCTCCTACGGGATCAATATAACTCGTAGGAACTGACATCGGAGCCGCGGGACTCCCGGTTTGAGAATACGAAGGTAATTTGCATACTTTTAGACTTAGGCTTAAAAAGATGGCGTTAGCGGTTAAGAATTCGAAACAACTCCCGAACGGCCCCGTGGGTGGCACCAACACCTCCCACGGGACTAATGTAACTCGTAGGAACTGACCCTGCATCCGTTGGACTCCCGGTTTGAGAATACGAAGGTAATTTGCATATTTCTAGACTTTGGCTTAAAAACACGGCGTTAGTGGGTGAGAATTCGAAACAGCCCCCAAACGGCCCCGTGGGTGGCACCAAGACCTCCCACGGGACCAATGTAACTCGTAGGATCTGACACTGCTGCTGCGGGACTCCCGATTTGAGAATACGAGGATAATTTTCATGTTTCTAGATTTAAGCAAAAATGGCATTGGAGGGTGAAAACTCGAAACAGCCACCGAACGTCCCCGTGGGTGGCACCAACACCTCCCACGGGACCAATGTAACTCGTAGGAATTGAACCCATAGCCGCGGGACTCCCGATTTGAGAATACGAAGGTAATTTGCATATTTTTAGACTAAGGCTTAAAAACATGGCGTTAGAGGGTGAGAACTCGAAACAGACCCCGAACGTCCCCGTGGGTGGCACCAACACCTACCACGGGACCAATATAACTCGTAAGAGTTAACCCCGCAGCCGCGGGACTCCCGATTTGAGAATACGAAGGTAATTTGCATATATCTATACTTAGGCTTAAAAACATGGCGTTAAAGGGTGAGAAGTCGAAACATCTCCCGAACGGCCCCGTGGGTGGCACCAACACCTCCCACGGGACCAATGTAACTCGTACGAACTGAACTCGCACCCGCGGGACTCCCGATTTGAGAATACGATGGTAATTTGCATATTTCTAGACTTAGTCTTAAAAACATGGCGTTAGAGGGTGAGAACTTGAAACAACCCCCGAACATTCCCGTGGGAGGCACCAACACCTCCCACGGGACCAATGTAACTCGTAGGAACTGACCCCGCAGCCGCGGGACTCTTGGTTTGAGAATATGAAGGTTATTTGTATATTTCTAGACTTAGGCTTAAAAACATGGCGTTAGAGGGAGAGAATTCGAAATAGCCCCCAAACGGCCTCGTGGGTGGCACCAACACCTCCCACGAGACCAATGTAACTCGTAGGAACTGACCCCGCAGCCGCGGGACTCCCGATTTGAGAATACGACGGTAATTTACATATTTCTAAACTTAGGCATTAAAACATGACGTTAGAGGGTGAGAACTCGAAATAGCCCCAGAACGTTCCCGTGGTTGGCACCAACACCTCCCACGGAACCAATGTTACTCGTAGGAACTGACACCGCACCCGCGAGACTCTCGTTTTAAGAATACGACGGTAATTTGCATATTTCTATACTTAAGCAAAACGTGGCGTTAGAGGGTCAAATCTCAAAACAGCCCCCGAACAGCCACGTGGGTGGCACCAACACCTCCCACGGGACGAATATATTTCGTAGGAACTGACCCTGCAGCCGCGGGACTCCCGGTTTGAGAATATGACGATAACTTGCATATTTCAAGACTTAGTCTTAAAAACATGGCATTAGAGGGTGAGACTCGAAACTGCCCTCGAACGTCCCCGTGGGTGGCACCAACACCTCCCACGGGACCAATGTAACTCGTAGGAACTGACCCCGCAGTCGCGGGACTCTCGGATTGAGAATACGATGGTAATTTACATATTTCTATACTTAAGAAAAAACATGGCGTTGGAGTGTGAAAACTCGAAACAGCCCCCGAACGTCCCCATCGGTGGAACAAACACCTCCCAGGGACCAATGTAACTCGTTGGAACTGAACCCGCAGTCGCGGGACTCCCAGATTGAGAATACAACGATAATTTGAAATGTTCTATACTTAGGGTTAAAAACAAGGCGTTAGAGGGTGAGAACTCGAAACAGCCCCCGAACGTCCCCGTAGGTGGCACCAACACCTCCCACGGGACCAATGTAACTCGTAGGAACGGACCCCGCAGCCGCGGGTCTCCCGGTTTCAGAATACAAAGGTAATTTACATATTTTTAGACTAGGCTTAAAAACATGGCGTTAGAGGGTGAGAATTCAAAACAGCCCCCGAACGGCCCCGTGGGTGGCTCCAACACCTCCCACGGGACCAATATATTTCGTAGGAACTGACCCCGAAGCCGCGGGACTCCCGGTTTGAGAAAACAAAGATAATTTTTATATTTCTATAGGTAGGCTTAAAAACATGGCGTTAGAGGGTGAAAACTCGAAACAGCCCCCGAACGTCCCTGTAGGTGGCACCAACACCTCCCACGGGACCAATGTAACTCATAGGAACTGACCCCGCAGCCACGGGACTCCCGGTTTGAGAATTCGAAGGTAATTTGCATATTTTTAGACTTAGGCAAAACATGGCGTTAGAGGGTGAAAACTTGAAACAGCCCCCGAACGGCCCCGTGGGTGGCACCAACACCTCCCACGGGACGAATGTAACTCGTAGGAACTGACCTCGCAGCCGTGGGACTCTCGGTTTGAGAATACGATGGTAATTTGTATATTTCTAGACTTAGGCTTAAAAACATGGCGTTAGAGGGTGAGAACTCGAAACAGCCCCCGAACGTCCCAGTGAGTGGCACCAACACCTCCCACGGGACCAATGTAGCTCGTAGGAACTGACCCCGCAGCCGCGGGACTCTCGGTTTGGGAATACGAAGGTAATTTGTATATTTTTAGACTTCGGCTTAAAAACATGGCATTAGAGGGTGAAAACTCGAAACAACCCTCGAACGTCCCCGTGGGTGGCCCCAACACCTCCCACGGGACCAATGTAACTCGTAGGAACTGACCCTGCAGCCATGGGACTCCCGATTTGAGAATACGACGGTAATTTCCATATTTTTAGATTTAAGCAAAACATGGCATTGGAGGGTGAAAACTCAAAACAGCCACCGAACGTCCCCGTGGGTGGCACCAACACCTCCCACGGGACCAATATAACTCGTAGGAACTAACCCAACAGCCGTGGGACTCCCGGTTTGAGAATACGATGGTAATTTGTATATTTCTAGACTTGGACTTAAAAACATGGCGTTAGAGGGTGAGAACTCAAAACAGCCCCCGAACATCCCCGTGGGTAGCACCAACACCTCCCACGGGATCAATGTAACTCGTAGGAAGTGACCCCGCAGCCGTGGGACTCCCGGTTTGAGAATACGAAGGTAATTTGCATATTTTTAGACTTACTCTTAAAAACATGGCATTAGAGGGTGAGAATTTGAAACATCCCCCGAATGGCCCCGTGGGTGGCACCAACACCTCCCACGGGACCAATGTAACTCGTAGGAACTGACCCCGCAGCCGCGGGACTCCCGATTTGAGAATATGACGATAATTTGCATATTTCAAGACATTAGCAAAACATGGCGTCGGAGGGTGAAAACTCAAAACAGCCACCGAACGTCCCCGTGGGTGGCACCAACACCTCCCACGGGACTAATGTAACTCGTAGGAACTGACCCCGCAACCTCGGGACTCCCGGTTTGAGAATACGAAGGTAATTTGCATATTTCAGGACTTAGTCTTAAAAACATGGCGTTAGAGGCTGAGAACTCGAAACAGCCCTCGAACGTCCTCGTGGGTGGCACCAACACCTCCCACGGGACCAATGTAACTCATAGGAACCGACCCCGTAGCCACGGGACTCCCGGTTTGAGAATTCGAAGGTAATTTGCATATTTTTAGACTTAGGCAAAACATGGCGTTAGAGGGTGAAAACTTGAAACAGCCCTGAACGGCCCCGTGGGTGGCACCAACACCTCCCACGGGACGAATGTAACTCGTAGGAACTAACCCCGCAGCCGTGCGACTCTCGGTTTGAGAATACGATGGTAATTTGTATATTTCTAGACTTAGGCTTAAAAACATGGCGTTAGAGGGTGAGAACTCGAAACAGCCCCGGAACGTCCCAGTGGGTGGCACCAACACCTCCCACGGGATGAATGTAACTCGTAGGAACTGACCCCGCAGCCGCGGGACTCTCGGTTTGAGAATACGAAGGTAATTTGCATATTTTTAGACTTCGGCTTAAAAACATGGCGTTAGAGGGTGAGAACTCGAAAAAGCCCCCGAACGTCCCCGTGGGTGGCCCCAACACCTCCCACGGGACCAATGTAACTCGTAGGAACTGACACCGCATCCATGGGACTCCCGATTTGAGAATACGACGGTAATTTCCATATTTTTAGATTTAAGCAAAACATGGCTTTGGAGGGTGAAAACTCAAAACAGCCACCGAACGTCCCCGTGGGTGGCACCACACCTCCCACGGGACCAATGTAACTCGTAGGAACTGACCCTACAGCCGTGGGACTCCCGGTTTGAGAATACGATGGTAATTTGTATATTTCTAGACTTAGACTTAAAAACATGGCGTTAGAGGGTGAGAACTTAAAACAGCCCCCGAACGTCCCCGTGGGTAGCACCAACACCTCCCACGGGATCAATGTAACTCGTAGGAACTAACCCCGCAGCCGTGGGACTCCCGGTTTGAGAATACGAAGGTAATTTGCATATTTCTGGACTTAGGCTAAAAAATATGGCATTAGAGGGTGAGAACTCAAAACAGCCCCCGAACATCCCCGTGGATAGCACCAACACCTCCCACGGGATCAATGTAACTCGTAGGAACTGACCCCGCAGCCGTGGGACTCCCGGTTTGAGAATACGAAGGTAATTTGCATATTTTTAGACTTAGGCTTAAAAACATGGCGTTAGAGGGTGAGAATTCGAAACATCCACCGAATGGCCCCGTGGGTGGCACCAACACCTCCCACGGGACAAATGTAACTCGTAGGAACTGACCCCGCAGCCGCGGGACTCCCGATTTGAGAATATGACGATAATTTGCATATTTCAAGACATAAGCCAAACATGGCGTTGGAGGGTGAAAACTCGAAACAGCCACCGAACGTCACCGTGGGTGGCACCAACACCTCCCACGGGACTAATGTAACTCGTAGGAACTGACCCCGCAACCGCTGGACTCCCGATTTGAGAATACGAAGGTAATTTGCATATTTCAAGACTTAGTCTTAAAAACATGGCGTTAGAGGGTGAGAACTCGAAACAGCCCTCGAACGTCCCCGAGGGTGGCACCAACACCTCCCACGGGACCAATGTAACTTGTAGGAACCAACCCCGCAGCCACGGGACTCTCGGTTTGAGAATTCGAAGGTAATTTGCATATTTTTAGACTTAGGCAAAACATGGCGTTAGAGGGTGAAAGCTTGAAACAACCCCCGAACGGCCCCGTGGGTGGCACCAACACCTCCCACGGGACGAATGTAACTCGTAGGAACTGACCCCGTAGCCGTGTGGCTCTCGGTTTGAGAATACGATGGTAATTTTGTATATTTCTAGACTTAGGCTTAAAAACATGGCGTTAGAGGGTGAGAACTCGAAACAGCCCCAAAACGTCCCAGTGGGTGGCACCAACACCTCCTACGGGATGAATGTAACTCGTAGGAACTGACCTCGCAGCCGCGGGACTCTCGGTTTGAGAATATGAAGGTAATTTGCATATTTTTAGACTTCGGCTTAAAAACATGGCGTTAGAGGGTGAGAACTCGAAAAGGCCCCCGAACGTCCCCGTGGGTGGCCCCAACAACTCCCACGGGACCAATGTAACTCGTAGGAACTGACCCCGCAGCCATGGGACTCCCGATTTGAGAATACGACGGTAATTTCCATATTTTTAGATTTAAGCAAAACATGGCATTGGAGGGTGAAAACTCAAAACATCCACCGAACGTCCCCGTGGGTGGCACCAACACCTCCCACGGGACCAATGTAACTCGTACGAACTGACCCTACAGCCGTGGGACTCCCGGTTTGAGAATACGATGGTAATTTCTATATTTCTAGACTTAGACTTAAAAACATGGCGTTAGAGGGTGAGAACTCAAAACAGCCCCCGAACGTCCCCGTGGGTAGCACCAACACCTCCCACGGGATCAATCTAACTCGTTGGAACTGACCCCGTAGCCGTGGGACTCCCGGTTTGAGAATACGAAGGTAATTTGCAAATTTTTAGACTTAGGCTTAAAAACATGGCGTTAGAGGGTGAGAATTCGAAACATCCCCCGAATGGCCCCGTGGGTGGCACCAACACCTCCCACGGGACCAATGTAACTCGTAGGAACTGACCCCGCAGCCGCGGGACTCCCTATTTGAGAATTTGACGATAATTTCCATATTTTAAAACATAAGCAAAACATGGCGTTGGAGGGTGAAAACTCGAAACAGCCACTGAAGGTCCCCGTGGGTGGCACCAACACCTCCCACGGGACTAATGTAACTCGTAGGAACTGACCCCGCAACCGCGGGACTCCCGGTTTGAGAATACGAAGGTAATTTGCATATTTTAAGACTTAGTCTTAAAAACATGGCGTTAGAGGGTGAGAACTCGAAACAGCCCTCGAACGTCCCCGTGGGTGGCACCAACACCTCCCGTGGGACCAATGTAACTCGTAGGAACCGACCCCGCAGCCATGGGACTCCCGGTTTGAGAATTCGAAGGTAATTTGCATATTTTTAGACTTAGGCAAAACATGGCGTTAGAGGGTGAAAACTTGAAACAGCCCCCGAACGGCCCCGTGGGTGGCACCAACATCTCCCATGGGACGAATGTAACTCGTAGGAACTGACCCCGCAGCCGTGCGACTCTCGGTTAGAGAATACGATGGTAATTTGTATATTTCTTGGCTTAGGCTTAAAAACATGGCGTTTGAGGGTGAGAACTCGAAACAGCCCCGGAACGTCCCAGTGGGTGGCACCAACACCTCCCACGGGACCAATGTAGCTCGTAGGAACTGACCCCGCAGCCGCGGGACTCTCCGTTTGAGAATACGAAGGTAATTTGTATATTTTTAGACTTCGGCTTAAAAATATGGCATTCGAGGGTGAGAACTCGAAACAACCCTCGAACGTCCCCGTGGGTGGCCCCAACACCTCCCACGGGACCAATGTAACTCGTAGGAACTGACCCCGCAGCCATGGGACTCCCGATTTGAGAATACGACAGTAATTTCCGTATTTTTAGATTTAAGCAAAACATGGCATTGGAGTGTGAAAACTCAAAACAGCCACCGAACGTCCCCGTGGGCGGCACCAACACCTCCCACGGGACCAATGTAACTCGTAGGAACTGACCCTACAGCCATGGGACTCCCGGTTTGAGAATGCGATGGTAATTTGTATATATCGGGACTTAGGCTTAAAAACATGGCGTTAGAGGGTGAGAACTCAAAACCGCCACCGAACGTCCCCGTGTGTAAAACCAACACCTCCCACGAGATCAATGTAACTCGTAGGAACTGACCCCACAGCCGCGGGACTTCCGGTTTGAGAATACGAAGGTAATTTGCATATTTTTAGACTTAGGCTTAAAAATACGGCGTTAGAGGGTGAGAATTCGAAACATCCCCCGAATGGCCCCGTGGGTGGCACCAACACCTCCCACGGGACCAATGTAACTCGTAGGAACTGACCCCGCAGCCGCGGGACTCCCGATTTGAGAATATGACGATAATTTGCATATTTCAAGACTTAAGCAAAACATGGCGTTGGAGGGTGAAAACTCGAAACAGCCACCGAACGTCCTCGTGGGTGGCACCAACACCTCCCACGGGACTAATATAACTCGTAGGAACTGACCCCGCAACCGCGAGACTCCCGGTTTGAGAATACGCAGGTAATTTGCATATTTTTAGACTTAGGCAAAACATGTCATTAGAGGGTGAAAACTAGAAACAACCCCCGAACGGCCCCGTGGGTGGCACCAACACCTCCCACGGGACTAATATAACTCGTAGGAACTGACCCCGCAACCGCGAGACTCTCGGTTTGAGAATACGAAGGTAATTTGCATATTTCAAGACTTAGTCTTAAAAACATGGCGTTAGAGGGTGAGAACTCGAAAAACAGCCCTCGAACGTCCCCGTGGGTGGCACCAACACCTCTCACGGGACCAATGTAACTCTTAGGAACCGACCCCGCAGTCGCGGGACTCCGGATTGAGAATACGATGGTAATTTGCATATTTCAATACTTAAGCAAAAACATGGCGTCGGAGTGTGCAAGCTCGAAACAGCCCCTGAACGTCCCCGTCGGTGGCACCAACACCTCCCACGGGACCAATGTAACTCGTTGGAACTGACCCCGCAGCCGCGGGACTCCAAGATTGATAATACTACGATAATTTGCATATTTCTGGACTTATGGTTAAAAACATGGCGTTAGAGGGTGAGAACTCGAAACATCCCCCGAACGTCCCCGTGGGTGGCACCAACACCTCCCACGGGACCAATGTAACTCGTAGGAACTGATCCCGCAGCCGCGGGACTCCCGGTTTCAGAATACAAAGGTAATTTGCATATTTTTAGACTTAGGCTTAAAAACTTGGCGTTAGAGGGTGAGAATTCGAAACATCCCTCGAACAGCCCCGTGGGTGGCACCAACACCTCCCACGGGACCAATATATTTCGTAGGAACTGACCCCATAGCCGCGGGATTCCCGGTTTGAGAATACGAAGATAATTTGTATATTTCTATAGGTAGGCTTAAAAACATGGCGTTAGAGGGTGAAAACTCGAAACAGCCCCCGAACATCCCCGTAAGTGGCACCAACACCTCCCACGGGACCAATGTAACTCATAGGAACTGACCCCGCAGCCACGGGACTCCCAGTTTGAGAATTCAAAGGTAATTTGCATATTTTTAGACTTAGACAAAACATGGAGTTAGAGGGTGAAAACTTGAAACAGCACCCGAACGGCCCCGTGGGTGGCACCAACACCTCCCACGGGACGTATGTAACTCGTAGGAAATGACCCCGTAGCCGCGGGACTCTCAGTTTGAGAATTCAAAGGTAATTTGCATATTTCTATACTTAAGCAAAACATGGCGTTGGAAGGTGAAAACTCAAAACAGCCACCGAACGTCCCCGTGGGTGGCACCAACACCTCCCACGGGACCAATGTAACCCGTAGGAACTAACCCCGCAGCCTCGGGACTCCCGGTTTGAGAATACGGAGGTAATTTGCATATTTTTAGACTTTGTCTTAAAAACATGGCGTTAGAGGGTGAGAACTCGAAACAGCCCCCGAACGTCCCCGTGGGTGGCACCAACACCTCCCACGGGACGAATGTAACTCGTAGGAACTGACCCCGTAGCCATGGGACTCCCGATTTGAGAATACGATGGTAATTTCTATATTTCTAGATTTAAGCAAAACATGGCGTTGGAGGGTGAAAACTCAAAACACCCACCGAACGTCCCCGTGGGTGGTACCAACACCTCCCACGGGACCAATGTAACTCGTAGGAACTGACCCCGCAGCCGTGGGACTCCCGGTTTGAGAATACGATGGTAATTTATATATTTCTAGACTTAGGCTTAAAAACAAGACGTTAGAGGGTGAGAACTTGAAACAGCCCCCGAACATCCCCGTGGGTGGCACCAACACCTCCCACGTGACTAATGTAACTCGTAGGAACTGAACCCGCAGCCGCGGGACTCCCGATTTGAGAATATGATGGTAATTTGCCTATTTCTAGACTTAGTCTTAAAAACATGGCGTTAGAGGGTGAGAATTTGAAACAGCCCCCGAACATCCCTGTGGGTGGCACCAACACCTCCCACGGGACCAATGTAACTCGTAGGAATATACCCCATAGCCGCGGGACTCTCGGTTTGAGAATACGAAGTTAATTTTTATATTTCTAGACTTAGGCTTAAAAACATGGCGTTAGAGGAGAGAATTCGAAATAGCCCCCGAACGGCCTCGTGGGTGGCACCAACACCTCCCACGAGACCAATGTAACTCGTAGGATCTGACCCCGCTGCCGCGGGACTCCCTATTTGAGAATACGACGGTAATTTGCATATTTCTAGACTTAGGCATAAAAACATGGCGTTAGAGGGTGAGAACTCGAAACAGCCCCCGAACGTTCCCGTGGTTGGCACCAACACCTCCCACGGAACCAATGTTACTCGTAGGAACTGACACCGCTCCCGCGGGACTCTCGTTTTAAGAATACGACGGTAATTTGCATATTTCTATACTTAAGCAAAACGTGGCGTTAGAGGGTCAAATCTCAAAACAGACCCGAACGGCCCCGTGGGTGGCACCAACACCTCCCACGGGACCAATATATTTCGTAGGAACTGACCCCGCTGCTGCGGGACTCCTGGTTTGAGAATACGATGATAATTTGCATATTTTTAGACTTAGGCTTAAAAACATGGCGTTAGAGGATGAGAACTCGAAACAGCCCTCGAACGTCCCCGTGGGTGGCACCAACACCTCCCACGGGACCAATGTAACTCGTAGGAACTGACCCCGCAGTCGCGGGACTCCCGGATTGAGAATACGATGGTAATTTGCATATTTCTATACTTAGGCTTAAAAACTTGGCGTTAGAGGGTGAGAATTCGTAACAGCCCCCGAACGGCCCCGTGGGTGGCACCAACACCTCCCACGGGACCAATGTATTCGGTAGGAACAGACCCCGTAGTCGTGGGACTCCCGGTTTTAAAATACGAAGATAATTTGTATATTTCTATAGGTAGGCTTAAAAACATGGCGTTAGAGGGTGAAAACACGAAACATCCCCCGAACGTCCCCGTAGGTGGCAGCAACACCTCCCACGGGACCAATGTAACTCATAGGAACTGACCCCGCAGCCACGGGACTCCCGGTTTGAGATTTCGAAGGTAATTTGCATATTTTTAGACTTAGGCAAAATATGGCGTTAGATAGTGAAAACTTGAAACAGCCTCCGAACGTCCTATGGGTGGCACCAACACCTCCCACGGGACGAATGTAACTCGTAGGAACTGACCCCGCAACCGCGGGAATCTCGGTTTGAGAATACGAAGGTAATTTGTATATTTTTAGACTTCGGCTTAAAAACATGGCGTTAGAGGGTGAGAACTCGAAACTGCCCCCAAACGTCCCCGCGGGTGGCACCAACACCTCCCACGGGACTAATGTAACTCGTAGGAACTGACCCCGCATCCATGGGACTCCCGATTTGAGAATACGACGGTAATTTCCATATTTATAGATTTAAGCAAAACATGGCGTCGGAGGGTGAAAACTCAAAACAGCCACCGAACGTCCCCGTGGGTGGCACCAACACCTCCCACGGGACCAATGTAACCCGTAGGAACTAACCCCGCAGCCTCGGGACTCCCGGTTTGAGAATACGGAGGTAATTTGCATATTTTTAGACTTTGTCTTAAAAACATGGCGTTAGAGGGTGAGAACTCGAAACAGCCCCCGAACGTCCCCGTGGGTGGCACCAACACCTCCCACGGGACGAATGTAACTCGTAGGAACTGACCCCGTAGCCATGGGACTCCCGATTTGAGAATACGATGGTAATTTCTATATTTCTAGATTTAAGCAAAACATGGCGTTGGAGGGTGAAAACTCAAAACACCCACCGAACGTCCCCGTGGGTGGTACCAACACCTCCCACGGGACCAATGTAACTCGTAGGAACTGACCCCGCAGCCGTGGGACTCCCGGTTTGAGAATACGATGGTAATTTATATATTTCTAGACTTAGGCTTAAAAACAAGGCGTTAGAGGGTGAGAACTTGAAACAGCCCCCGAACATCCCCGTGGGTGGCACCAACACCTCCCACGTGACTAATGTAACTCGTAGGAACTGAACCCGCAGCTGCGGGACTCCCGATTTGAGAATATGATGGTAATTTGCCTATTTCTAGACTTAGTCTTAAAAACATGGCGTTAGAGGGTGAGAATTTGAAACAGCCCCCGAACATCCCTGTGGGTGGCACCAACACCTCCCACGGGACCAATGTAACTCGTAGGAATATACCCCATAGCCGCGGGACTCTCGGTTTGAGAATACGAAGTTAATTTTTATATTTCTAGACTTAGGCTTAAAAACATGGCGTTAGAGGAGAGAATTCGAAATAGCCCCCGAACGGCCTCGTGGGTGGCACCAACACCTCCCACGAGACCAATGTAACTCGTAGGAACTGACCCCGCTGCCGCGGGACTCCCTATTTGAGAATACGACGGTAATTTGCATATTTCTAGACTTAGGCATAAAAATATGGCGTTAGAGGGTGACAACTCGAAACAGCCCCCGAACGTTCCCGTGGTTGGCACCAACACCTCCCACGGAACCAATGTTACTCGTAGGAACTGACACCGCTCCCGCGGGACTCTCGTTTTAAGAATACGACGGTAATTTGCATATTTCTATACTTAAGCAAAACGTGGCGTTAGAGGGTCAAATCTCAAAACAGACCCGAACGGCCCCGTGGGTGGCACCAACACCTCCCACGGGACCAATATATTTCGTAGGAACTGACCCCGCTGCTGCGGGACTCCTGGTTTGAGAATACGATGATAATTTGCATATTTTTAGACTTAGGCTTAAAAACATGGCGTTAGAGGATGAGAACTCGAAACAGCCCTCGAACGTCCCCGTGGGTGGCACCAACACCTCCCACGGGACCAATGTAACTCGTAGGAACTGACCCCGCAGTCGCGGGACTCCCGGATTGAGAATACGATGGTAATTTGCATATTTCTATACTTAGGCTTAAAAACTTGGCGTTAGAGGGTGAGAATTCGTAACAGCCCCCGAACGGCCCCGTGGGTGGCACCAACACCTCCCACGGGACCAATGTATTCGGTAGGAACAGACCCCGTAGTCGTGGGACTCCCGGTTTTAAAATACGAAGATAATTTGTATATTTCTATAGGTAGGCTTAAAAACATGGCGTTAGAGGGTGAAAACACGAAACATCCCCCGAACGTCCCCGTAGGTGGCAGCAACACCTCCCACGGGACCAATGTAACTCATAGGAACTGACCCCGCAGCCACGGGACTCCCGGTTTGAGATTTCGAAGGTAATTTGCATATTTTTAGACTTAGGCAAAATATGGCGTTAGATAGTGAAAACTTGAAACAGCCTCCGAACGTCCTATGGGTGGCACCAACACCTCCCACGGGACGAATGTAACTCGTAGGAACTGACCCCGCAACCGCGGGAATCTCGGTTTGAGAATACGAAGGTAATTTGTATATTTTTAGACTTCGGCTTAAAAACATGGCGTTAGAGGGTGAGAACTCGAAACTGCCCCCAAACGTCCCCGCGGGTGGCACCAACACCTCCCACGGGACTAATGTAACTCGTAGGAACTGACCCCGCATCCATGGGACTCCCGATTTGAGAATACGACGGTAATTTCCATATTTATAGATTTAAGCAAAACATGGCGTCGGAGGGTGAAAACTCAAAACAGCCACCGAACGTCCCCGTGGGTGGCACCAACACCTCCCACGGGACCAATGTAACCCGTAGGAACTAACCCCGCAGCCTCGGGACTCCCGGTTTGAGAATACGGAGGTAATTTGCATATTTTTAGACTTTGTCTTAAAAACATGGCGTTAGAGGGTGAGAACTCGAAACAGCCCCCGAACGTCCCCGTGGGTGGCACCAACACCTCCCACGGGACGAATGTAACTCGTAGGAACTGACCCCGTAGCCATGGGACTCCCGATTTGAGAATACGATGGTAATTTCTATATTTCTAGATTTAAGCAAAACATGGCGTTGGAGGGTGAAAACTCAAAACACCCACCGAACGTCCCCGTGGGTGGTACCAACACCTCCCACGGGACCAATGTAACTCGTAGGAACTGACCCCGCAGCCGTGGGACTCCCGGTTTGAGAATACGATGGTAATTTATATATTTCTAGACTTAGGCTTAAAAACAAGGCGTTAGAGGGTGAGAACTTGAAACAGCCCCCGAACATCCCCGTGGGTGGCACCAACACCTCCCACGTGACTAATGTAACTCGTAGGAACTGAACCCGCAGCTGCGGGACTCCCGATTTGAGAATATGATGGTAATTTGCCTATTTCTAGACTTAGTCTTAAAAACATGGCGTTAGAGGGTGAGAATTTGAAACAGCCCCCGAACATCCCTGTGGGTGGCACCAACACCTCCCACGGGACCAATGTAACTCGTAGGAATATACCCCATAGCCGCGGGACTCTCGGTTTGAGAATACGAAGTTAATTTTTATATTTCTAGACTTAGGCTTAAAAACATGGCGTTAGAGGAGAGAATTCGAAATAGCCCCCGAACGGCCTCGTGGGTGGCACCAACACCTCCCACGAGACCAATGTAACTCGTAGGAACTGACCCCGCTGCCGCGGGACTCCCTATTTGAGAATACGACGGTAATTTGCATATTTCTAGACTTAGGCATAAAAATATGGCGTTAGAGGGTGACAACTCGAAACAGCCCCCGAACGTTCCCGTGGTTGGCACCAACACCTCCCACGGAACCAATGTTACTCGTAGGAACTGACACCGCTCCCGCGGGACTCTCGTTTTAAGAATACGACGGTAATTTGCATATTTCTATACTTAAGCAAAACGTGGCGTTAGAGGGTCAAATCTCAAAACAGACCCGAACGGCCCCGTGGGTGGCACCAACACCTCCCACGGGACCAATATATTTCGTAGGAACTGACCCCGCTGCTGCGGGACTCCTGGTTTGAGAATACGATGATAATTTGCATATTTTTAGACTTAGGCTTAAAAACATGGCGTTAGAGGATGAGAACTCGAAACAGCCCTCGAACGTCCCCGTGGGTGGCACCAACACCTCCCACGGGACCAATGTAACTCGTAGGAACTGACCCCGCAGTCGCGGGACTCCCGGATTGAGAATACGATGGTAATTTGCATATTTCTATACTTAGGCTTAAAAACTTGGCGTTAGAGGGTGAGAATTCGTAACAGCCCCCGAACGGCCCCGTGGGTGGCACCAACACCTCCCACGGGACCAATGTATTCGGTAGGAACAGACCCCGTAGTCGTGGGACTCCCGGTTTTAAAATACGAAGATAATTTGTATATTTCTATAGGTAGGCTTAAAAACATGGCGTTAGAGGGTGAAAACACGAAACATCCCCCGAACGTCCCCGTAGGTGGCAGCAACACCTCCCACGGGACCAATGTAACTCATAGGAACTGACCCCGCAGCCACGGGACTCCCGGTTTGAGATTTCGAAGGTAATTTGCATATTTTTAGACTTAGGCAAAATATGGCGTTAGATAGTGAAAACTTGAAACAGCCTCCGAACGTCCTATGGGTGGCACCAACACCTCCCACGGGACGAATGTAACTCGTAGGAACTGACCCCGCAACCGCGGGAATCTCGGTTTGAGAATACGAAGGTAATTTGTATATTTTTAGACTTCGGCTTAAAAACATGGCGTTAGAGGGTGAGAACTCGAAACTGCCCCCAAACGTCCCCGCGGGTGGCACCAACACCTCCCACGGGACTAATGTAACTCGTAGGAACTGACCCCGCATCCATGGGACTCCCGATTTGAGAATACGACGGTAATTTCCATATTTATAGATTTAAGCAAAACATGGCGTCGGAGGGTGAAAACTCAAAACAGCCACCGAACGTCCCCGTGGGTGGCACCAACACCTCCCACGGGACCAATGTAACTCGTAGGAACCGATCCCGCAGTCACGGGACTCCCGGATTAAGAATACGATGGTAATTTGCATATTTCTATACTTAAGCAAGAACATGGCATTGGAGTGTGAAAACTCGAAATAGCCCCCGAACGTCCCCGTCGGTGGTACCAACACCTCCCACGGGACGAATGTAACTCGTAGGAACTGACCCCGCAGCCGCGGGACTCTCGGTTTGAGAATACGAAGGTAATTTGCATATTTTTAGACTTTGGCTTAAAAACTTGGCGTTAGAGGGTGAGAACTCGAAACAGCCTCCGAACGTCCCCGTGGGTGGCACCAACACCTCCCACGGGACCAATATAACTCGTAGGAGTTGATCCCGCAGCCGCGGGACTCCCAGTTTGAGAATACGGAAGTAATTTCCATATTTTTATACTTAGGCTTAAAAACATGGCGTTAAAGGGAGAGAAGTCGAAACATCTCCCGAACGGCCCCGTGGGTGGCACCAACACCTCCTACGGGACCAATATATTTTGTAAGAACTGACCCCGCAGCCGCGGGACTCCTGGTTTGAGAATACGAGGATAATTTTCATATTTCTAGACTTAGGCTTAAAAACATGGCGTTTGAGGGTGAGAACTCGAAACAGCCCTCGAACGTCCCCGTGGGTGGCACCAACACATCCCACGGGACCAATGTAACTCGTAGGAACCGACCCCGTAGTCGCGGGACTCCCGTATTGAGAATACGATGGTAATTTGCATATTTCTATAATTAAGCAAAAACATGGCGTTAGGGGGTGAAAACTCGAAACAACCCCCGAACGTCCCCATTGGTGGCACCAACACCTCCCACGGGACGAATGTAACTCGTAGGAACTGACCCCGCATCCGCGGGACTCTCGGTTTGAGAATACGAAGGTAATTTTCATATTTTTATACTTCGGCTGAAAAACATGGCGTTAGAGGGTGAAAACTTGAAACAGCCCCCGAACGGCCCCGTGGGTGGTACCAGCACCTCCCACGGGATGAATGTAACTCGTAGGAACTGACCCCGCAGTCGCGGGACTCTCGGTTTGAGAATACGAAGGTAATTTGCATATTTTTAGACTTCGGCTTAAAAACATGGAGTTAGAGGGTGAGAACTCGAAAAAGCCCCCGAACGTCCCCGTGGGTGGCACCAACGCCTCCCACGGGACCAATATAACTCGTAGGAGTTGACCCCGCAGCCGCGGGACTCCCGGTTTGAGAATATAAAGGTAATTTGCATATTTCTATACTTAGGCTTAAAAACATGGCGTTAAAGGGTGAGAAGTCGAAACATCTCCCGAACGGCCCCATGGGTGGAACCAACATCTCCCACGGGACCAATATAACTCGTAGGAACTAACCTCGTACCCTCGGGACTCCCGGTTTGAGAATACGGAGGTAATTTGCATATTTTTAGACTTTGTCTTAAAAACATGGCGTTAGAGGGTGAGAACTTAAAACAACCCCCGAACATCCCCGTGGGTAGCACCAACAACTCCCACGGGACCAATGTAACTCGTAGGAACTGATCCCGCTGCCGCGGGACTCCCGATTTGAGAATACGATGGTAATTTGCCTATTTCTAGACTTAGTCTTAAAAACATGGCGTTGGAGGGTGAGAACTTGAAACAGACCCCGAACATCCCCGTGGGTGGCACCAACACTTCCCACGGGACCAATGTAACTCGTAGGAACTGACCCCGCATCCGCGGGACTCCCGGTTTGAGAATACGAAGGTAATTTTCATATTTCTAGACTTAGGCTTAAAAACATGGCATTAGAGGGAGAGAATTCGAAATAGCCCCCGAACGGCCTAGTGGGTGGCACCAAGACCTCCCATGAGACCAATGTAACTCGTAGGATATGACCCCGCAGCCGCGAGACTCCCTATTTGAGAATACGACGGAAATTTGCATATTTCTAGACTTAAGCATAAAAACATGGCATTAGAGGATGAGAACTCGAAACAGCCCCCAAACGTTCCCGTGGTTGGCACCAACGCCTCCCACGGAACCAATGTTACTCGTAGGAACTGACATCGCACCCGCGGGACTCTCGTTTTAAGAATAAGATGGTAATTTGCATATTTCTATACTTAAGCAAAACGTGGCGTTAGAGGGTCAAATCTCAAAACAGCCCACGAACGGCCCCGTGGGTGGCACCAACACCTCCCACGGGACCAATATATTTCGTAGGAACTAACCCCGCTGCCGCGGGACTCCTGGTTTGAGAATACGACGATAATTTGAATATTTCTAGACTCAGGCTTAAAAACATGGCGTTAGAGGGTGAGAACTCGAAACAGCGCTCGAACGTCCCCGTGGGTGGCACCAACACCTCCCACGAGACCAACGTAACTCGTAGGAACCGACCCCACAGTCGCGGGACTCCCGGATTGAGAATACGATGGTAATTTGCATATTTCTATACTTAAGCAAAAACATGGTGTTGGAGTGTGAAAACTCGAAACATCCCCCAAACGTCCCCGTCGGTGGCACCAACACCTCCCACGAGACCAATGTAACTCGTTGGAACTGACCCCGCAGTCGCGGGACTCCCAGATTGAGAATACGATGATAATTTGCATATTTCTAGACTTAGGGTTAAAACATGGCGTTAGAGGGTGAGAACTCGAAACATCCCCCGAACGTCCCCGTGGGTGGCACCAACACCTCCCACGGAACCAATGTTACTCGTAGGAACTGACACCGCACCCGCAGGACTCTCATTTTAAGAATACGACGGTAATTTACATATTTCTACACTTAAGCAAAACGTGGCATTAGAGGGTCAAATCTCAAAATAGCCCCCGAACGGCCCCGTGGGTGGCACCAACACCTCCCACGGGATGAATATATTTCGTAGGAACTGACCCCGCTGCCGAGGGACTCCTGGTTTGAGAATACGACGATAATTGGAATATTTCTAGACTTAGACCTAAAAACAAGGCGTTAGAGGGTGAGAACTCGAAACAGCCCTCAAACGTCCCCGTGGGTGGCACCAACACCTCCCACGAGACCAATGTAACTCGTAGGAACCGACCCCGCAGTCGCGGGACTCCCGGATTGAGAATACGATGGTAATTTGCATATTTCTATACTTAAGCAAAAACATGGCGTTGGAGTGTGAAAACTCGAAACAGCCCCCGAACGTCCCCGTCGGTGGTACCAACACCTCCCACGGGACGAATGTAGCTCGTAGGAACTGACCCCGCAGCCGCGGGACTCTCGGTTTGAGAATACGAAAGTAATTTGCATATTTTTAGACTTCGGCTTAAAAACATGGCGTTAGAGGGTGAGAACTCGAAACAGCCCCCGAACGTCCCCGTGGGTGGCACCAACACCTCCCACGGAACCAATGTTACTCGTAGGAACTGACACCGCACCCGCAGGACTCTCATTTTAAGAATACGACGGTAATTTACATATTTCTATACTTAAGAAAAATGTGGCGTTAGAGGGTCAAATCTCAAAACATCTCCCGAACGGCCCCGTGGGTGGCACCAACACCTCCCACGGGACCAATATATTTCGTAGGAACTGACCCCGCTGCCGCGGGACTCCTGGTTTGAGAATACAATGATAATTTGAATATTTCTAGACTTAGGCTTAAAAACATGGCGTTAGAGGGTGAGAACTCGAAACAGCCCTCGAACGTCCCCGTGGGTGGCACCAACACCTCCCACGAGACCAATGTAACTCGAAGTAACTGACCCCGCAGCCGTGGGACTCTCGATTTGAGAGTACGAAGGTAATTTGCATATTTTTAGACTTCGGCTTAAAAACATGGCGTTAGAGGGTGAAAACTTGAAACAGCCCCGGAACGGCCCCGTGGGTGGCACCAACACCTCCCATGGGACGAAGTTAACTCGTAGGAACTGACCCCGCAGCCGCGGGACTCTCGATTTGAGAGTACGAAGGTAATTTGCATATTTTTAGACTTCGGCTTAAAAACATGGCGTTAGAGGGTGAGAACTCGAAACAGCCCCCGAACGGCCCCGTGGGTGGCACCAACACCTCCCACGGGACGAATGTAAATCGTAGGAATTGACCCCGCAGCCGCGGGACTCTCGGTTTGAGAATACGAAGGTAATTTGCATATTTTTAGACTTCTGCTTAAAAACATGGCGTTAGAGGGTGAGAACTCGAAACAACCCCCGAACGTCCCCGTGGGTGACACCTACACCTCCCACGGGACCAATGTAACTCGTAGGAACTGACCCCACAGCCATGGGACTCCCGATTTGAGAATACGACGATAATTTCCATATTTCTAAATTTAAGCAAAACATGGCGTTGGAGGGTGAAAACTCAAAACAGCCACCGAACGTCCCCGTGGGTGGCACCAACACCTCCCACGGGACCAATGTAACTCGTAGGAACTGGCTCCGCAGCCATGGGACTCCCGGTTTGAGAATACGATGGTAATTAGTATATTTCTAGACTTAGGCTTAAAAACATGGCGTTAGAGGGTGAGAACTCAAAACAGCCTCCGAACGTCCCCGTGGGTGACACCAACACCTCCCACGGGCCCAATGTAACTCGTAGGACTGACCCCGCAGCCGCGGGACTCCCGGTTTGAGAATACGAAGGTAATTTGCATATTTTTAGACTTAGGCTAAAAAACATGGCGTTAGAGGGTGAGAATTCGAAACATCCCCCGAACGGCCCCGTGGGTGGCACCAACACCTCCCATGGGACCAATGTAACTCGTAGGATCTGACCCCGCAGCCGCGGGACTCCCGATTTGATAATATGACGATAATTTTCATATTTCTAGACTTAAGTAAAACATGGCATTGGAGGATGAAAACTCAAAACATCCACCGAACGTCCCCGTGGGTGGCACCAACACCTCCCACGGGACTAATGTAACTCATAGGTACTGACCCCGCAACCGCGGGACTCCCGGTTTGAGAATACGAAGGAAATTTGCATATTTCAAGACTTAGTCTTAAAAACATGGCGTTAGAGGGTGAGCACTCGAAACAGGACCCGAACGTCCCCGTGGGTGGCACCAATACCTCCCATGGGACCAATGTAAGTCGTATGAGTTGACCCCGTAGCCGCGGGACTCACGGTTTGAGAATACGAAGGTAACTTGCATATTTCTATACTTAGGCTTGAAAACATGGCGTTAGAGGGTGAGAACTCAAAACAGCCCCCGAACGTCCCCGTGGGTGGCACCAACACCTCCCACGGGACCAATGTAACTCGTTGGAACTGACCCCGCAGCCGCGGGACTCCCGGTTTGAGAATACGAAGGTAATTTGCATATTTCTAGACGTAGGCTTAAAAAGATAGCATTAGCGGTTAAGAATTCGAAACAACTCCCGAACGGCCCCGTGGGTGGCACCAACACCTCCCACGGGACCAATGTAACTCGTAGGAACTGACCCCGCAGCCGTGGGACTCCCTGTTTGAGAATACGATGGTAATTTGCATATTTCTAGACTTAGGCTTAAAAACATGGCGTTAGTGGGTGAGAATTCGAAACAGCCCCCGAACGGCCCCGTGGGTGGCACCAACACCTCCCACGAGACCAATGTAACTCGTAGGAACTGACCCCGCTTCTGCGGGACTCCCGATTTGAGAATACGACGGCAATTTGCATATTTCTAGATTTAAGCAAAAATGGCATTGGAGGGTGAAAACTCGAAACAGCCACCGAACATCCCCGTGGGTGGCACCAACACCTCCCAAGGGACCAATGTAACTCGTAGGAACTGAACCCACAGCCGCGGGACTCCCGATTTGAGAATACAAAGGTAATTTGCATATTTTTAGACTTAGGCTTAAAAACATGGCGTTAGAGGGTGAGAACTAGAAATAGCCCCCGAATGTCCCCGTGGGTGGCACAACACCTCCCACGGGACCAATATAGCTCATAAGAGTTGACCCCGCAGCCGCTTGACTCCCGGTTTGAGAATACGAAGGTAATTTGCATATTTCTATACTTACGCTTAAAAACATGGCGTTAAAGGGTGAGAAGTCGAAACATCTCCCGAACGACCCCGTGGGTGGCACCAACACCTCCCACGGGACCAATGTAACACGTAGGAACTGACCCCGTAGCCTCGGGACTCCCGGTTTGAGAATACGATGGTAATTTGCATATTTTTAGACTTAAGCAAAACATGGCGTTAGAGGGTGAAAACTCGAAAGAGCCCCCGAACGACCCCGTGGGTGGCACCAACACCTCCCACGGGTCGAATGTAACTCCTACGGGACCAATGTGACTCGTAGGAACTGACCCCGCAGCCACGGGTCTCCCGGTATGAGAATACGACGATAATTTGCATATTTCTAGACTTATGCTTAAAAACATGGCGTTAGAGGGTGAAAACTCGAAATGGCCCCCGAATGGCCCCGTGGGTGATACCAACACCTCGCACGGGACTAATGTAACTTGTAGGAACTGACCACGCAGCCGCGAAACTTTCGATTTGAGAATACGACGGTAATTTTCATATTTTTAAACTTAGGCATAAAAATATTTATATGTTGATAATTTTAACTCATATTTGCTATTTTTCAGCTTGATTAATTTTTTTGTAAAACTACTCGTTTACTGATATTTTTTTTATGTATCCTATCATTTGTAGGATTTTTGCACGCGAAACAAATGGAGGAGGCAATGGTTTACAACGTGAAGATTGTTTATATGTTGTGGACATTCAGGATTTTGTTTTTTATGTGTTATAGTCGTGCGGGCTTTTGTTATTTAGTTTTATGGCCGTTCGGGCTTTTATAATTTGATTGTTGAATTTTATGGCCGCGCGGGCTTTATAATAAGCAGGTTTTACATTTACAGGGTTTGGAATGTCAAGAAAATAGAGGAAATTCTACCCAATTTTTTTTTGGTCTGTGAATTATTAAGACGTGTAATATTTTTAAGTTTCTATATATATTTGTTTATTAACAACGTTATCGATTCGTAATTTGTGATTTCTTTATTGTTTTGCCAATAATAAATATTTGTAACACCTCATACGCGTCCAACGTTATACGTAGAAACCGACGGTGCACTCACAGGAACCCAAATTTTAGGATTGGACCAAAAAAATACATTTTTTTTTAAATTATAGTTAAATATGGTCATGGACTTTGTCCATGACCATTTTTTATTTTTTTGTTGCGCATAAAAATGGTGGAGGTCAAAGTCCGCGACCATTGCTTTTCTTTTTTTTGTCACGGTTGTGGGTCACGAACTTGGGCCGCGACCATTTTTTTTATATTTTTTTGTCACGGTTGTGGGTCGCAGACTTTGTTCGCGACCAATTTGTCACGGTTATGGGTCACGGATGAGGGCCGCGACCAATTGTTTTTTTATTTTTCTGTCATGGTCGTGGGTCGCGGACTTTGGCCGCGACCAATTTGTTACGGTTGTGGGTCACGGATGAGGGCCGCGACCAATTTGTTTTTAAGTTTTTTGTCACGGACGTGGGTCGCGGACTTTGACCGCGACCAATTTGTCACGATTGTGGGTCACGGATGAGAGCCGTGACCCGTCACAGTATTGGTCATGGACCAAGCCCGCGACCATCTGCTGTGACCCCTCTAGGCCGTGACCATTTTTTGGTCATGAACTTGGGTCGCGACCCACGAAAATGGTCACGCCCGAAATGGACATGGCCCAAGTCCGCGACCCACAGTTTTGGTCAGGGATTTTGGCCGTGACCAATCGCCAGTTTTGGTGTAGTGGATTGACCATCTCTGGTAGGATGTGGGAGAGCTTTCGTACTTTATCAAGTAAACACGGTTTGAAATCTTTCAAGGAACTAGTTGTAAGATTCAAAGGCAAGGCAACGTTACTAAATGACATAAAAATTTTAGATACACCAGGTAAAATTCCTACCCTAGGTCGAACGGGCACTTTTCGAGCAACCATGGTCAAACTTTTCCCTAGGAAGGCAAGAGTTATACCTAAGGACGATTGAGCATTACTCTAGCAACCATAATTGAAGAACCTTTAGCTTAATCGGTTATCCACCGTTGAGTTTTAGCACCAAATTGAGTATCTTTCCATAAATATGTGTGTGATGTCATACCATACCTAACACATTGCAAATCAAATATACCTCAAATAGTGGCAGTTTGATGAGTAGGTGGCTAGTTCAGCTTTGGCACACTGTGGCACTAACTAACACATTAACTAGTCACTCGAGTTTTTGCTCAGCATTAAATGTATTCGACAGGTTGGGTATGGTTGATTGACACATCATTTAGTGCACCTAAGGTTGTGAACTGAGCCTATATATACTCCTTTATATCGTTTGAGATGGGGATGTGATCTTTGAGCCAAAAATTGAGAGATTTATTACAGATTAGATTTATTGCAAAACTAGAGGTTTTACTCCTTTACCATTAATGCTTTACCTAGTTATGTTCTATAAGTAAAGCATTTATTGAGCATTGACCACCATTACTTCAGACCTGGTGTTTGAGTTGCCTACCTAAGGTTTATCTAAAGTTCTTTTTTCTCTCTTACTCAAGCTAGTTGTTCTTAGAGATTCATTTATTATTCCACACAACTTGTATAAATTACTTATCACTGAGTTATACACGAGAGTTTGCGAGTCATATATTTGAGTTTATTCATTGTAATTTTGGAGTGTATTTATTATTATTATTATTATTATTATTATTATTATTATTATTATTATTATTATTATTATTATTATTATTATTATTATTATGATTATTATTATTATTATTATTATTATTATTATTATTATTATTTTTATTTTTATTTTTATTTTTATTATTATTATTATTATTATTATTATTATTATTATTATTATTATTACTACAACAACTACTACTACTACTACTACTACTACTACTACTACTACTACTACTATTATTATTATTATTGCCATTAATATGGGTTACGCCGCCGTTTACTTTTAAATACCCCAACACTTTAGAACCACTCTCTTACATATGGGCACGCCAATCATCACACCCCCATTTTAAGAAAGTCTTCCCTTTCCTCTTTCATCCACCTCATTTTCAACTCAACTCTTCCTAAAAATGAGATTTTCATAAAGTCTCTTGGACACTCTGTTTACTTACAATGTTCATAAAAATTTCAGAAAAAGGTTTCATTTCTTTTCTTTACTTTTCATCCAAATAACACCCCCATTGGGAAATTAAAAAGTGCATGAAGATTAATCCATTAATTCAAGATAATCCAAAAATGAAAAATGCATCATTTTATATATATATATATATATATATATATATATATATATATCAATTCTTTTACATTTTTTAAGAATAAAGAAAAGAAAAAGCATAAGAGAGAGAGAAAAAAGATCAAAATTTTCAAAATACAACCGGGCTTTCTATAACCTAAGTCTAAACTTTAAACCACCATCTCAAGGATCTCGGTGAACATGCTTCTCATGATGGTGTGCAGAACCCCCCGCCCCACTTATCAAGCTCGCCTCAAACACATGATCATCAGTGATCACCGAAGGCTCTATACAATATCGAGTCGTCATCCACACATGCTCGGCCACAGAAGTCATTCAGTCCTGAACATGTCTCAACCAGGATGAAAAAATGACCACAGTCTGTAGAAAAGAAAGAATCAACCAAAGAATCTGAGTCATTAACAAAGAAAACATTCAAAGGAACTTATATTTAATGTATAGAAAGGTGAGAATAAAAGAGTTATACCTCTCCCTAGAGATCCTCCTCAGTGAAGGGAGGAAAACCATCAAGCTTTTATAGAGGATGATGGGGAACTAACACATTACACCCCCCCCCCCCCCAACCAGTGGATCTGGTATGAAGTAATGGAGTAATGTCAAGGAATGGGAGCTTTTGTAGTGCCATTCTTAGATGCCTGCATTGAAGTTATCGACGCACTTACACCACCCCGATCTCTGTTAATGGTGGATGAGCACCTTCCATGTCATACCCCATCACCGCATCCGAGAGGAGTTCGTAGTACTCCTCCTCTGTTGCCTCTACCCTTGCCTTATCACACATCTTCCCCACACTCCTCATATGCGTAGGAGGGGATAACGGTGGAACATTAGCCTCGCTCTCCATCACCATCCTGACCACCTGCGTACCATACATACCCAAACTCGTGCGCCAATAAGTATCACATTTGGGAATGAATACTCGTAAACCCCAAAACTCTCGAGGGTTGACCCCAAGGGTAGAATGTCACATATCGAAAAATAAAAATTAATCATCAACATCCAAAAACAAAAACAAAAAAAAAATACAAAAATCCAAAAAAGAGAAGAAACCTGAACCTGAACGCTGGTAACCTTGCCCTCACATCCTTGAGTAGGAAATTCTTCGACACCCTATTCGTCTTTCTTCACTTAAGAATCCTAGACCACTCTCTCTCCTTCTTCACTTTTAATCACATCAACCCCACATTGCGCCCAATCACCTCATAAAACCACGCATGATAAGACAATGCAAATTATAAAAAAAAATCTCCAAAAATAATAAAAAATTAAAAAGGAAATATTGAAAGGTTACCGGCGAAAGATACGTGGGCCTAATAAAAGTATACTGACAACATCGATTCAATATGTCAATGGAAGCATAAAAAGATGCCATCTTCAAAATCCCCCAGTCATATGTATAGATCTAAAAAATAAAATGGAGGAATTGTAAGAACCCAAATAAAGGAGATCTCCGCTTTGCTCCATCATGAATCCCCCTGACAGAAGGTAGTTTGAACATGCAGATCACCTACTGCACTTGTTGAACATCTTTGATGTCTATCTTCTATGACAATAAAGTGTTCTTTAGCATCAGCATCTTTACCTAATCCCCGGAGCTGATCCTCACAAAATCCCCCAACATTGCCCGAATCGCTTCCTTAGTTAAGCGAAACGACAGTCAACCTCTATCTTGTTAATAAAAGTATACTGACAACCATTGGATCATGAATATAAATTTGAGTAATCATCGGGTCATCCACACCCAAGTGGAAGGTGTGAGTGGTGTCCCAACACCTCTCGCCCAAACCGCACTAGCTCGTCATCAATCGTGGCGTGTTATCCAAAGATCCCACAAGAGGACCAAAACTAGTAGCACCCACTATCAGCCACACCTCCTTAGGGAGCCTATCCCATACCTTATTTATCCTCTTCATGCCATGGGATTGAATGATCATCTGATTACTATTAGTCTTAAAAATTAAAAAGAAAATAACATCAATCCCCAGTTGAAAGATAAATAAACTTTCAATAATAAAAAATAAAATAAAATAAATACTCACATAATCGCCTGGGAAACGTACCCTTGCAGCAATATCCTCTCATCATTTACTACCCCAGTCCCACAATACGCGCTCTCAATTCCTCCCTCTATAACTTTAGTGCATCTCCACTCAATGTCAATACAATCATCGATCTTAACGAAAGGGGTTTTGGCCATTTTTTCCAAGGGAGATCTTCGAAGATGTCGAGTAAGACCATTTTCTAAAGAGAGAGAGAGAGAGAGAAAGAGAATTCATTTAAGAGTTCTGAGAAAATTAACTACCTCGGTCCCTTTTTATAAGTATCTAAGGGGTATGTCGATCAGTAGCTCCTCGGTATGACAATTAGTAGTGGCCCTTGGGAATCCCTAAAGCCCCTCAGAAAAGTTAAAACATTCCCAAATAACATAAATTCCAATTAAAATATTTAGATCTAAAAAATACACAAATATCCAATGATATTCAAAATTTTAGAACGTATCTCAAAAAAATTTTAAACTTCTTATAAATTCTCAATACATATCACATCCATCCCAAAAATATTTAGGTCTGCAGAATTGATCTTTTATTCTTTTTATTTCCACACGATTGACCTCGTTTACTCTTTAGGTCCTCTGTATTGACCTTGGCCCTCAGAATTGGTCATGATCCTCTGAATCAGTTGCATGCATTCTTTAGGTCTTGGTCCTCATAATTGTCTATGATCCTCTGAATCAATCGCGAATAATGTTTATGTCCTCATAATCGACCTTGATCCTCAGAAATGGCCATGATCCTTTGAATTGATCGCGTACACTATTTAGCTCCCCAAAAAAAATTCTCTGAATTGGCGGCATGCACTCTTTAGGTCCTCAAAATCAATATTGACCCTCTCTTAATTGGTCGTATACACTCTTTGGGTTCTCAAAATCGACCATGGCCCTCAGAATTTGCCACAATCCTCTAAATAGGTCGCGTACACTCCTGAGGTTTGAAACGTTGACCTTAGCCCTTAATATTGGCTGCGATCATATAAATCGTTTGCATAAACTCTTTTGGTCATCATAATCGACTTGTCCCAAAGAATTGGATGCGATCCTTAGAATCGATAGTACGCACTCCTTATATCCTCAAAATTTGGCCTTCAATCCTAGCGGTCATGACATCAATTAGGTTGTCTATATTTTAACGGTCTTTGCTTATTTGAAGCTCTCCCATTGAGGGGATCTATAGACACCCCATTATAGTACCTCCCTTAAACCTCCAAAGGTCCAAACATTAACCCTTTAACCCGACCCTAGTCCTCCTCCAAACCTTAAATCGAAATATTATCAGGCTTTTCTTAATACCCATTTGAATTTTCTCGACTATTGACCCAATATTATCTCAAAAAACACTCCTAGGTCTATGAATGCCCTTTTAATGGTCCATACTATGCTCGAATCAGACTTACAATTCACATTTAACACCCCCTTTACTCAAAAGGTCACCGGATGCTTCTCGAGTTCTGTTTGAATTTAGTTAATTATTGAACCTAAAATTTTCTCAAGTCTAGTTCAAAGGGCTCTAAATACCCTTTCCAACAGTCCATACCATGCATGAATCAGACTTACGGTTCACATTTAGCTGCCTTTTTACTTTGAAACTCTAAATCGGAGTCACCAGTCACTTTTCAGATCCGTTTAACTTTGGTCAACTCTTGTAACCAAGATTACCTCAATGCAATTTTGTCTACATATGAATTCTCTTTCCAACGGTCCAGTCTATGTGAAAAACAGACTTACAGTTTGTATTTTACGACCATTTTTCTTGAAAATACACCTTTAGACTCCATATCGGCACCCTTCACCCCTACCTAGAGCTAGAGGGAACTTTACTTATTGGACAAGTCTGGCACCTATGACAATAGGAAAAACACCTTATACACTAATCGAAACACACCCCCAACCTTCAAATTTTCCTATTTAAGGAAGGCTTGACCTCATTGTTGAGGACCTTTAGACCTTTTTCCATGAAATTAGTGCGCATCTTTCCAAAATATCCTTTTCAAAACATTTTCTTCAACATTCCATTACCCATATTCATCTCACCTATCACCACCACTTTATCACCCTTACATCACCAATCCAAATGAGCCCATATTTCTACAAAAACAAATTTCAAGCTACTTACCCATTCAACCTTATAAATTTAGTGTTATTTTTTACACTTTACTAGTTTTACCAAAATTTTCCTTTTAGTTTCTACTTTATCACCTATAATCGACCTTTTGTCTATATATATTCACAAAACTTAATGTCATAAAGCTCAAAAATCCAAATAGAGGGTTTAATCCATAAATCCCAAATTAAAGTTTTCTTACATTTCTTCACACTGTCACCACTTTAGGCATTTTTCTTTCGCAAATCAAAATATAAAACTTTAGGTACGCGCTTATGATTTTAATCCCAACTTTATGTTCTTTTAAAAAATATGGAATTTGATGTCGATTCCAGGTATGTAGGCATCTTGGGTCTTCCTTGGGATTCAAGTGCTCCTTTTTCTTCTTCTTCATATTTTTGTCATTATTTTTTTGAATGGTACTGTCATAAATGTTACACCTCATTTTAACTATCCCAACAAACACACCCATTCACTCTTTTATAGTGAATCATGGTTCGGTGTACCACTCACATTTTAAATATAATATATACATTTTACCTTCTCTTTAGTTGTACTTCATTGAATGATTTAAACCGATCTTTCTCATAATGCAAACATGATGATTTCACTCCTTACTTATGTTTACACTTCTCACCCCACATACACTATACACATTTTAGGAGATAGAGGAGAATATATTTATATCCCATGAGCCACCAAAAGGGCAGAATTGGTACCTAACACCTTCCTATTTCATAACTTAGTCTATGGACCAGTGATCAATTTGATTTTGTAGGCATTAGTTAGTATTTTAATGTCGTTTCTTCGGGGATGGATATGTCTTTTTCTAGTTTTTAGTAAAATAGGTTGGAAACTCCATCTTCTAAATTTTTACTCCTTTGATTACGATTGTTTCATGTCCATGGGAACCCGCATGCATGCAAGTGGTAGAAAGGGAGTTCTCCTCCTCGGCCCTATTTTTCATGCAAAATTCCTCCTCGGGGCACGATCGAGATATCGGATGGCCGCATTACCATTTAGAGTACCTTCACTATTGTATTATCACCCTTAATATAGGTTACACCTCTCTTTATCTCTAAACAACCTAGTAAAAATTGAACTACTCTCTTACATTTGGCGACTCTGCTTAGGAGGTATTCTCTTAGCAATGGCCAATGATAACATCAGTAGCCCTCTCAACTTTTATAATCATTAACGTCAATAGTACCATAATGTTGAAGTTCTTTTGGTTGAGGTTCCTCTAATTAATATTGTTAGAGGAAGTTTTCCAGTGGGGAAAGCTTCCACTATCTCTGTAATGGGATCCAATCATATGACCAACCTCATGGAAAAATTTGTGGAGTTCTTACAAGATCAATATGAGATGGATATGTTTAGGGAAATAATGGAACCAAAATCTTTCATCACACCGGTGTCATCACATGTGGTTCCTTTGATGGGAATAACCATTGTACTTGCAAGACCCCTATTCCATCTGTGATTAATCTTGATAATGTCCCAATCATTAAATATCTTGTCATTATCGATGTCTCACCCATGATTTCTCTTCCACAATCCAAAAATAGTGGATGTAGCTACCCTGCCTTCCTTTACTATTAAGGAAGTTAATAAGGAGATGATAAAGATGCTGGAGGAAGCCTCATAAACTCCCAATGAGGCAACATCCATTTATAATGATCTTCATACTCCTTACCCAGAGGAGTACAATGATTAAGTTTATCTCGAGGGTTATATCCCCCCAATCTTTGAGAAGTTGTAAACTGAAGGAGCACATAAAGAGATTTACTAAGCAGATTGGTGTTAATTGTAATAATTAAAAGTTGTATCTAAAGGAGTTTCAACAATTCCTTGTAGACAAATCTTATACATGGTATTCCCACTTAGCTCTAAGGAGTGTGGCTACTTGGTAAGATATACACATCTAATTTCTACAGAATTTTTTTCTACCAGAAGATGAGTTCTCTGACCCAACTTTCTCGGGAAAGGTAACAGCCATATGAGCAGGTAACGAGCCACATTCGATGATTTAGATAATAATCATTGGACATGAGAAATTATGCTATGGAGATCATTCTTATAAAAATTTGGACGAAAGGATTATTATTGGGGTATATTTATGATCTGATAAATGAAACTCGAGACGAAACATTCAAAGTCTTCACGAGAGCTTCTCGAAACATCTCCCTGGTTTTTTTCCCCAACCCTATTATTATGTGAAACCCACGATCCAACCAAGTAGGTAAAATAATCCAAGCTCCGGGAGTGAACTACACAAATATTGGTGAAGGAGATGAAGTTACTAGAGAGGCAAAGAAGAAAAATAAAACAATGAAATTTGACATGAAAGATCCATTCCCATTCCCTTATACTTTTGATGAGGAAATAAGTTGTTAGAATACTATAGTCAATCATTTCCTTGTTTATCCACTAAATAATTCTCCACAATATTCTCTAAGGACTGACATTCAAGCTAATCCTAAGTATTTCCACATTCATTAGTGTGTTTGGCACCCAACGATTTCAAGTTTTAATTTGAGGAGGATTATTAGCAAATATATGGTGGACGGAACCTTGTAAATTCCTCAAGGTAACATCAATAACGATCATTTTCTAATGCATGAGTCAAACATGATGGTGGCATTTGACGAGGGAACTAAAGGTTAGATGAGAAGGAATAGAAGAGAGGATGAAAAATCTCATAAGTTGCATGACAGTTATTTGGTAGGAATGGCCAAAGTGGTCACTCTTTACGACGAACCTATTGTCAGAGATAGTAACAGGTTTACCAAACATATGATTATGAGATTGATCTATGTGTGGATGATCAAGTTGTTTCGAAGTCACCAAAATTTGCATGGTTCTTTGACTAGGTAGGAATACCCCATAAGAGAATATTGGAGACCACACAAACAATCTTGGACTTAACAAGGTAAATGTTATTCCTTCGCTGAGATGGAAAGGGACAATGGATAGGTTTCCTCTCTGTCAATATTTATAAGACCTGGTTGGTCGGCATACCTATTTCCATCTCAGGTTATAATACTAAAACATCCAATTCTATCAGTTGTTTGAACATTGTAATAATAATAGTTAACCTCACTGCACACATCAAGTTTCATGTGATTAAGTGTTCCACTTACTACCATTTTTTTATAGGTCGAGTTTGGATGCACACCCATGAGTTAGTTCCTTAGATATACCATCAATGTGATAATTCCAACGCAAAAGGTATTGATATTGTTATTCAAGAAAGAAATAATCTATTTTCTAATGATGATACGTGCCTCAAACATACTGCACTGAAGGCGTGAGAGTTGCCTTTGATCAAGGAGAAATTGGGACCTTTAGAGGATCATGATGAAAAAATATAGGAATTTGTATAAGTTATTGAGGGAGTAAACAATGTTGTTCCTAAACCCTAAACTATCTCTAAATAACTAAGAGATAAAATGCGATCAAGGATTAAATCGATGAAGCATAAAGTAAGGGGCCAAAGTGTGTTGAGTAGTCATTGGGCTACAATTGGAGGAAGTTAATAACTAAAGGAAGAGGAAAGGACATACACCTCCCAAGCTATAGTGAAAAAAGTGTGGCTTGATAATAGAAGGGTTGTGTATTGCCTTTAAAGACGTGAGTGGGCAACTAACGAAGATGAGGAAGATGACCCAGAATAAGAGTGTCTTTTATTAGATAATCAAGGACAATGAATCTTCATTGATAATTCTAGCATACAAGAGTTTGTGGAGGATATTAAAGATAGGACTGAATACATGCAGGATTACCCAAAGACCTAAGTACAAGAGTTTAAGAAAATTTATCTAGCTGAGTGTGAAGAAGAATCATGGCTAATCTTCATATTTAAAGACTTTGGAGGCTGTAAATAGGATGGATATAATCAAGATCATTCAAGAGTATAAACATATCTCTTCATAAAAGTACTAATATGCCTAGGTTAGACCAACGTGTGAGCTGATAAAAGGTAAAATGTTATGCTCTCTGGTATTCCGATCAAGCAGGCCACCATATCATACAAACCTTATTTGGATATCATAACAATGGCTGAGGTGGAACAATTATTGGTTGTTAGATTTATTAAGCCTATTCAAAATCAAATTTGTCTTTCTAGCATTGTTCTAGTGGGGAAAAATACGAAAGTCAAATTTGCATTTGTGTTGACTTTAGAGCTCTTAACAAAGCTTTCCCCAAAGATGAGTTCCCTCCACCCTTAATTGATAGCTTGATTTATTTAACAACTGGTCATAAGATGTACAAATTTATGGATATATATTTAGATTATAACTAGATAATAATGGATACAACTGATATAAGAAGATAACTTTTAAGACTTCTATTAGTAACTTCATGTAGTATGTCATGCCTTTTGGTCTGAGAATTACAGGAGCAAATTATCAAAGAAAAAAGATGGCCATTTTTCACAACATATTTTATGATATTTTAGAATTTTATATGGATTATTTGGTTGTCATGTATAAGAAAGAGGACACCCACTTAGATGACCTGAGAAGCATTTCCATCCGATCTAGAATATATAAGTTAAAGATGAACCCTCTTAAGTGTTCTTTTGGTGTAACGAATGGGAAATTTTTATTCTTTTTGGTGGATCGACAAGGGGTTCAGATAGACCAAGACTAGAAACCCATCATTGACATGCCTTATTGAAAGACACAGAGGGAGAAGTATATTTTCTTCACAAAGATTTCCTACCTAAAAAGATTTATCATAGGTCTATCAGAGATTACTCAGCCGTTTATGCGGCTATTGAGAAATACCACGGAGTTCAAATGGTAGGAATCGTGCTAGAAACCTGTTGATAAGCTTAAGATATTTCTCACTTCTACCGAAATTTGAGATTCCACCTAAAGAAAGAGTACCTTTACTTCTTTATCTTACCTCCCTTACGAGGTCCATAAGTTCAGTGTTGCCACAAGAGGTCAACGAATAAGAGAGACAAGTCTACTATCTGAGTAGAATTATCCATAGTCTTGAGGAAAAATATACTTGCATATAGAGGTTGTAGAAGGGGTTAAAGCTAGTGGTTGATCGAACATTAATCAGGCATACCAAGGTGGATTAGAGTATAATCAAACATAAAGATCAGGACTAAGGTCGATCAAAAGAAGCTCATTTGAAGGGACTCTCACAATAAGAAAGCTCACTCGAAGCACTTCAAATGGAGAAAGGTTGCTCGAGGTCATTCGTACAATAAGAAAGTTCCTTCAAAGAGACTTTATGTACTTAGTTTATATATGTTCTCACTAGTCAATTATTTTAGACTTATTTTTAATAGTATTAAGGTTGCTTGGTATCTATGAAGGACCATGTTCAGAGGACATAGGAGAGCTATCATTCTATATCGAGTGACCTTATTTAGGGAATCTCATAGGGATTTGGTTTAGAGGATTGAGAAAAAGTCAACGTTGGGAAACAATACCAACCTATCTGGTATATTTGGGTAAAAATGCTCTCTAATAGGATCAAGTTAGTGATCCAAATCATCTCTTCCCTGAGGGACGTCACTCGCGAGACCTTTTAAAAAAACGTTCGAGGAACTTTTCATAAATGAACCTCATCCAAAAAATACATACAAAGTAAAGTCATCCGAGGGACCTTATCTCTAGGAACTTTATTTGGTTAACAAGATAGCATATCTTGTTTCCACTATTTAATATCCTTACTATGTGATGATTTTTTATACTTTAGGAGATCGAGAAAACTCACACTTAAGTGGCTTGATTCCTTCGATCCCTAGCCTATTTGAAGAATTTCCCATCAATAAGCACAAAGGAGACAATTGTGCCAACTTTTCACATCATAATCAATGAAAAAGATATTTTGATAGCCTAAATAGTGTTCCTGCCCAAATAAAATATATCATTCATGTAATACACTATATTTTTCATTAAATGCACAGTACTCTTGGCATTTAATGAGGGCTTGAAACATTTAATGCAAGAAATGTCGCTCGAATATAAATACTTTCATTAATCATCCGTTAAAAGATTGGATTTTTGATATCTTATTTCCCCATACATGAGACCTTCCTGAGAGTTATTATCATCAACTTTATCCCTTTGTTCTTAGATCTTGACCAATATTTAGTACTAATCATTGCACTTATTTAGTTGGAGGTTTTTTTACCATGCCTTTATTGCACTAAAATGCTTGTTCTTTCTCACTTGAACCAAGTTAGTTGTTGAGATTCACTTCATTTATTGCATTATAAGAGTATTTATGTTTTAAAGAGCCATAAATACACTTCCACTACACCAAAAATAGGATTCTGGCACGGTTTAAAATGGTGCTAGATCAAATCTGGCACGGTTTTAAACTGTGCCAGAATCAGGTGTTCCAAAATGGCATTTTTTTCTGGCACGGTTCAAACGTGTGCCAGATTTGGCCAAACAGGAACACTTCTGGCACACTTTTAAACCGTGCCACAATTTGATATTTTTGGCACACTTTTGGCACAGTTTTTAACTGTGCCAGATTCAGCACAGTTTAAAAAAATTGGCACACTTTTAAACCATGCCAAAATTTGATATTTCTGGCACACTTTTGGCACAGTTTTTAACTGTGCCAGATTCACCACAGTTTAAAAAAATTTGGCACAGTTCAAAACTGTGCCAAAATATGATACACTTTTGCCACGGTTTTGAACTGTGCCAAATTTTTTATAAAAAGAAAAAAATTATTTATTTCAAAGCACAAAATTCACAAATTAATAATATTGCACGTTGTTAATAAACTAATGTACATACAAACTTCAAAATATTACAAGTCTTTAACATTTCACAGGCCCCAAAAAAATTGGGCAAAGTTTCCTCTATTTTCTAGACATTCCAAAACCAGCTAATACAAAACCTGCCTAACAAAAAGCCCACACGGCCACAAAATATAACAATTAACTTACAAAAGCCTGCACGGCCTTAAAAGTCAACAATAAAACAATAAAAGACCGCACGACCATGACACAAAAAATGGAATCATGAATAAGCCCCTTGTTGTAAACCATTGAGTTCTATGTGTGTTCCACGTGAATAAATGCCAACGATAAACTGTTATCCTGCAAAAAAAATAGAATACAAAAAAGAAACGATATTAGTAACCCAATAATTTACAAAAAAAAAATTTACTCAAACTAAAAAATTACATATAGGAGTGAAATTTATTATCACATTCTCAAATCGGGAGCCCCGGGACTACGCGGCCAATTCCTACAAGTTACATTGGTCCCGTGCGGGGTGTTCGTGCCTCCTACGGGGTCGTTTCGGGGTTGTTTTGGATTTTAACCCTTTAACAGCTTGTTTTTAAATCTAAGTGTGATTTTTATAAATTATCGTCACATTCTCAAACCGGGAGATCCGGGACTACGCGGTCAGTTCTTAAAAGTTACATTGCTCCCGTGCGAAGTGTTCGTACCTCCTACGGGGCCGTTTGGGGGCCGATTTGAGTTTTCACCCTTTAACGGCTTGTTTTTAAGTCTAAGTGTGATTTTTGCACATTATCGTCATATTCTCAAACCGGGAGCCCCGAGACGACGCGGTCAGTTCGTACGAGTTACATTGGTCCCATGCGAGGTGTCCGTGCATCCGACGGGGTCGTCTAGGGGCTGGTTTGGATTTTCACCCTATATCGGCTTGTTTTTAAGTCTATGTGTGATTTTTGCAAATTATCATCGTATTCTCAAACCGGAAGACCCGGGACTACACGGCCAGTTCCTACAAGTAACATTGATCCCGTGCGAGGTGTTCGTACCCTCATACGGGGCCGTTTGGGGGCTGGTTTGAGTTTTCACCCTTTAACGACTTGTTTTTAAGTCTAAGTGTGATTTTTACAAATTATCGTCGTATTCTCAAACCGGGAGCCCCGGAACTACGCGGTCAGTTCCAACAAGCTACAATGGTCCCGTGCTGGTTTGGGTTTTCACCTTTTAACGGCTTGTTTTTAAGTCTAAGTGTGATTTTTTCAAATTATCATCGTATTCTAAAATTGGGAGCCCCGGGACTACGCGGCCAGTTCCTACAAGTAACATTGGTCCCGTGCGAGGTGTTCGTGCCTCCTATGGAGCCATTTGGGGGCTGGTTTGGGTTTTCACCCTTTAACGGCTTATTTTTAAGTCTAAGTGTGATTTTTGCAAATTATTGTCGTATTCTCAAACCGGGAGCCTCACGACTACGCGACCCGTTCCTACAAGTTACATTGGTCCCGTTCGAGGAGCACGATCCTCCTACGGGGTCATTTGGGGCTGGTGTGGGTTTTCACCCTTTAATGGCTTGTTTTTAAGTCTAAGTGTGATTTTTATAAATTATCATCATATTCTCAAATCGGGATCCCCGGGACTACGCGTCCAGTTCCTATAAGTTACATTGGTCCCTGTGCGAGGTGTCCGTGCCTCCTATGGGGTCGTTTGGGAGCTGGTTTGGGTTTTCACCCTTTAACGGCTTGTTTTTAAGTCTAAGTGTGATTTTTGCAAATTATCGTCGTATTCTCAAACCAGGAGACCCGGGACTACGCGTCTAGTTCTTACGAGTTACATTGGTCCCGTGCGAGGTGTTCGTGCCTCCTATGAGGTCGTTTGGGGGCTGGATTGGGTTTTCATGCTTTAACGACTTGTTTTTAAGTCTAAGTGTGATTTTTGTAAATTATCGTCATATTCTCAAATCGGGAGCCCCGGGACTATGCGGTCGTTCCTATAAGTTACATTGGTCCCGTGCGAGGTGTCTGTGCCTCCTACGAGGTCGTTTGGGGGATGGTTTGAGTTTTCACCCTTTAACGGCTTGTTTTTAAGTCTAAGTGTTTTTTTTTGCAAATTATCGTCGTATTCTCAAACTGGGAGCCCCGAGACTACGCTACCAGTTCCTAAAAGTTACATTGGTCCCGTGCGAGGTGTTCGTGCCTCCTATGGGGTCGTTTGGGGACTGGTTTGGGTTTTCACGCTTTAACGGCTTATTTTTAAGTCTAAGTATGATTTTGGAAAATTATCATCGTATGCTCAAATCGGGAGACCCGGGACAACGCGAACAGGTCCTACAAGTTACATTGGTCCCGTGCGATGTGTTTGTGCCTCCTACGGGGTTGTTTGGGGCCTGGTTTGGGTTTTGACACTTTAACGACTTGTTTTTAAGTCTTAAGTGTGATTTTTATAAATTATCGTCGTATTATCAATCGGGGAGCCCTGGTACTACCTGATAAGTTCCTATAAGTTACATTGGTCCCGTGCGAGGTGTTCGTGCCTCCTACAGGACCGTTTGGGGTTGATTTAGGTTTTCACTCTTTAACGGCTTGTCTTTAAGTCTAAGTGTGATTTTTTCAAATTATCGTCGTATTCTAAAACCGGGAGACCCGGGACCACGCGGTCAATTCCTACAAGTTACATTGGTCCCGTGCGAGGTGTTCGTGCCTCTTACGGGGTGGTTTGGGTTTTCACCCTTTAACGGCTTGTTTTTAAGTCTAAGTGTGATTTTTGTAAATTATCATCATATTCTCAAACCAAAAGCCCCGGGACTACGCGGTAAATTCCTACAAATTACATTGTTCCCGTGTGAGGTGTTCGTGCATCCTACGGGGTCGTTTGGGGGTTTGTTTGGGTTTTCACCCTTTAACGACTTGTTTTTAAGTCTAAGTGTGGTTTTTGCATATTATCATCGTATTCTCAAACCGGGAGCCCCGAGACTACGAGGTCAGTTCCTATGAGTTACATCAGTCCCATGCGAGGTGTCCGTGCGTCCTACCGGGTTGTTTGGGGGCTGGTTTGGGTTTTCGCACTTTAACGACTAGTTTTTAAGTCTAAGTGTGATTTTTGCCAATTATCGTCGTATTCTCAAACCGGGAGACCCGGGACTTCCCCGTCAAATTCGACAAGTTACATTGGTCCCATGCGAGGTGTTCGTGCCTCCGGCGGGGTCGTTTGAGGTCTGGTTTGGGTTTTCACCCTTTAACGGCTTGTTTTTTTATGTTTAAGTGTGATTTTTGCAAATTATCATCGTATTCTCAAACCGGTGATCCGAGAATACGCGGCCAGTTCCTACAAGTTACATTTGTCCCGCGTGAGGTCTTCGTGTCTCCTACGGGGTCGTTTAGGGGCTGGTTTGGGTTTTCACCCTTTAACGGCTTGTTTTTAAGTCTAAGTGTGATTTTTGTAAATTATCGTCGTATTCTCGGGACTACGCGGTCAGTTCCAACAAATTACACTGGTCCCGTGCGAGTTGCCCGTGCCTCCTACGGGGTCGTTTCGGGTATGGTTTGCGTTTTCACCCTTTAACGACTTGTTTTTAAGTATTAAGTATGATTTTTACAAATTATCGTCGTATTCTCAAATCGGGAGCCTGGGACTACGCTGCCAGTTCCTACAAGTTACATTGGTCCCGTGCTGGTTTGGGTTTTCACCCTTTAACGGCTTGTTTTTAAGTCTAAGTGTGATTTTTGCTAATTATCGTCGTATTCCAAAACCAGGAGCCCCAGGACTACGCGTCCAGTTCCTACAAGTTACCTTGGTCTCGTGCGAGGTGTCCGTGCTTCCTACGGGGTCGTTTGGGGGCTAGTTTGGGTTTTCACCCTTTAGCGGCTTATTTTTAAGTCTAAGTGTGATTTTTGTAAATTATCATCATATTCTCAAACTCGGAACCCCGAGACTACGCAACCAGTTCCTATAAGTCACATTGGTCCCGTGCGAGGTGTTCGTGCCTCCTACGGGGTCGTTTGGGGGCTGGATTGGGTTTTCACCCTTTAACGGTTTATTTTTAAGTCTAAGTGTGATTTATGCATATTATCATCGTATTCTCAAACCGGTAGCCCCGAGACTACGAGGTCAGTTCCTATGAGTTACATTGGTCCCGTGCGAGGTGTCCGTGCATCCTACCGGGTCGTTTGGGGGCTGGTTTGGGTTTTCACCCTTTAACGGCTAGTTTTTAAGTCTAAATGTGATTTTTGCCAATTATCATCGTATTCTCAAACCGGGAGACTCAGGACTTCGCGGTCAGTTCCTACAAGTTACATTGGTCTCGTGCGAGGTGTTCGTGCCTCCTACGAGGTCGTTTGGGGGCTAGTTTGGGTTTTCACCCTTTAACGGCTTGTTTTTAAGTCTAAGTGTGATTTTTGCAAATTATCGTCGTATTCTCAAACTAGGAGACCCGGGACTACGCGTCTAGTTCCTACGAGTTACATTGGTCCCGTGCGAGGTGTTCGTGCCTCCTATGAGGTCGTTTGGGGGCTGGATTGGGTTTTCACGCTTTAACGGCTTGTTTTTAAGTCTAAGTGTGATTTTTGTAAATTATCATCGTATTCTCAAACCGGGAGCCCCGGGACTATGCGGTCGTTCCTATAAGTTACATTGGTCCCGTGCGAGGTGTCCGTGCCTCCTACGAGATCGTTTGGGGGCTGGTTTGAGTTTTCACCCTTTAACGGCTTGTTTTTAAGTCTAAGTGTTTTTTTGCAAATTATCGTCGTATTCTCAAACTGGGAGCCCCAGACTACGCTACCAGTTCCTAAAAGTTACATTGGTCCCGTGCGAGGTGTTCGTGCCTCCTATGGGGTCGTTTGGGGACTGGTTTGGGTTTTCACGCTTTAACGACTTATTTTTAAGTCTAAGTATGATTTTGGAAAATTATCATCGTATGCTCAAATCGGGAGACCCGGGACAACGTGAACAGGTCCTACAAGTTACATTGGTCCCGTGCGATGTGTTCGTGCCTCCTACGGGGTTGTTTGGGGCCTGGTTTGGGTTTTGACACTTTAACGACTTGTTTTTAAGTCTTAAGTGTGATTTTTACAAATTATCGTCGTATTATCAAACGGGGAGCCCTGGTACTACCTGATAAGTTCCTATAAGTTACATTGGTCCTGTGCGAGGTGTTCGTGCCTCCTACAGAACCGTTTGGGGTTGATTTGGGTTTTCACTCTTTAACGGCTTGTCTTTAAGTCTAAGTGTGATTTTTTCAAATAATCGTCGTATTCTAGAACCGGGAGACCCGTGACTACGCAGTCAATTCCTACAAGTTACATTGGTCCCGTGCGAGGTGTTCGTGCGTCCTACGGGGTGGTTTGGGTTTTCACCCTTTAACGACTTGTTTTTAAGTCTAAGTGTGATTTTTGTAAATTATCATTGTATTCTCAAATCGAAAGCCCCGGGACTACGCGGTCAATTCCTACAAGTTACATTATTCCCGTGTGAGGTGTTCGTGCATCCTACTGGGTCGTTTGGGGGTTGGTTTGGGTTTTCACCCTTTAACGACTTGTTTTTAAGTCTAAGTGTGATTTTTGCATATTATCATCGTATTCTCAAACCGGGAGCCCCGGGACTACGAGGTTAGTTCTTATGAGTTACATCGGTCCCGTGCGAGGTGTCCGTGCGTCCTACCTGGTTGTTTGGGGGCTGGTTTGGGTTTTCACCCTTTAACGGCTAGTTTTTAAGTCTAAGTGTGATTTTTTCCAATTATCTTCGTATTCTCAAACCGGGAAACCTGGGACTTCGCCGTCAAATCCGACAAGTGACATTGGTCCCGTGCGAGGTGTTCGTGCCTCCGACGGGGTCGTTTGGGGTCTAGTTTGGGTTTTCACCCTTTAACGGCTTGTTTTTTTATGTCTAAGTGTGATTTTTGCAAATTATCATCGTATTCTCAAACAGGTGACCCGAGAATACGCGACCAGTTCTTATAAGTTACATTGGTCCCGTGCGAGGTGTTCGTGCCTCCTACGGGGTCGTTTGGGGGCTGGTTTGGGTTTTCACCCTTTAACGGCTTGTTTTTAAGTCTAAGTGTGATTTTTGCATATTATCATCGTATTCTCAAATCGGTAGCCCCGGGACTACGAGGTCAGTTCCTATTAGTTACATTGGTGCCGTGCGAGGTGTCTGTGCATCCTACCGGGTCATTTGGGGGCTGGTTTGGGTTTTCACCCTTTAACGGCTAGTTTTTAAGACTAAGTGTGATTTTTGCCAATTATCGTCGTATTCTCAAACCGGGAGACTCGGGACTTCGCGGTCAGTTCCTACAAGTTACATTGGTCTCGTGCGAGGTGTTCGTGCCTCCTACGAGGTCGTTTGGGGGCTAGTTTGGGATTTCATCCTTTAACGACTTATTTTTAAGTCTAAGTGTGATTTTTGCAAATTATCATCGTATTCTCAAATTGCGAGACCCGGGACTACGCGGTTAGTTCCTACAAGTTACATTCGTCCCTTACGAGGTGTTCGTGCGTCCTACGGGGTCGTTTGGGGAATGGTTTGGGTTTTCACCCTTTAACGACTTGTTTCTTTATGTCTAAGTGTGATTTTTACAAATTATCGTCGTATTCTCAAATCGGGTAACCCGGGACTACGCGATGAGTTCCTACAAGTTACATTGGTCTCGTGAGAGTTGTTCGTGCCTCCTACGGGGTCGTTTGGGGGCTGGTTCTGGTTTTCACCCTTGAATGGCTTGTTTTTAAGTCTAAGTGTGATTTTTGCAAATTATCGTCGTATTCTCAAACCGGAAGCCCCAGGACTATGCGATCATTTCCTACTAGTTACATTGGTCCCGTGCGAGGTGTCCTTGCATCCTACGGGGTCGTTTGGGGTCTGGTTTGTGTTTTCACACTTTAACGGCTTATTTTTAAGTCAAAGTGTGATTTTTGCAAATTATCGTCGTATTCTCAAACCGGGAGCCCCGGGACTACGCGGCCAGTTCCTACAAGTTACATTGGTCCCGTGCGGGGTGTTCGTGCCTCCTACGGGGCCGTTTGGGGGCTGGTTTGGGTTTTCACCCTTTAACAGCTTGTTTTTAAGTCTAAGTGTGATTTTTGCAAAGTATCTTCGTATTCTCAAACCGGCAGCCCGGGGACTACGCGGCCAGTTCCTACAAGTTACATTCGTCCTGTGCGGGGTGTTCGTGCCTCCTAATGAGCCGTTTGGGGCTGGTTTGGGTTTTCACACCTTAACGTCTTGTTTTTAAGTCTAAGTGTGATTTTTGCAGATTATCGTCGTATTCTCAAATCAGGAGCCCCGGGACTACGCGGCAAGTTCCTACAAGTTACATTGGTCCCGTGCGAGGTGTCCGTGTCTCCTATGGGGTCGTTTGGAGGTTGGTTTGGGTTTTCATCCTTTAGCGGCTTATTTTTAAGTCTAAGTATGATTTTTGTAAATTATCATCGTATTCTCAAACTTGGATCCCCGAGACTACGCAACCAGTTCCTATAAGTTGCATTGGTCCCGTACGAGGTGTTTGTGCCTCCTACAGGGTCGTTTGGGGGCAGGTTTGGGTTTTTACCCTTTAACGGCTTCTTTTTAAGTCTAAGTATGATTTTTGCAAATTATCGTCGTATTCTAAAATCGGGAGCCTCGGGACTACGCGGCGAGTTCCTACGAGTTACATTGGTCCCGTGCGAGGTGTCCGTGCGTCCTACCGGGTCGTTTGGGGGTTGGTTTGGATTTCACCCTTTAACGGCTTGTTTTTAAGTCTAAGTGTGATTTTTACAAATTATCGTTTTATTCTCAAACCGGGAGCCCCGAGACTACCCGATCCTTCCCCACAAGTTACATTGGTCCTGTGCGAGGTCTCCGTGCCTCCTACGGGGCCGTTTGGGGGATGGTTTGGGTTTTCACCCTTTAACGGCTTGTTTTAAGTCTAAGTGTGATTTTTGCAAATTATCATTGTATTCTCAAACCGGGTCCCCAAAACTACGCGACCAGTTCCTACAAGATACATTGGTCCCGTGCGAGGTGTCCGTGCATCCTACCGGGTCGTTTGAGGGCTGGTTTGGGTTTTCACGCTTTAACGGCTAGTTTTTAAGTCTAAGTGTGATTTTTGCCAATTATCGTCGTATTCTCAAACCGGGAGACTCGGGACTTCGCGATCAGTTCCTACAAGTTACATTGGTCTCGTGTGCGGTGTTCGTACCTCCTACGGGGTCGTTTGGGGGCTAGTTTGGGATTTCACCCTTTAACGGCTTATTTTTAAATCTAAGTGTGATTTTTGCAAATTATCGTCGTATTCTCAAATTGCGAGACCCGGGACTACGCGGTCAGTTCCTACAAGTTACATTGGACCCGTGCGAGGTGTTTGTGCCTCCTACGGGGTCGTTTGGTGACTGGTATGGGTTTTCACCCTTTAACGACTTGTTTCTTTATGTCTAAGTGTGATTTTTACAAATTATCGTTGTATTCTCAAACCGGGTGACCCGGGACAACGCGGTGAGTTCCTACAAGTTACATTGGTCCCGTGCGAGCTGTTCGTGCCTCCTACGGGGTCGTTTGGGGGCTAGTTTTGGTTTTCACCCTTTAATGGCTTGTTTTTAAGTCTAAGTGTGATTTTTGTAAATTATCGTCGTATTCTCAAACCGGGAGCCCCAGGACTACGAGGTCAGTTCCTACGAGTTACATTGGTCCCGTGCAAGGTGTCCTTGCATCCTACGGGGTCGTTTGGGTGCTGGTTTGGGTTTTCACCCTTTAACGGCTTGTTTTTAAGTCTAAGTGTGATTTTCACAAATTATCATCGTATTCTCAAATCGTGAGCCTCGATACTACGTGGCCAGTTCCTACAAGTTACATTGGTCCCGTGCGGGGTGTTCGTGCCTCCTACGGGGCCGTTTGGGGGCTGGTTTGGGTTTTCACCATTTAACAGCTTGTTTTTAAGTCTAAGTGTGATTTTTACAAATTATCGTCGTATTTTCAAACCGGTAGCCTGGGGACTACGCGACCAGTTCCTACAAGTTATATTGGTCCTGTGCGGGGTGTTCGTTCCTCCTACGGAGCCGTTTGGGGATGGTTTGGGTTTTCACCCCTTAACGGCTTGTTAAGTGTGATTTTTGCAAATTATCGCCGTATTCTCAAATCGGGAGCCCCGGGACTACGCGGCCAGTTCCTACAAGTTACATTGGTCCCGTGCGAGGTGTTCGTGCCTCCTACGGGGTCGTTTGGGGGCTTGTTTGGGTTTTCACCCTTTAACGGCCTGTTTTTAAGTCTTATGTGTGATTTTTATAAATTATCGTCGTATTCTCAAATCAGGAGCCCCGGGACTACGCAGTCAGTTCCTACAAGTTACATTGGTCCCGTGCTAGTTTGGGTTTTCACCCTTTAACGGCTTGTTTTTAAGTCTAAGTGTGATTTTTGCAAATTATCATCGTATTCTCAAATCGGGAGACCCGTGACTACGCGGTCAGGTCCTATAAGTTACACTGGTCCCATGCGAGGTGTCCATGCATCCTACGGGGTCGTTTGGGGTCTGGTTTGGGTTTTCACCCTTTAACGGCTTGGTTTTAAGTATTAAGTGTGATTTTTACAAATTATCGTCGTATACTCAAATCGGGAGCCCCGGGACTACGCGGTCAGTTCCTACAAGTTACATTGGTCCCGTGCAGGTTTGGGTTTTCAACATTTAACGGCATGTTTTTAAGTCTTTGTCTGATTTTTGCAAATTATCATTGTATTCTCAAACCGGGATCCCCGGGACTACGGGGTCAGTTCGTATGAGTTACAGTGGTCCCGTACGAGGTGTCCATGCGTCCTACAGATCGTTTGGGGGTTGCTTTGGGTTTTCACCCTTTAACGGCTTATTTTTTAGTCTGAGTGTGATTTTTCCAAATTATCATCGTATTCTCAAACCGGGAGCCCCGGGACTACGCCGCTAGTTCCTACATGTTACATGGGTCCCGTGTGGGGTGTTCGAGCCTCATATGGGGCCGTTTGGGGGTTGGTTTGGGTTTTCACCCTTTAACGGTATGTTTTAAGTCTAAGTGTGATTTTTGCAAATTATCGCCGTATTCTCAAACCGGGATCCCTGGGACTACGCGACCAGTTCCTACAAGTTACATTTGTCCTGCGCGAGATGTTAGTTCCTCCTACGGGGTTGTTTAGGGGCTAGTTTGGGTTTTCACCTTTTAACGGCTTCTTTTTAAGTATAAGTCTTATTTTTGCAAATTATCGTCGTATTCTCAAATCGGGAGACCCGGGACTACGCGGTCAGTTCCTACAAGTTACACTGGTCCCGTACGAGGTGTCTGTGCCTCCTACGGGGTCATTTGGGGTATGGTTTGCATTTTCACCCTTTAACGACTTCGTTTTAAGTATTAAGTGTGATTTTTATAAATTATCGTCGTATTATCAAATCGAGAGCCCCGGGACTACGCGATCAGTTCCTACAAGTTACATTGGTCCCGTGCTAGTTTGGGTTTACACCCTTTAACGGCTTGTTTTTAAGTCTAAGTGTGATTTTTGCAAATTATCATCGTATTCTTAAATCGGGAGCCCCGGGACTACGCGACTAGTTCCTACAAGTTACATTGGTCCCGTGCGAGGTGTTCGTGCCTCCTACGGGGTCGTTTGGGGGCTGGTTTGGGTTTTCACCCTTTAATGGCTTGTTTTTAAGTCTAAGGGTGATTTTTGCATATTATCATCATATTCTCAAACCGGGAGCCCCGAGACTACGAGGTCAGTTCCTATGACTTACATTGGTCCGTACGAGGTGTCCGTGCGTCCTACCGGGCGTTTAGGGGCTGGTTTGGGTTTTCACCCTTTAACGGCTAGTTCTTAAGTCTAATTGTGATTTTTGCCAATTATCGTCGTATTCTCAAATCGAGAGACCCGGGACATCGCGGTCAGTTCCTACAAGTTACATTGGTCCCGTGCGAGGTGTCCGTTCCTCCTACGGGGTCGTTTAGGGGCTGGTTTGGAATTTCACCCTTTAACGGCTTGTTTTTAAGTCTAAGGGTGATTTTTACATATTATCATCGTATTCTAAAATCGGGAGCCCCGGGACTACGAGATCAGTTCCTATGAGTTACATTGGTCCCGTACGAGGTGTCCGTGCGTCTTACCAGGTCGTTTGGGGGCTATTTTGGGTTTTCACCCTTTAACGGCTAGTTTTTAAGTCTAATTGTGATTTTTACCAATTATCGTCGTATTCTCAAACCGGGAGACCCGGGACTTCGCGGTCAGTTCCTACAAGTTACATTGGTCCCGTGTGACGTGTCCGTGCCTCCTACGGGTTCGTTTTGGGATTGGTTTAGGTTTTCACCCTTTAACGGCATGTTTTTAAGTCTAAGTGTGATTTTTGCAAATTATCGTCATACTCTCAAACCGGGAGACCCGGGACCACGCGGTCAGTTCCTACAAGTTACATTGGTCCCGTGCGAGGTGTTAGTGCCTCCTATGGGGTCGTTTGGAGACTGGTTTGGGTTTCCACCCTTTAACGGCTTGTTTTTTTATTTCTAAGTATGATTTTTGCAAATTATCATCGTATTCTCAAACCGGGTGACCCCGGACTTTGCGGTGAGTTCCTACAAGTTACATTGGTCCCGTGCGAGCTGTTCGTGCCTCCTACGGGGTCGTTTGGGGGCTGCTTTGGGTTTTCACCCTTTAATGGCTTATTTTTAAGTCTAAGTGTGATTTTTGCAAATTATGGTCGTATTCTCAAACCGGGAGCCCCGGGACTACGCGGTCAGTTCCTACGAGTTACATTGGTCCCGTACGATGTGTCCGTGCGTCTTACCCAGTCATTTGGGGGCTATTTTGGGTTTTCACCCTTTAACGGCTAGTCTTTAAGTCTAATTGTGATTTTTTTCAATTATCATCGTATTCTCAAACCGGGAGACCCGGGACTTCGCGGTCAGTTCCTACAAGTTACATTAGTCCCGTACGAGGTGTTCGTGCCTCCTACGGGGTCGTTTGAGGGCTGGTTTGGGATATCACCCTTTAACCGCTTATTTTTAAGTCTAAGTGTGATTTTTGCAAATTATCATCGTATTCTCAAATCGCGAGACCCAGGACTACGCGATCAGTTCCTACAAGTTACATTGGTCACGTGCGAGGTGTTCGTGCCTCCTACGGGGTCGTTTGGGGACTGGTTTGGGTTTTCACCCTTTAACGGCTTGTTTTTTTATGTCTAAGTGTGATTTTTTCAAATTATCATCGTATTCTCAAACCGGGTGACCCCGGACTATGCGGTGAGTTCCTACAAGTTACATTGGTCCCGTGCGAGCTGTTCGTGCCTCCTACGGGGTCGTTTGGGGGCTGGTTTGGGTTTTCACCCTTTAATGGCTTATTTTTAAGTCTAAGTGTGATTTTTGCAAATTATCATCGTATTCTCAAACCGGGAGCCCCGGGACTACGCGGTCAGTTCCTACGAGTTACATTGGTCCCATACGATGTGTCCGTGCGTCTTACCGGGTCGTTTGGGGGCTATTTTGGGTTTTCACCCTTTAACGGCTAGTCTTTAAGTCTAATTGTGATTTTTGCCAATTATCGTCGTATTCTCAAACCGGGAGACCCGGGACTTCGCGGTCAGTTCCTATAAGTTACATTGGTCCCGTGCGAGGTGTTCGTGCCTCCTACGGGGTCATTTGAGGAATGGTTTGGGATATCACCCTTTAACGGCTTGTTTCTAAGTCTAAGTGTGATTTTTGCAAATTATCGTCGTATTCTCAAATCGCGAGACCCGGGACTACGCGATCAGTTCCTACAAGTTACATTGGTCCCGTGCGAGATGTTCGTGCCTCCTACGGGGTCGTTTGGGGACTGGTTTGGGTTTTCACCCTTTAACGGCTTGTTTTTTATGTCTAAGTGTGATTTTTGCAAATTATCATCGTATTCTCAAACCGGGTGACCCCGGACTTTGCGGTGAGTTCCTACAAGTTACATTGGTCCCGTGCGAGCGGTTCGTGCCTCCTACGGGGTCGTTTGGGGGCTGGTTTGGGTTTTCACCCTTTAATGGCTTATTTTTAAGACTAATTGTGATTTTTGCAAATTATCATTGTATTCTCAAACCGAGAGCCCCGGAACTACGCGGTCAGTTCCTACGAGTTACATTGGTCCCGTGCGAGGTGTCCTTGCATCCTACGGGGTCGTTTGGGGGCTGGTTCGGGTTTTCACCCTTTAACGGCTTATTTTTATGTCTAAGTGTGATATTCACAAATTATCGTCCTATTCTCAAACCGGGAGCCCCGGGACTATGCGGCCAGTTCTTACAAGTTACATTGGTCCCATGGGGGGTGTTCGTGCCTCCTACGGGGCCGTTTGGGGGCTGGTTTGGATTTTCACCCTTTAACATCTTGTTTTTAAGTCTAAGTGTGATTTTTGCAAATTATCACCAAATTCTCAAATCGGGAGCCCGGGGACTACGCGGCCAGTTCCTACAATTTACATTGGTCCCGTGCGAGGTGTTCGTGCCTCCTACGGGGTCGTTTGGGGACTGGTTTGGGTTTTCATCCTTTAACGTCTTATTTTTTTATGTCTAAGTGTGATTTTTGCAAATTATCATCGTATTCTCAAACCGAGTGACCCCGGACTATGCAGTGAGTTCCTACAAGTTACATTGTTCCCGTGCGAGCTGTTCGTGCCTCCTACGGGGTCGTTTGGGGGCTGGTTTGGATTTTCACCCTTTAACGGCTTATTTTTAAGTCTAATTGTGATTTTTGCAAATTATCGTCGTATTCTCAAACCGGGAGCCCCGGGACTACGCGCTCAGTTCCTACGAGTTACATTGGTCCCGTGCGAGGTGTCCTTGCATCCTACGGGGTCGTTTGGGGGCTGGTTCGAGTTTTCACCCTTTAACGGCTTGTTTTTATGTCTAAGTGTGATTTTCACAAATTATCGTCCTATTCTCAAACCGGGAGCCCCGGGACTACGCGGCCAGTTCTTACAAGTTACATTTGTCCCGTGCGGGGTGTTCGTGCCTCCTACGGGCCGTTTGGGGGCTGGTTTGTGTTTTCACACTTTAACGGCTTATTTTTAAGTCTAAGTGTGATTTTCGCAAATTATCGTCGTATTCTCAAACCGGGAGCCCGGGACTACGCGACTAGTTCCTAAAAGTTACATTGGTCCCGTGCGAGGTGTTCGTGCCTCCTACGGGGTTGTTTGGGGGCTGGTTTGGGTTTTCACCCTTTAACGGCTTGTTTTTAAGTCTCAAGTGTGATTTTTATAAATTATCATCGTATTCTCAAATCGGGAGCCCCGGGACTACGCGGACAGTTCTTACAAGTTACATTGGTCCCATGGGGGGTGTTCGTGCCTCCTACGGGGCCGTTTGGGGGCTGGTTTGGATTTTCACCCTTTAACATCTTGTTTTTAAGTCTAAGTGTGATTTTTGCAAATTATCGCCAAATTCTCAAATCGGGGGCCCGGGGACTACGCGGCCAGTTCCTACAAGTTACAGTGGTCACGCGCGAGGTGTTCGTGCCTCCTATGGGGTCGTTTGGGGGCTGGTTTGTGTTTTCACCCTTTAACGGCTTGTTTTTAAGTCTAAGTGTGATTTTTGCAAATTATCGTCATATTCTCAAATCGCGAGACCCGGGACTACGCGATCAGTTCCTTCAATTTACATTGGTCCCGTGCGAGGTGTTCGTGCCTCCTACGGGGTCGTTTGGGGATTGGTTTGGGTTTTCACCCTTTAACGTCTTGTTTTTTATGTCTAAGTGTGATTTTTGCAAATTATCATCGTATTCTCAAACCGAGTGACCCCGGACTATGCAGTGAGTTCCTACAAGTTACATTGGTCCCGTGCGAGCTATTCGTGCCTCCTACGGGGTCGTTTGGGGGCTGGTTTGGATTTTCACCCTTTATTGGCTTATTTTTAGATCTAATTGTGATTTTTTTAAATTATCATCGTATTCTCAAACCGGGAGCCCCGGGACTACGCGGTCAGTTCCTACGAGTTACATTGGTCCCGTACGAGGTGTCCTTGCATCCTACGGGGTCGTTTGGGGGCTGGTTCGAGTTTTCACCCTTTAACGGCTTGTTTTTATGTCTAAGTGTGATTTTCACAAATTATCATCCTTTTCTCAAACCGGGAGCCCCGGGACTACGCGGCCAGTTCTTACAAGTTACATTGGTCCCGTGCGGGGTGTTCGTGCCTCCTACGGGGCCGTTTGGGGGCTGGTTTGGGTTTTCACCCTTTAACATCTTCTTTTTAAATCTAAGTGTGAGTTTTGCAAATTATCGCTAAATTCTCAAATCGGGAGCTCGGGGACTACACGGCCAGTTCCTACAAGTTATAGTGGTCCCACACGAGGTGTTCGTGCCTCCTACGGGGTCGTTTGGGGGCTGGTTTGTGTTTTCACACTTTAACGGCTTGTTTTTAAGTCTAAATGTGATTTTCGCAAATTATCGTCGTATTCTCAAACCGGGAGCCCCGGGACTACGCGACTAGTTCCTAAAAGTTACATTGGTCCCGTGCGAGGTGTTCGTGCCTCCTACGGGGTTGTTTGGGGGCTGGTTTGGGTTTTCACCCTTTAATAGATTGTTTTTAAGTCTTAAGTGTGATTTTTATAAATTATCGTCGTATTCTCAAATCGGGAGCCCTGGGACTACGCGGTCAGTTCCTACAAGTAACATTGGTCCCATGCTAGTTTGGGTTTTCACCCTTTAACGGCTTGTTTTAGAGTATAAGTGTGATTTTTGCAAATTATCGTCATATTCTCAAATCGGGAGCCGCGGGACTACGCGACAAGTTTCTACAAGTTACATTGATCCCGTGCGAGGTGTCCGTGACTCCTATGGGGTGGTTTGGGGGCTGGTTTGGGTTTTCACCCTTTAGCGGCTTATTTTTAAGTCTAAGTGTGATTTTTGTAAATTATCATCGTATTCTCGAACCCGGATCCCCGAGACTACGCAACCAATCCCTATAAGTTACATTGGTCCAGTACGAGGTGTTTGTGCCTCCTACGGGGTCGTTTGGGGGCTGGTTTGAATTTTCACCCTTTAACGCCTTATTTTTAAGTCTAAGTGTGATTTTTTCAAATTATTATCGTATTCTCAAACCGAGAGCCCTGGGACTACGCGACGAGTTTCTACGAGTTACATTGGTCCCGTATGAGGTGTCCGTGCGTCCTGCCGGGTCGTTTGGGGGCTGGTTTGGATTTTCACCCTTTAACGGTTTATTTTTAAGTCTAAGTGTGATTTTTGCAAATTATCATTTTATTCTCAAACTGGGAGCCCCGAGACTACACGACCAGTTCCTACAAGTTACATTGATCCTGTGCGAGGTCTCCGTGCCTCCTACAGGGCCGTTTGGGGGCTGGTTTGAGTTTTCACCCTTTAACGGTTTGTTTTTAATTCTAAGTGTGATTTTTGCAAATTATCGTCGTATTCTCAAACCAGGAGCCCCAAAACTACGCGGCCAGTTCCTACAAGTTACATTGTTCCCGTGCGAGGTGTTCGTGCCTCCTATGGGGTCATTTGGGGGCTGGTTTGGGATTTCATCCTTTAACGGCTTGTTTTTAAGTCTAAGTGTGATTTTTGCAAATTATCATCGTATTCTCAAATCGGGAGACCCGGGACTATGCGGTCAGTTCCTACAAGTTACAGTGGTCCCGTACGAGGTGTTCGTGCCTCCTACCGGGTCGTTTGGGGACTGGTTTAATTTTCACCCTTTAACGACTTGTTTTTAAGTGTAAGTGTGATTTGTTGCAAATTATCATCGTATTCTCAAATCGGGAGACCCGGGACTACGCGGACAGTTCCTACAAGTTACACTAGTCCCGTGCGAGGTGTTCGTGCCTCCTACGGGGTCGTTTGGGGGCTGGTTTGGGTTTTCACCTCTTAATGGCTTGTTTTTAAGTCTAAGTGTGATTTTTGCAAATTATCGTCGTATTATCAAACCAGGAGACCCGGGACTACGCGGTCAGTTCCTACAAGTTACATTGGTCCCGTGCGGGGTGTCCGTGCCTCCTACGGGGTCGTTTGGGGGTTGGCTTGGGTTTTCACCCTTTAACGACTTGTTTTTAAGTCTAAGTGTGATTTCTGCAAATTATCGTCGTATTCTCAAATTAGGATCCCCAGGAGTACGCGGTCAATTCCTACGAGTTACATTGGTAGTTTCTTGTTTTATTTATCGCACTCATTATTTCGTCCTATTTCTCTCTCTCGTCTATTTGATTGAGGACAATGCAAATGACTAAGTTAGGGGGATGATAAGTGCGTATTCATAAAACTTTGCATATATGTATATAAAAAAAAACCAAAAAAAATCATCAAAAAAAAAAAAATTGGAATTTAAAATTTTCAAAAATATCACCTTTATTCTATTTAAAGTCTCAAATCGTTAAATCTCAATTGCACTAAGCCAAAATTGACCAAAGATGGAAATTGAAAGAAAATTGACGACTTATCGAATAAGTGCGGAGATTGATCAAACCCGGTGAGGTTTTGAGCCTTTCAATTTTTTATGAGTTTTTAAATCTGATTAACTCAAAGTTCTTTTCAGCGTTTTAATAAGTCGTTGATGATCTCAATCCTTTATTTTGATCGGTTATGGGAAATGTGTGAAATGTTGTCTCGAAATTCGTGCTAAATATATCTCTAAACTTAATTAATCTCGAGATGCATATGGTAATGTGATTAGCAATTTGGACAATGAAGTAGGCCATCATTTGTTACCCAAAAATATTATCCATAAAAAGTGGTGAAAAATAAAATTATCCCTTTCCAACCCAATTTGAGCCTAATAAAATATTTCCCTTTCGTTTGATATCCCGAAAAACCCAAATATCTCGGAATTGTGAAAATTGAGAAAATTCATCAAGTAAGTCCAAATTGTTCAATAAAAAAAAGGGGGCAATAGCAAAATAGAAAAAAAAATGCTCAACAAAAATAAAAAGAAGAAAAGCGTGAAAATAGGAAAAAAAAAGAAAGAGAAAAATGAGCAAACGCTCGGAAAAGCACAAACGGACCTCATAAGAAAATTTTCCAATTCCAATATTCCCTACCATTTCCATTTTTTCCCTTTACACCTTATAACCCGATAAAGTCCTAACGGAGTCCGAATGGCGAAATTAATTTCTGCATGGAGAGCTAAGACATGAAAAGATAATATGAGTGATTAAAATGGTGTGATTAAGAGATGATGTTTCCCGTTTCCTAATAACTGTATTCCGACGATGAGATCTTTTCACCATAAATTTCCTTCTTTTCAATTTTCTATGCGTGAAATTGTGTCCATTATATTTGCTCTTTATATCATGCATACCAAGAGAAAATAGCCGCAATCTGAGTGATTCGTTTGTGAGTGCATCCGTAAGAATTTGAATCAAAACGAATCTTCAGAAAGTAACGTAATGCTCAATCGGTGTAAATTTGAGGTTAAATTATGGCTTTGCACACACACACACTATGGTTTGAGACATTTGAATATGAATTTATGGTGATTATTTTTCTAAAAGTTTAAATTGTACAATTTTTAAGTATTTTGATATTTATTTGAGTCAATAAAGAATTTTGTGGGTATATTCACTGCAAACCCTTACGAGACAAAACTCGTCCTACTAGGGAAACCTAGGGGTTTAAAGGCTTGTTGCATAAGCTCAATGCAATCGCATGCCTGTGAATGTGGAATTTTAAAGGAATTCTCAAAAAATAGAACTTTAGGTAGCATCATTTACATTGCCCGGGACGTGCAAAGTCCTAAGTTAGGGGAATTTGACCAAGCATAAATTCTTTTGAATTTAGCCCCTTAAGTTAGTGATTTTGATATCTCGAACAAGGTAATTGAATCATTTTTATTCCATATCATTGCCATTGACTATTTCTAACAAGTACCCTAAGTTTCGTGTATTTTTGATGGATTTTACATGAATTTAGTGCAAGAAAAGAGAGAAAGAAACCGGAATAAAGGAAAAGAACAAAGGAAGAAAAGTCAAAGGGCAAAAGCATAAATTTATACCCAGAGTTCGAATTCGACGCCTAAAGGGAAGTTGAAGATCTTGATTTCACAAGAGCATCGGAAGAAACAACACTCAAATCGGAGCTCGAAATCAAAAGTTATGGCCAGTCAAAGATGAAAGGAAAAAGTCAACATGGAAGAGAATCGGACCGATCTGGTAGATTTCAGACCGATCCGAAATGTCACAATTCTAGTAGACCCCGAATGGGTGCCGAACTGATGATGGTAGAACCGATCCGGTGGGATCCAGACCGATCTGGTAGAATAAAAAAATAACCGATCCGGTGGCGGCAAAACGGACCGATGCGAGGGGATCCGGACCGGTCCGGGTATGCGAAATCCTGGCATTAATTATGAAGATCAAGAGGTGCATAGCTGGTAAAATCTTGCGCAGCAAGTGATTCTAGCTGTCAAATTCGTGCTAGTTGGTGCTATAAAAGACCAAGCCCTAACTCATTCGGGGGGGAGTCGAATTAGAGAGAGAAATTCAGAAGTTAGGAAATCTTTTCTTTGGTAGCAATTTTCATAAACCCTAGTTTGTAAGGTTAATTAAGAAGAAGTTTTCTGGATTCAAGTTCTTTTTCTTTTCCTATTGCTGAATACAAGTATAAAATTTCCATTCTCTTATTTGTTCTCTACTTTATTTACCATTCTAATCTCAATTGTTTTGAAAATTATTCCCAATGTTTGTTAGATCCATAATTCCATGTATGAATTGGTTTTCTAATCAAATCACGTCTAGCTAAACTCTCAAGGGTTGGGGTACATGAATTACCGTTGTAGAAAATTGAGGGTAAATTAAATATTGATCAAATCATGTACGGAAATTATATGAACATAGCCGATCTTTTAATCTCTCTTGCCCTAGGTACTTGGGTATTCAAGAACGATTTGCAAGTGTAATTGTCCATTCACCGCTTTGTATTTACCTTTGGTTTCATATGATGAGGGCTAGATCCTTCTTATATGTAATGCTTAGGATCTATAAAGATTTATTTAGTCAAAAATTTCAATTTACAATTCTAATATTTTATACGGTAATTTGTTAAGGTTTGAGGGATTGTACTCCACCCTAATTTCTTCCAATCTAAGTTCTTTACAATTCTTAGTGTTTCTGGTATTTCATCACCAATTGGAAATTTACAACCATCAATCATCTTTTCATTTCTTTGGAGGAATCATTTCAAGATTAAATAACTATTCCTACAAAGGTACCAATTTTTTATCCCTGTGGATACGATCCCGACTTGTCGGATTATTACTAACGCGACAGGCTTGCACTTGATCCTAGAGAAAACGCACTTTTGAGACAAATTCTTAGTCGCGTCAAGTTTTCTGGATTTGATTAGAAGTTTTCTGGATTCAAGTTCTTTTCCTTTTCCTGTTGCTGAATACAAGTATAAAATTTCCATTCTCTTATTTGTTCTCTACTTTATTTACCATTCTAATCTCAATTATTTTGCAAATTATTCCCAATGTTTGTTAGATCCATAATTCCATGTATGAATTTGTTTTCTAATAAAATCATGTCGAGCTAAACTCTCAAGGGTTGGGTTACATGAACTCATTTCAACATGAATTATCGTTGTAGAAAATAGAGGGTAAATTAAATATTGATCAAATCGTGTACGAAAATTATATGAACATAGCCCATCTTTTAATCTCTCTTGCCCTAGGTACTTGGGATGATCAAGAACGCTTTGCAAGTGTAATTGTCCATTCACCGCTTTGTATTTACCTTTGATTTCATATGATGAGGGCTAGATCCTTCATATATGTAAAGCTTAGGATCTATAAAGGTTGATTTAGTCAAAAATTTCAATTTACAATTCTAATATTCTATACGGTAATTTATTAAGGTTTGAAGGATTGTACTCCACCCTAATTTCTTCCAATCTATGTTCTTTACAATTCTTAGTGTTTCTGGTATTTCATCACCAATTGGAAATTTACAACGATCAATCATCTTTTCATTTCTTTGGAGGAATCATTTCAAGATTAAATAACTATTCCTACAAAAGTGCCAATTTTTTATCCCGGTGGATACGATCCCGACTTGTCGGATTATTACTAACACGACAGGCTTGCACTTGAGCCTAGAAAAAATGAACATTTGAGACAAATTCTTAGTCGCGTCAAGTTTTTGGCGCCGTTTTCGAGGATCGACAATTGGTATAATTTAGGAAAGTGATTTTAATCCTAAGGTGATTTCCATTCTCTAAAAAAAAACTTTGTTTTTTTATCTCATCTCTTATGCGCGTACATGCAGAATTCATCTTCCACCCAAGGTCACAAAAATCCTATTGCCGAAGAAAATTATGAAAATTCACACACCACTGATTCTCCTCATTTTTGGGTTCCACCTCCTTCGCCTAATAATTCAATCATAAGTCGCTCATTGAGTCAAACACCAAGTGTGAATTCTGAATATTTTGGGAGCAATATGTCGGTGCACGGTAGTGTTGGTGTTGGTGTTGGTGCAGGAGAAGAGGAAATACCTTATCTTCCCATGAAAGATCTTTTATTTCCAAAGCGAACTGTTACCCCTGGTTGCATTTTACTCCCGTATAATGCCGGTCAATTCCACTTTCGAAATGGTATGATCCAAATTCTTCCCACATTTCACGGGATGGATTCGAAAAACCATATCTCCATATTAGAGATTTGGAGGAAGCATGTGAAACGTTTGGTGATCAAGGTTGCCCACAAGATATTATCCGGTTAAAGCTTTTCCATTTTTCCTTAAAGGATAAAGCCAAAACTTGGTTATGGTCGCTACCCCCGAATTCTGTGTTATCCTGGAGAGATATGCAAACCAAGTTTCTCTTCAAGTTCTTTCCACAACACAAAACCAATTCTATCAAAGCCCAAATACAAGCTTTTCGACAAAATGAGAATGAGGCTTTTGACAAGTGTTGGGAGAGATTTCAGGAGTTAGTTAGTGCTTGCCCACATCATGGATTCGAAAAACATCATCTGATTTCATTTTTCCATCAAGGCTTTACTTTAGAATCTAAACAACTTGTTCAAATAGGGATCTCTGGGACTACGCAGCCAGTTCCTACAAGTTATATTGGTCCCGTGCGAGGAGTTCGTGCCTCCTACAGGGTCATTTGGGGGCTGGTTTTGGGTTTTCACACTTTATTGACTTCTTTTTAAGTCTAAGTGTGATTTTTGCACATTATCGTTATATTCTCAAATCGAGAGCCCCGAGATGACGCGGTCAGTTCCTACGAGTTACACTGGTCCCGTGCGAGGTGTCCGTGCGTCCGACGGGGTCGTTTAGGAGCTGGTTTGGGTTTCCACCCTTTAACGGCTTATTTTTAAGCCTAAGAGTGATTTTTGCAAATTATCGTCGTATTCTCAAACAGGGAGACCCGAGACTAAGCAGTCAGTTCCTACAAGTTACATTGGTCTCGTGCGAGGTGTTCGTGCCTCCTACGGGGTCGTTTAGGGGTTGTTTTGGGTTTTCACCCTTTAACAGCTTGTTTTTAAGTCTAAGTGTATTTTAGCAACTTATCATTAAATTCTCAAACTGGGAGACCCGAGACTACGCGGACAGTTCCTACAAGTTACATTGGTCCAGTGCAAGGTGTTCGTGCCTCTAACAGGGTGGTTTGGGGGCTGGTTTGGGTTTTCACCCTTTAACGACTTGTTTTTAAGTCTTAAGTTCGATTTTTACAAATTATCATCGTATTCTCAAATCGGGAGCCCCGGGACTACGCGGTCAGTTCCTACAAGTTGCATTGGTCCCGTGTAAGGTGTTCGTCCCTCCCACGGGGCCGTATGGGGGCTGGTTGGGGTTTTCACCTTTTAACGGCTTGTTTTTAAGTCTAAGTGTGATTTTTGTAAATTATCATCGTATTCTAAAACTGGGAGACCCGGGACTATGCAGTCAGTTCCTATAAGTTACATTGGTCCCGTTCGAGGTGTTCGAGCCTCCTATCGGGTCGTTTGGGGGCTGGTTTGGGTTTTCACCCTTTAGCGACTTGTTTCTAAGTCAAAGTGTGATTTTGCACATTATCGTCGTATTCTCAAACCGGGAGACCCGGGACTACACGATCAGTTCCTACAAGCTACATTGGTCCCGTGCGAGGTGTTCGTACAACCTACGAGGCCGTTTGGGGGCTGGTTTGAGCTTTCACCCTATAACGGCTTTGTTTTTAAGTCTAAGTGTGATTTTTACAAATTATCATCGTATTCTCAAATCGAGAGCCCCGGAACTACGCGATCAGTTCCTGCAAGTTACATTGGTCCCGTGCTAGTTTGAGTTTTCACCCTTTAACGGCTTATTTTTAAGTCTAAGTGTGATTTTTGAAAATTATCATCGTATTCTAAAATTGGGAGACCCGGGACTACGCGGCCAGTTCCTACAAGTTACATTGGTACCGTGCGAGGTGTTCGTGCCTCCTATGGGGTCGTTTGGGGCTGGTTTGGGTTTTCACCCTTTAACTACTTGTTTAAGTCTAAGGGTGATTTTTGCACATTATCGTCGTATTCTCAAACCGGGAGCCCCGGGACTACGCGATCAGTTCTTACGAGTTACATTGGTCCCGTGCGAGGTGTTCGTGTGTCCACGGGGTCGTTTGGGGGCTGGTTTGGGTTTTCACCTTTAAACGACTTATTTTTATGTCCAAGTGTGATTTTTACAAATTATCGTTATATTCTCAAACTGAGAGCCCCGGGACTGCGCGACCAATTCCTACAAGTTACATTGGTCCCGTACGAGGTGTTCGTGCCTCTTACGGGGCCGTTTGGGGGCTGGTTTGGGTTTTCACCCGTTGACGGCTTATTTTTAAGTCTAAATGTGATTTTTGCAAATTATTGTTCTATTCTCAAACCAGAAGCCCTGAGACTACGCGGCTAGTTCCTACAAGTTACATTGAACCCGTACGAGGTGTTCGTGCCTCCTACGAGGTCGTTTAGGGGCTGGTTTGGGTTTTCACCATTTAATGGTTTATTTTTAAGCCTAAGTGTGATTTTTGCAAATTATCATTGTATTCTCAAACCGCGAACTCCGGGACTATGCAGTCAGTTCCTACGAGTTACTTTGGTCCTTGCGAGGTACCGTGCGTCCTACGGGATGGTTCGGCGTCCGGTTTGGGTTTTTACCCTTTAACGGCATGTTTTTAAGTCTATGTGTGATTTTTGAAAATTATCATCGTATTCTCAAATCGGGAGCCTCGGGACTACGCGGCCAGTTGCTACAAGTAACATTGGTCCCGTGCGGGGTGTTCGTGCCTCCTACGGGGCCGTTTAGGGGATGGATTGGGTTTTCACCATTTAATGGCTTGTTTTTGAGTCTACGTGTGATTTTTGCAAATTATCGTCGTATTCTCAAACCGGGAGTCTTGGGACTACGCAGCCTTTTCCTACAAGTTACATTGGGCCCGTGCGAGGTGTTCGTGCCTCCTACGGAGCCGTTTGGGGGCTGGTTTGGGTTTTCACCCTTTAACGGCTTATTTTCAAGTCTAAGTGTGATTTTTACAAATTATCGTCATATTCTCAAATCGGGAGCCCAGGACTACGCAGCCAGTTCCTACAAGTTACATTGGTCCCGTTCGAGGTGTTCGTGCCTCCTCCGGTGTCGTTTAGGGGCTAGTTTGGGTTTTCACCCTTTAACGGCTTGTTTTTAAGTCTAAGTGTGATTTTTGCAAATTTTCGTCGTATTCTCAAATCGCGAGACCCGGGACTACGCGATCAGTTCCTACAAGTTACATTGGTCCCGTGCGAGGTGTTCGTGCCTCCTACGGGGTCGTTTGGGGACTGGTTTGGGTTTTCACCCTTTAACGGCTTGTTTTTTATGTCTAAGTGTGATTTTAGCAAATTATCATCGTATTCTCAAACTGGGTGACCCCGGACTATGCAGTGAGTTCCTACAAGTTACATTGGTCCCGTGCGAGCTGTTCGTGCCTCCTACGGGGTCGTTTGGGGGCTGGTTTGGGTTTTCACCCTTTAATGGCTTATTTTTAAGTCTAAGTGTGATTTTTACAAATTATCATCATATTCTCAAATCGCGAGACCCGAGACTACGCGGTCAGTTCCTACAAGTTACATTTGTCCCGTACGAGGTGTTTGTGCCTCCTACGGGGTCGTTTGGGGACTGTTTTGGGTTTTCACCCATTAACGACTTATTTTAAGTCTAAGTGTGATTTTTTCAAATTATCATAGTATTCTCAAAATCGGGAGACCCGAGACTACGCGGACAGTTCCTACAAGTTACATTGGTCCCGTACGAGGTGTTCGTGCCTCCTATGGGATCGTTTAGGGGCTGGTTTGGGTTTTCACCCTTTAACGGCGTGTTTTTAAGTCTCAGGTGTGATTTATAAAAATTATCGTCGAATTCTCAAATCGGGAGCCCCGGGACAACGCGGTCAGTTCCTACAAGTTACATTGGTCCCGTGCAAGGTGTTCGTGCCTCCTACGGGGCCGTTTGGTGGCCGATTTGAGTTTTCACCTTTTAACGGCTTGTTTTTAAGTCTAACTGTGATTTTTGCAAATTATCATCGTATTCTCAAACTGGGAGACCCGGGACTACGCGGTCAATTCCTACAAGTTACATCGGTCCTGTGCGAGGTGGTCGTGCCTCCTACGGGGTCGTTTGTTAGCTGGTTTGGTTTTTCACACTTTAACGACTTATTTTTAAGTCTAAGTGTGATTTTTGCCATTATCGTCGTATTCTCAAATCGGGAGCCCAGAGACGACGCGATTAGTTCCTACGAGTTACATAGGTCCCGTGCGAGGTGTCCGTGCGTTCGACGGGGTCGTCTGGGGGCTGGTTTGGGTTGTCACCCTTGAACGACTTGTTTTTAAGCCTAAGTGTGATTTTTGCAAATTATCATCGTATTCTCAAACCGGGAGCCCTGGGACTACGCGGCCAGTTCCTACAAGTTACATTGGTCCCGTGCGAGGTGTTCGTGCCTCCTACGGGACCGTTTGGGACTGGTTTATGTTTTCACCCATTAACGGCTTGTTTTTAAGTCTAAAAGTGATTTTTACAAATTATCATCGTATTCTAAAACCGGGAGCCCCGGGACTACGCGGCTAGTTCCTACAAGTTGTACTGGACTTGTACGAGGTGTTCGTGCCTCCTGCGGGGTCGTTTGGGGGCTGGTTTGGGGTTTCACCCTTTAACGACTTGTTTTTAAATCTAAGTGTGATTTTTACACATTATCGTCGTATTCTCAAATCGGGAGCCCTGAGACGACGCGATCTGTTCCTACGAGTTACATTGGTCCCATGCGAGGTGTTCTTGCGTCCTACGGGGTCGTTTGGGGGCTAGTTTGGGTTTTCACCCTTTAACGTCTTGTTTTTAGGTCTAAGTGTGATTTTTGCAAATTATCGCCAAATTCTCAACCCGGGAGCCCTGGGATTACGCGACCAGTTCCTACAAGTTACATTGGTCCCGCGCGAGGTGTTCGTGCCTCCTATGGGATTGTTTGGGGGCTGGTTTGAGTTTTCACCCTTTGACGACTTGTTTTTAAGTCTAAGTGTAATTTTTACAAATTATCGTCGTATTCTCAAACTGGGAGCCCCGGGACTACGCGATCAGTTCTTACGAGTTACATTGGTCCCGTGCGAGGTGTCCGTGCGTCCTACGGGGTTGTTTGGGGGCTCGTTTGGGTTTTCACCCTTTAACGGCTTGTTTTTAAGTCTAAGTGTGATTTTTGTAAATTATCATCGTACTCTCAAACCGGGAGCCCCGGGACTACGCGGTCAGTTCCTACAAGTTACATTGGTCCCGTGCGGGGTAGTCTTGCCTCCTACGGGGCCGTTTGGGTTTTCACCCTTTAACGGCTTATTTTTAAGTCTTAAGTGTGATTTTTGCAAATTATCGTCGTATTCTCAAATCGGGAGCCCCAGGACTACGCGGCCAATTCCTACAAGTTACATTGGTCCCGTGCGAGGTGTTCTTGCCTCATACGGGGTCGTTTGGGGGCTGATTTGGGTTTTCACCCTTTAACGGCTTATTTTTAAGTCCACGTGTGATTTTTGCAAATTATCCTTGTATTCTCAAATCGAGAGACTCGGGACTACGCGGTCAGTTCCTACAAGTTACATTGGTCCCGTGTGAGGTGTCCGTGCTTCTACGAGGTTGTTTGGGGACTGGTTTGGGTCTTCACCCTTTAACGGCTTGTTTCTAAGTCTAAGTATGATTTTTGCAAATTATCGCCGTATTCTCAAATCGGGAGACCCGGGACTACGCGGACAGTTCCTAAAAGTTACATTAGTCCCGTGCGAGGTGTTTATCCCTCCTACGGGGTCGTTTGGGGGTTGGATTGGGTTTTCACCCTTTAACGACTTGTTTTTAAGTCTTAAGTGTGATTTTTATAAATTATCATCATATTCTTAAACCGGGAGCCCCGGGACTACGCGGTCAGTTCCTATAAGTTACATTGGTCCTGTGTGAGGTGTTCGTGCCTCCTACGGGGCCATTTGGGGGCTGGTTTGGGTTTTCTCCCTTTAACGGCTTGTTTTTAAGTCTAAGTGTGATTTTTACAAATTATCATCTTATTCTCAAACCGGGGACCCGGGACTACGCGGTCAGTTCCTACAAGTTACATTGGTCCCGTGCAAGGTGGTCATGCCTCCTACGGGGTCGTTTTGGGGCTGGTTTGAGTTTTCACCCTTTAACGGCTTATTTTTAAATCTAAGTGTGATTTTTGTAAATTATCATCGTATTCTCTAACCGGGAGCCCCGGGACTACGGGTTCAGTTACTACAAGTTACATTTGTTCCGTGCAAGATGTTCGTGCCTCCTACGGGGTCGTTTGGGGGCTAGTTTGGGTTTTCACCCTTTGACGGCTTATTTTTAAGTCTAAGTGTGATTTTTGCAAACTATCGTCGTATTCTCAAATCGAGAACCCCGGGACTACGCGACCAGTTCCTACAAGTTACATTGGTTCCGTGCGAGGTGCTCGTGATTCCTATGGAGCCACTTGGGGGCTTGTTTGGGTTTTCACCCTTTAACGATTTATTTTTAAGTCTAATTGTGATTTTTGCAAATTACCATCGTATTCTCGAATCGGGAGCCCCGAGACTACGCGGCCAGTTCCTACAGGTTACATTGGTCCCATGCGAGGTGTTCGTGCCTCCTACGGGGTCGTTTGGGGACTGGTTTGGGTTTTCACCCTTTAACGGCTTGTTTTTAAGTCTAAGTGTGATTTTTATAAATTATCATCATATTCTCAAACTGGGAGACCCGGGACTATGCGGTCAGTTCCTATAAGTTTCATTGCTCTCGTGCGAGGTTTTCATGCCTACTACGGGGTCGTTCGGAGGCCGATTTGGGTTTTCACTCTTTGACGACTTATTTTTAAGTCTAAGTGTGATTTTTGTAAATTATCGTTGTATTCTCAAACTGGGAGACCCGGGACTACGCGGTCAGTTCCTACAAGTTACATTGGTCCTGTGCGAGGTGTTAGGGCCTCCTACGGGGTCGTTTGGGTGCTGTTTTGGGTTTTCACCCTTTAACAACTTGTTTTTAAGTCTTAAATGTGATTTTTACAAATTATCATCGTATCCTCAAATCGGGAGCCCTGGGACTACGCGGTCAGTTCCTACAAGTTACCTTGGTCCCGTGCTGGTTTGGGTTTTCTAAAAAAATTGCGTTTACAAGATTAATAACAAAAAGTTATAAGTTTAGTAAACTCCGAAATAAACTCGCTGGACGAAACTCTTTTCAAAATGAACACAAGATGTGTTAAAACAATTTTTCTGAATATGATCTTTAGACTTGTTAGATTGGTTACCTTAAGTTTTTAAAATTCCAAACCTACAATTAAGTCTCGAGTATGATATGGTTCGCCAAAGTAATTAAGAGGTTTCAAGAAAATTAACACGCAATTTTTTAACGTGGTGAAACCCTAAATTAGGGAAACGTCCACGGCTCCCTCTACGGAGCAAAATGAAAAAGTCCACTAAAATCACAACCAAGTTACAACCCTAAAGCATGCAACTAAGAACCAAAATACAAGAACAGAAAATGTACCTACCCGAGTTTACTCCACTCTTAAAGGCATTCTTTATTGATTTGTTCTTCTCCACGCAGCTTCCTTGTTGTATCCTTGAATCCCGGATTTCAGCAGCCCCAACAAACAAAATACCTCACCAAGAACCACAAATCCTATGTGTTCGTGTGAAAGTGATAGTGTTTGTGAACTAACTAAACATGCAAAATGCTTCTCACACCTCTCAATCAAATATACAAGAAATTCCGACGTTTATCTCAGTTTCCCGTTCTGAATCCAGCGACGCCTCTCTCTCCCCCCTCGATTTTTTACGAATCCGGTGACGCAGTATACGGATAGCAACTATCTCCTCTATTTCAGTCCGACGATGGCAGGTCCCTGGTTCTTCGACCGGTGACGGGACCAGAGACAGATCTCGGTTCAGCCGAGTTTCGGCGCCCTCTTGTTTCAGTCCAATGCCTTCGATCGACGACCGGATTCTCGACGACGATAAGTCAATCTCTCTCTCTCGATTTATATTTTCCGTCGGTACCCTCTTCTCTCTCTCTCGGTTTCGGCGTCTCTCTCTCTTGGTTTCCGAGTTTCTCTCTTCTCTCGATTTATCTCTCTCTAAAGAATGGAGAAGATGTTATGTGTGGATGAGTTTTTTTTCTCTCAGATTGAATGGAGATAGAATGGAGAAGAAGTTGGAATTGTTTTTCTCTATCTCTAGTTCTAAATTAGCCGCCCCTCACTTTCTAATATTCCCTCAAAAATTACTAAGAGATGTTTTTATATGAGGCTCACTAGAGTTTGTTAGAAATAGAGGGTCAAGATCAACACACCACGATCTAAGGGTGTAAAAAAAATGGATAACTAAATCTGATTGGCTAAGGGGTGTTCACTAGGATTGAGCCATTAAAAAATCTAGTGCATAGATAATCACTCAATCTAGGCTCACAAATGAGTCTAACCAACAAGACAGTAAACAAACACAAATAGCCTTATAAAAAATAACGCACGTGTGCTTTTTAAAGTCTTGTAAAAATTAAATTTTTTGACTAAAAAAATATTAACCCATTAAAAATTGAACCAATCAAATTTTTATCATAAAAAATATTCTTATGTCACCCTCAAATATATTTTTAAAATCATATTTCAATTAAATTAAAAAACATTTTAAATGATTAAAAAAAATATTCAAATGAAGTTATTTTTCCAAAAAAATATTTGAAGCAACAACACCACCATAACAAATATGCACACATAATAAACATGAATATGCAGTCTATGTGTCCTAATTGTGGTTCAAGAGTTGTAATTACCTCTTTGTATCGCTTTGGAGAACTTGGACTGGGATGATTTTGATGAAGCTTGATGCCTTTTTGAGATAGAGCAACTCGAACAAATCTAATCCTATTTTTCTCTCGATATCTAAACTAGTTGGAACTCCTATATGGCACAAACTCAAGTAAGTCAACCATATAGTGTGTTCGCATTTTCACCCTATAACGGCTTGTTTTTAAGTCTAAGTGTGATTTTTGCAAATTATCGTCATATTCTCAAATCGGGAGCCCCGGAACTATGCGGCCAGTTCCTACAAGTTACATTGATTTTAGAAATTTTTGACATAGTTTCATTTGTTTATTCATTAAATCCAACATGTTTTAACATTTGAAATAAACACAAACAGCAGAAGCAAATTCCAAAACCAAACCACCAGCAAATCCCTTCCACCAATTTAACTAAATAAGCTCATAAAGTAAGCCATTTTATATTCGATGATAAAAAATGTACTAAAGATGTACCAAAGTCTAATTTTGACCCTTAAGTAAAAAATACTCATAATGTAATGTTTGAAATTAAAAGTTTTTGTTTTATCTTAAGCTCAACGAGAATTAAAACTAGTTTTGATGCTTCACCTAGCTGTCAGATTCAGAATCATCATCTCTTTGGACAGAATCAGCTCCTAAGCTAACGGATCAAGCACAGTTTTGACCTGTGTAAAGTAGACGATAACACAAATTTTGATTAACACCTGAACTATTGATCTAATTTTTCTTTAATTTTCTCATTTATCATTCAAAATCTCAATTAATGGCCATTATAATAGACCTAAATATCAATACCTAACTCATACCAATTAATATCACCTTCAAGAGATAATTGAGTTTGGGACCCTGCAATGATAAATCAAGATGAACGTAACAGTGTTCAAATTTTAAAACTCGTAAAAAATAGTATTGACATAATGTAAGATAGAAAAATGTTCTTTAGACCAAGAAATGAGGCAAATATATGAATAATATTATGAGTCCTACAATAAAATAAAGATATTTGTATAAAAAGATAAAGAACTAAAGGATACTTAACCGAAAGGAACTGTTGGTTCAGAGTTTTATAATCAATCCAGTTGATTGAGAGAGTTGTATTGCAATCAATCCAGTTGATAGAAAGAACTGCATTGATAGAGAGAGTTGTATTGAGAATTAATAGTTATAAACATCCACCATGCATACTAACATCATGAATTATGGTAGCTGGTCAATCAAAAATCTAAGGGGGTGTCGTCCAACATAAATAAAGTAGGTATTAGGTGACTATAACATGTAGCTCTATCCAACGAGTATTTGTTTGCGAACTTTCCAACAGAAATAAAGTATGTACGCATACAAAAATCTAAGCACAAGACAAAGAAGTTGCATAACAGTTTCATAATAGTTATATAACTGTTTATATAACTGTTATATAACCTGTTATATAACAGTTTATATAACTGTTATATAACAGTTCATAATAGTTATATAACGGCCTGTTTTGGAGAAATTGAAGTTGAAGTTCACCTAGTTGGGTACAAGGAACTCAGCGAGGTGAATCGTAACACGAACACTATAAAAAGGGGAGTCTAAACAAGAAAAGTATTAGATTACTCAAGCTATTTTCTTCTCCATACCATATCATCATATTTATGATTCTATAAAGCTCATTGTATGATGTCCTTGTGCTCACATACCAAACTAAAGTACGAGATAAGAAGAAAAGTTAGGAAAATGTTTCGTAAACTTATATTTCATTTTGTCGACATTTAATTGGTTGCAATTATGTTTAAACATTGATGCTTTTATCTTAATTCTTTGTATTGTTCCAGATAAAACCAGATCCTCCTAATTGCTACAATTGCGCTGAAATTGTTATATATTTAAACTCAATTCAAATACTCTTGCATATAATTGCTCTCAAATGGTTGTGATTGCTCTGAAATTATTATAACTGCGATTTACACTATTTCAAATTTAAAATTCAACATCACTCTTGTTATAAATATACAATAAATTCAATTGTATACATTTTCTGTAAAATGTGTCATACTTGGGTCAAGCGCAGCATTGCTTTAGGCTTGCGCCTAGGATTTAAAAAGACTTGGCACCTCCTAGCGTCTTAAATACTCATGATATCTCTTAGTATTCAAGATACGTTGTCCCCGTAGTTGTCCCGGAAAAGATAAACGAACAAAAGTGATGGTCCATTTTTCACAACATTACCCTTTTAAGCTGTGTTTGATTAAGTTTAAATTTTATTGAAAAACAGTTCAGTTTTTATCAGTTGGAAAAAAGAAATGAAAAGGAGATGATTAGGTTCGTGACATATTCCCTAACTTTTTCGATTTTCGATGAAATACAAATGAATTTCACGTGTTACCATATATATAGAGAAAGTAGTGGGGAAGGAAATGAGGTTGGTCAATGCAAGACAATCATTGGTACTCAGCGAGAAAATTCTATGTCAAGATAATGTCCCGGTCACAAACAAAGGAGGATATAACCAAAGAGTTATCTAACAAAATAAATAAGTTCACGTAGAACTCAATAACCATAGTCATATTATCCATGGGATATGACGAAAGAAAATTGTATAAAGAATGATGTGAGACACGCTCGACTCAGAAAAAACCTTTTTGAGTCTTCTTGAGATGGTCTGTATCAAAGTCTTCATAGGTCTGAGAAGAACCGAGTGAAAAATATGCCATCGTGGTAGCACATTGCATCTGATGGTGGTGACGATAAACATTGCATCATGAATAAAATGGGAGATTAGTGAAGCAGACTATATAACTATCTAAGGAAAACTCCAAATCAATGGAAAGGGGAGGTTTCCCCTATCAAGTTCCCTATATCTAGAATTTCTTTCAAGTTCAAATTTCTTTCATTTATGCCAAGTGTACTAAGAGATAGAGGTTTCCCACTACAGGAATACCTCAATTTTTTTGCAGTTTCTTCCCCTTGGACATTGGTTACTCAGGATCTAGATTCACTAAGTTTAATAAAAGGGATGGTAGTAGAAGAATATGGCTTAGACTTTGTAGAGTTTTAGTGAATTGTTAATGGCAGACTCACTTCTCAACAGATAAGGTGACTCATCTCAATATGTATTTTAGTCTTCAAAATATGTGGGGGTTAAGTAAATTAGAAGATTTGTATTTAACAAATGTGTAACAGTGTTTTTCATCTTTTGGGGATTATGTGGGATTAACTAAAATATCCTGCTAAAAACTATACTGCCTTTGATTATTAATGTCCGCAATCGTGAAGAATGATAAATGATAGCTTTAGTACCTAAAATTATCAAGTATAAGTAGTTGGGTGATATCCTTGAAAAGTTCTTCATTAAGAGAGGAAAACACCTTTAGATCCTTCACAAGAATCTCAACTGATTTTGCTCGGTCAAGACTTAAAAGTACATTAAATACAAGAAATTAGTGATAGAGATTAATTCCAAATAGGGGATGCAACAAAATGATAACACAAATGAACCTACCAAAAGTTTCACCTATCAAGAGCTTCTAGATACTTCTGTTATATTCAATAAAAAATAGCCATTGAAAAAGAAAATGAAAGTTTCAAGTAGTGAGGGGAATTAATACTTAACTGTAGCTAGAGATTTGTCATAGAGAAGAGCACGAGAACCACAAATATCACGACTGGCATCTTTGGAATTCTTAGACTTGAATCAGAAGAAGACAGATCCCTAAAATGATGCTCTTTGGCGACTGTGAGGATCTGATAGGCAAAACATCAGGTGTTCTCTTTAGAGTCAGGCAAAACATCATCAACCATATCATGAGTGAATGAGTCAGTTGAGATTGGACTCACTTTTCTTATAGCTTCTCCCTTTCCATAATTTCTTCCAAGAAGAATTACCCTTATTTTGTCTAAAGAGTATATTCTCACAAAGTCAAAAGCTACTCTTTGTTCAATCCACACTTTCATCATCAATGATTAACACTTATTCATAAAATCATTGATTTAAGAAAAGTAAAAAGACACAAAATTGCTAGATATATATAACTCGTAACACTTGATAATAGAATACATTCAATGACAGTATCACATATCTTTGCAATAGTGTCAAACGAGTTCCAAGTTGAATAATTTATCGTATGGCTTTAAGATATTTCAATCACTATAAAAATCATTATAAAAATTAAATTACCAACTCAACACAAATAGTTAATCTATTAGTAAATGAGGCAACGTTATAATAAGCTTTAAAGTTTTACCAAGTTCCAGCGAAATTGTCACACACAAGATTCTCAGTTTATGAGGAAATTCAAATGAGGAATTATGAACATTGGCATGGAAATAAACATAAGGGACATGATGAGTTGAGCTATAATAACCAGAGATAGAACTTATACCATTGCTCTGTCTGGTGTAGGACCTATAACATAAATGTAAAGATGATAAACTTAACTAAATTGAAATAAAACTTAATTTAGGACTCAATTCATCATAAAGGTGACATCAAAGATTAACCTTATTTATAGGTTTCATAAACCTAATTCTACTAGGATTAAAACACCTAACCTAAGATAAATACTATAGATAATTAATAATAAATATCCTAACAATTTCTAATTCAATCAACAAATGAACAATTATCAAGATAAGAAAAATAAACTAATGTCTAAATAAAAAATTCCATCATCCAAGTAAAGTTAGGCTTTCCTATTTCCCTACAGATCAAGCCGACCCTCCATTTTATCCCAAGGATCTGTCAAGCAGGAAAAAAAACATTGCTTGTCTCCTCTTACCCAACTTATTCCCCATCAAACCCTAATTTCTCAACCTCACAACAAAATAACACAACATGAAAATAAACAACAAACGAAAACAAATGTACGAAAGAAAAAATGAAAATCAACAAGCGTACCTCTGTTGTAGGGCTGTGAGTTGTAGTGACAGAGATCGAGAGACTGTATTGAGAGAGGAAAGAGAGCCGGAGCTTGATATTGAGAGAGAATCTATGTGGGATTTGCAAGAGCGAGCGAGAGAAAGCGGGACCTGCTATTGAGAGAGGAGAGAGAGCGGGAGACCCAAAAATGTTAGAGGGATTAATTTTTTTGAAGATATTTATATTTTAGTGAGGTGTCCTCAATTTTGGCACACTTTTAAACAGTGCCAAATTTTGGCACTGTTTTAAAGTGTGCCAGATTATCATTAAACCGTGCCAAAATTTGGCACAGTTTTAAACTGTGCCAGATTTTTAATATCAAGGTGTGCCCAATTGATGTTTTTGGTGTAGTGTTCGTTGTACTCAAACCATTTATTGAAAGTGTTGAAGTTATTTTTTTTCTAATATAAAGACTTTTTTGTTCTTTGTGCATTAATTATCATTCTGAAGAGGCTTACCCCTTATTAAATATGAATTGTAATTATTGACCCCACATCTTACATTTGACGGCTCTGCTTCTCTTTGAAGAATGACTAACGGTAACATAGTAAAGAATATTGACTTCGACGTTATACATTGTGAAAAAGAAGGGGATTTAAATATCTTATTGGAGGTCAATATGATGATGCCAATAGAGATGGCATTGCTAGATGCCACGATAGTACCCAGTGAAGTTATAGTCCCACCACAAATGGTTGGGTTAATGTGTTTGTTTGTGAATTTTATCAAAATCCCGGGTGCTTAGGCATTACCTAGGGTTTATGGGAATCATACTCCTTCGTGACACCACTAGAAGTTTTGCGAGTGCCTTTTCTCTCAGTGATGTTTTTGCTCAACAAAATGCCATCAATGTTTCCATTCAATCAATAGCACTGCCTACTGTAGCTCTTTTTATCAACATAGAAAATGTGGCATCTATCACCCTGCTAAGGATCGTTTCTTAGTGGTGCCTATTCAAACCTTACCCCTTCTAATTAGTATGGAGGAAATAAAAAGAAAAATCTTGCGGATGATGGTAGTCTCTAATATTAGGGGAGATACCTCCTATATATACCAAAATTTTCTTACCCCATACCTAAAAGAGGACAACAACAAACCCTACCCAAAAGGTTATGTCCCATTGTCTTTGATAAATATACTAGAAAGGGGGGAACCTGAAGGAGATTTTGTTGAAAGCCTTGGGGTACATTGCATTGACAAAAAGTTGAGGTTGAGTGAGTTATCCAAGTTCTTGACCGAGAAGGCATACACATGGTAATCTCATCTTGCACCTGGTAGCGTGATGTTGTCGGAAGATCTCCACGTTCAATTCATCCAGAATTGTTTTTTTAGCGAATAATGAATTTACTTTCACCCAGCTCGCACTAAAGAAACAAAAGTCGGGGAAGGATGCACTTGCATACATCTATAGGTTCTGCAAAAGGTCTCTCGATATTATAGAGGAAACCGGAAAGAGTAAACTCCTGCAAGTCTATACGGAAGGCCTAGTTTCAAAGTATATTTTCCACCTGATTAACGAAACTAGAGAAGGTACATTTTTTGCGTTTCCAAAGTCCACTAGGAATATTGATATCGTAGTAGAGACATTTCCAACCCCTGGGTTATCCAATTTGATGTTTAGACCACCAACCACTTTCGGGGGAGGGATGTTCCCACAGGTAAACTATGCCCGTGATAGAGATAAATGATAAGAAGGTGGAAATAACAGTGAAGGAAAAGCCAACAAGATGAAGTTTGATATAAGGGATGATCTACCCTATTTCCCTAGCACACTCAAGCAAGATTTATATATTTACGAGCATATGGTTCGTGATAAAATTTATAGGGCAATGAAGTTTAACACGAAAGTATCTGTGACACAAGTGCAGAGGAACAAACCAAGGTTTTGTTACCTCCACAATAAGGTGGTCCATCCAACTAGAAAATGCTTTACCCGGAGGAGGTTTATTTTTGCACGCTTTAAGAAAGGGGGTATTCATTTGCCCCCGACAAATGTGAATCATAACCCTTTGCCAACTCATGGGCCAATATGTACAATTCTTATGATGGAGAACAAGAACAAAGGTTCCTCAAGTAAAATTTGAGGAATCCCTAAATGAACGTGTGATTAAATTGGCCCACCTGACCATAAATGATGATCTGTGTTTGATTAATGATTTAGGGAAATAGTTGGAAGATTTCTCGTTGGGTGTTGCAAATGCGGTGATAGCCACTAATAAATCAGTATACGAAGATGTTGAGGAAGTTTACGATCGGGAGGAGGCCTGATGATACCAGAATTGGTATGATAAATGAGCTCTCACCAGTGCAATAATGGAAGAAATACATCAAGGTAACACTAGAGAGGAAGATGAGTCAAAGAGGCAGAACACCTGAATTTAAGTGGTTCGGCTGGAGCCTAAGTCCACTCTGCAGTGTGAATGGTGGTTTTCACTATAATGGCACTAATTTTTTGTGAATACAACACTCGAGATTCTCTCTCTCTTATAATAAATTTGATAGAGTTTTGTTAGGGTTGTGAATTATCGATCCTTTATAATATTGAAGATGAAGTGTACTTATAGTGCCTTAGGTGTGTAATGTACCCCCAAGCATGTAATCAACATGTGCATGAGGGGGCTCCCAATAGCTAGTTGACACCTATCCTTCACACATGTAACTAATTATGCTGCAGTATTCCCTCATGTGAGGGGATAATCTTGTTATAACAGACTTGTCCACATGGGACATTCCATCTTGGAACCTTATACTACTCATACTGTAGATGTTGTCTAGAGAGGTCTCAGCCTGTCCGAGTACGAGGTTGCTGATGTGAGTACGAGACTGCTGATGTACTGCGGGATTTCATGCTGGCAAATGACAAGTGTGGTCTCGATCGAAGGCATCAAGCCGAGACGTGATATACAAGTCATTTCCAGGTGTTAGCTGGAGTATAGTGTGAGACATGTCCTCACTGATGAAGCTCTCCCCTGAGGTCTCGACTCGTAGGATGGTCAAGGTTGTGGATGAGGAGGCAGACCCTAATCTGGACGAGTCTTGGGCACGATCCAAATGGGGTCCTGTTGGAACTAATATTTGGATGTTGATGTCCCTCATCCTAGGAAGATGTCACACTTTGTCATATCAATTAACCTAGACCTCAGCCATCTATGTAAAGAGGTGGCTGGGGGATACAAGTTCATCGAGTCTTTTGATGAGATATCGAGAGTGACACGTGTCTCAATTATGATTGGATAGCATATACCTCAAGTTGAATTGACGGCTGAATGCTTAGGACTTTGTGACCTCATTTATGGGCCTTAGAACTCACGCCTAATCATTACCAAGTTTAAAAATGGTTTAAACCATATTTTTTCCACTTTCTCCATTTCGCGCGTAGTTACTCTCTCTATCTCTCTCTAAAACCTCTTGATTTCCAGCAACCAACCTTCATTCTTGTTTTTAGGCGCTCTTCATCCTTTCTTAGGGTTATTTCTGGCAAGGTACTCTAACATGTAACCTCCTTTCTTCCCCTTGTGCATATTTCCATTATTTTAAAGTTGGTTTTCTGTGTTTTTTCTTTTTTTGGTGAGTTTTTCATAACTCCGACGACCCATTGGTGGCCATAGCTCCTTCTGGGCATGATTTGTGGTAGGTTGGTGGTATTTCAGGGGTTTTTCACTCCCTTCCCTGGTAATTTATCCTTTTAGGAGATTTTTTGACATAGTTTCGGTCATCTTCTCCAGTAGCTTCATTCCGTGTTCTTAGTTATTCCTGAGCAAAATAGTTAGCCTTCCGTCCTTAGATCTTTTAATCAATAAAATTCAACCTTAATCTTGTTTGTCCTTATTTTTTATTTTTCAGCCAAGTTGAGTCTCATCTCATTGATGTTAAGGTAGTTATGCATGCTAGCTGAGGAGTTTCCAAGCCTCAGAGAGAGGTATTTTTAAGAAATTAGGAGGGTAGAGGTTGAGGAAGACGAGAGGCATAAAGTCGAGACATTTCCTATTCATCCCATTTATCCTCCCCCACTAGTTGTTATTTGTACGTCGATCGTTGGGTTGAGTGACCTTATATTTGAGTTGTCTTCTTCTGTAGAAAATAATATGTATGTCTCTCAGCCGGCCGAGAGTGCTAACTCTTATGAGAAAACCATGGCTTATCCTGTATCCCAGGTTGAAGGGTCTCAGGTGGATGAGGCTTCTTCTCGTGTCTCATCTTCTTAAAGGGTTGAGACATCACATCAATCTGACTTTATTAAAAATACTTGAACCTAATGTCTCCAATTCACCTCCAATACATGCTATCCATATTTCGATCGTAATTGAAGACGAGTTTGTCCGAAGATTTCCAAGTGGTGACCCAAACAATCCTTAGGCCGAGTCACTAAAAGATAGTTATGAGGAGAGTGAAATCGACACCTCTTTCACTGAGTCCTATGAGATCACTGTCTCTGAGTTCGACCTTCTATCCTGGAGACATCTTTATGGCATAGGACCCTCCATTTCAATGAGGAAGCTTCCAAAGATGAAAGAGCCTTTCATGGCTTACATGGTGAAGTCTGCATCTATGAGAAGATGTCTGAGGTCAGATTTCCACTACCTATTCACCCGACCATCTGGGCCATATTATACCACTTAGGAATTTCCCCTCTCATCTTTATCTGAATGCCTGGAGAGTTATTCTCGACTTTATCTCCCTCTGGAAAATTATTCACCAAATCGACCTTCTAGTTAACATTTTTATAGCCTGTTATACTCCTTTATATTCCAAGACTCAACCTGGATACTATCACCACGTAGCTAGGAAGTCTGAGAAGAAAGTTATGCTGGTTATTAAGACCTAAAATCATAACTGGAAACCCTGATATTTATTCGTCTTTGGGGCTTGTGAATCTGGTCCTAATCAAGCTTGTGGAACCTATGAGACCAGGACTCCTATGAGATGGGCTAAAGTCTCTGTCGGCCGAACATGATTCGGGGTTGAACCCTGAGGCCAATGAGAAGGTTGAGAAACTTCATGAACAAGGTGATGGTGGTCGTCTTATTAAGTATGAGCATCTAATGACCCTATACTACCTGGCTCAGAAAGGTATGGGGGTTGACACCCTAGCCGAGCTGTGTAAGCAACTTTTGTATATTGAACCGTTATCTCGTACCTTGTAGTTATTCATAACTAACTGAGAATCTGTTACTAAAGCCGTTTATTAAAAATAAACTATTTAAGTAACTCCGAACAGTTTTTTGAAGAAACTCTTTTCTTAAAAACCAAAACTATTTGAACACAAGATGTGTTTAATAAAACAGTATGCACGAGATCTATTCAATATTTAACTAACAGGTTTATAAAACAGTTTAAACAAACTTTAAACTCAGCACAACCAAGAATGATATGAGAAGATGTAGGAAGATTAAGTTCACGATTTTTTACGTGGTAAAACCTCGCCAACAGAGGAAACATCCACGACTCCCTCTATGGAGTAAAATAAAAAATCCACTAAAAGAAATTTACCAGTTACAAACTATATAACTAACATGCATACAACTCACACCTATATAAGTTTAGGAATGTACCCTGTGGTGTCCTTATAACTTCTCTGCAGTTCTGATTCTTGATGTTGTTCTCCCAGTTGTTTACTTCTGATTTGTTCCAGCACTTTACGTCGACTCTTGGTCACAAGATCTTATTACCAACACTTTTCTTGTGGTAGGGTGAAAGTGTATGTGGAGGTGCTCTCTAACACATGCATGCACACACACACACTTATTAAGTACAAAAAGTCCTAATAAATTACATGTAAGTCTATATGCAGTGATTTTTCTTTTTCTCTCTTCTCACAAAACTTTAACCCTTTTTGACCTTTAAATCAATCCCAAAATCCACGGATATCTTGCTCAGAAGACGTATCAAGATCTTAATCAATCTCAGAGTTTTGAAAAGATTTTTGAGATTGAAAACCTCCAAGTATGATTCCAAACTAGGTCAAAGGTTTAGTTTTAAGAGAACTAGAAACAAAAAACATTTATTGTTGATTTCAAAGTTAAAAATGATTTTCAGAAAAGAATCAACAATATATTTCTCAAGATGAGAAATAAAGCATGCAAATCTAAGTGTGATGTAACATGCAGAACATAGATCTGAAATTTCTATGAAGAAGAAAATAGATCTAAGTAAACAGTTTAAGTTGGGAACAAGATCTAACGAACAAGGGGTTAAAGCAACACAACCAACAACACAAATATCTCTAAAAAACTCAAGAACACTCAGGGTAGTGTTTTGGATATGTAGGAGTTTTAGAGGACTGTTTGGTTTGAAAGAGTCTTGACGAACCAAGATTAGGGTTAGGGATTCTAACTCTCTCTCTCTCTGGTTTCTCTCTTCTCTCCCTTCTCTCTACTCTCTCTTTTTTACTCTCAAAAAATGAACTGGCCAAAAGTCTTAGACGATTGAGAGGAGGGTTCCTTTTATAGGACGAAGAGAAGGATCGAGAAGATGGTTCAAAAACAAGGGTCAGGATTGAGTCAAGCTGGATTGACTTTGATCCAAGGGCTCACAGTACGCGGTGATTAAAATTCACCTGATTGGTTCAAGAGGGATACATAGGGATTACCAAAGAAAGCATGCAGATCGCTGATAAGGATTGATTCAACGTTGTAATCATACGCGATTATATACTCAGTAAAGAAACACAAAATTCACCAATCAGCAAGCAACATGTGTTGATCAATTAGGCGATATAAAGCGCGCGTCATAAAATAATTACAACCATACCCGGAATTCTCTGTCGCTTTTGGTTTCTACCCAAAGCAACTTTAAGCCAATAAACCCATTAAACCATAATTGTAGATTGAACCCACAAACTTTTAAAACTAAGTTTTAATTAATAAAACCTTTATTAAAAAAATGTTTATAAAATCCCAAAAAATATTTAAAAATCAAATTTATGGATTTAAACATACTCAACATATGTACACACATTAATATGCAATATGACATGTATATTATGCATTCTATTGTGTGTGAGTGTTGGTAATTTGGTCTAGATCACTACAAGATAGATGAATGAAATAGCAAACCAATCTCTGAGGTTCTTTGGTTTCTAGGATTGACTTAATTTTGTCACAATTTCCAAACTAGATGAACACTTATACAATATAGACTCAAGTGAGTCAAGAGTATAAGGGCTTCAATCTCCCCCTTTGGAAATATGAGACAAAATCTCCTTTGAGTCGTCTAGAACTCGTAGGGTAATAAAAATAAGAAAAACCTATTCCTATAAAGATTCTATCTACCCAAATCCTAGAAAACAAAAGTACATAACTCAACTATTTACAATTGAATACCCTTTTACATCAGCAGTTTAGCATATATACAAATATTCATAGAGACTAAAATTTCTCCCCCATTTTGTCTCAAATGGACAAAGGGAAAAAACTTGGATAAACAACAAAGATATTACTCAGCACAAACCATACCAATAGATTTACGCAAGGAAATGAATCTATTATAATCTAGAGGTTTGGTAAACATATCTGCGAGTTGCAAATCAGTAGGAAGATAATTGATTTCTAATTCCTTAGTTTCAACCAATTCGCGTATAAAGTGATGTCTTATTTTTATGTGCTTTGTACGCGAGTGTTGAACAGGGTTTTTAGAAATATTAATCGCACTTTGATTATCACAATAGAGATGCAATTGGTTTTCTTGAATACCATAATCACTTAGCATTTGTTTAAGCCACAGTAATTGAGCACAACAGCTGCCAGCGGCTATGTATTCACATTTAGCTATTGAGAGTGATGTGTAGTTTTGTTTCTTACTACTCCATCCTACCAAGTTATTACCTATATAATAACATGCTCCTGACGTGCTTTTACTATCACCAGTACACCCAGCCTAGTAAGCAGCAGTGTACCCAATTATAGTGCTTGGTGTGTCATTAGTGTACCAAAGTCCTAGATTCAGAGTGCCTTTTACATATTTAATGATACGTTTAACAGAATTTAGATATCTCTCTTTAGGATTATTTTGATAACGAGCACATACAGACACAGCACACATAATATCAGGACGCGAGGCAGTAAGATATAATAAGGTTCCTATCATACTACGATATAGAGTAGGATCTACAAATTTTCCAGTTTCGTCTTTAGAAAGTTTTATCGTAATACTCATGGGTGTTCTAGCATCTTTAGCACTCTCAGGGCCAAATTTATTTACTCTCTCTAAAGCGTACTTAGATTGTGTAGACACCCCATTATGTTACCCCTTAACTCTACTTAGGTCCCTAGAACCTCCCTCCATCACTATAAACCCAGGTCACGTCCCGAGTACTGACCTGGAGGCCATCGGGCACCCTCTGGCTCAGTTTGACCCAAAAGTAAAACTCCTCATCTCGGTCGAGACTCAATGAATCTTTGAAGGGCACTAAATACCCTTTCCAACGGTCTGCTCCGTGCACGATTTCGACTTACCATGCGACGAACGCGCCATTTGCGTCCAAAACCAGACATAGAGGCCACCGGGAACTCCCGGGCTCTGTTTGACCTACGTCAACTCTTCAGGTTGATCGAGGCTAAATGAATCTTCTAAGGGCACTGAATACCTTTCTAACGGTCCATCCCGTGTGCAATTCCAACTTTCTATGCGAACGAACGACCCTTTTGACTCCGGGAAGCCACCGAGCGCTTCTCGGGCCTAGTTGACCAAAGTAAACTCTCCAAACTGGGTCAAACTCTTTGGAATGTCGAAGTACATCTCCTAACCTTTCCAATGGTATGCCCCGTGCGCGATTACGACTTACTATGCGGACGAACGATCCGTTTGCGTCGGCGCGATTCCCCGTCCAATGAACCGACAAACGCTTCCGAGCCACATTTCACCCAAAGTCAACTCCCGAACTCGGGAGCGGTCCAAAGGACTTTCTAAGGTCTATGAAATACCTTTCCAATGGTATTCCCCGTGTGCAATTCTGACCAATGGTTTGCCCTCGGCAGTCAATTTTCCGAAAAAGCCTGAGGTGCACTTCTAAATGGCAGGTCCCAGACCCTGCCTATCGGCACCTGCCGATAGGTAGTGCCATGGCAATGCCGATCGGCAGACCCCTGGGCCTATGAAAAGGAGGCCTTGGCCTCATTTGCAGGGGGAGCCCAGATCTGATAGAGTTCTCCCTGAACGAATCCCAGAAGCCTCTCTCGAAGGCAGCATGATTTCAACTTCCAAATCCCTCTTTTACCTCCACTTTTCATCATCCTTTTCATCAAACTTGATGAATTAACCACTCTCCATCATCATCCAAGCTCAAGGGCTGCTCTCCAACATTCAAGATCAAGTTCAAGATCTTCAAGAAGGTCCAACTTTCTCAAACTCTCTTTTAAATTCTCTTGAATTCCCAATAACTTGTTTTCTTACTTAGCCCCTTTTTTTTTATCTCATTTCACACATCCTAACATACTTTTTTTTATATAGTATTATTTCACATCCCATATTTTCATATAAATAAAAAACCCAAAAAAAACATGAAAAAGAGGGTTTGCTCATAAATTCCAAATAAGGGATTCTCACACCTTTCCCACACTTTTATCACAACTAAAACACTTTTTCTACACACACACACCTACAAATAAGAGATCCCACATTTGGATTTATGTGATAAACCCCACCCCTTTGCTTTGTATGCGAACTACGTGGACTTTGTTGCCTTTATTGGCTACGTAGGTGTCTCAGGGTAAAACCCGAGACTCGAGTCCTTTCTCTCACTTTTTCTCTCATTTTCTATTTTCTAAATCCATTTTTCTTATATTATATATATACTTATTCTTAGTGACGCATTACTCCATATGCGTTATCGTTCCCTTATAACGATCAACGTAGGGGTAACCACGTAAATCATAATTTTCTAATATTACTTTTATATCTTCCTACGGATGAATCGCTTTATCCTTTCCATGATACAAGTCGAAGACTCCTACCTCCATTCTATATATATACACATGCACACATCTCACGGGGGGAAACATAAAGGAAAATAGCAAATATCCATGAGAGACCGAAAGGGCAGAATGGGTGCCTAACACCTTCCCATTTCGTAACTAAGCCTCCGAACCCTTTCTGAATCATTTGGTTTCGCATGCACCAGTATATCTTTGGAAGCCATCCTTCGGGGTGGCTTCCCCTTTTTTTCTTTTGTCTGTTTTGAGTAAAATAGACTCGCGACTCTGAATCTCTCTACATTTTTCACACCTCACAAAATCGACGCCGGCCGGAGCGCTCTCGCGAGAGGGTATACGCGGGACCCGAAGGATTCCTCCTCCCTCCGCGGCGTGGATCGGTGAGGATGGCCACAGTGGCGACTCTGCCGGGGACTTTTATTTATTTTGAGGGCTTGACTCTATTTACATGGATGCTATATTTGTTTATGCTTCCCCCCCCCCCCCCATATCTTCATGTTCCCCTTCCTCATATGTGTATCCCATCCTTATGCTTATGTTCACACACTTGTAGAAAAATTCTCCATGTACACTTCACACCAAGTGCACCTAGGATCACATGTATATCCCCATGTTGCACGCATCACCCATCCATACTTGGTGTACCTTTTGAGGTACTTGTGCTTTGTTCTCGGTTTGGCATAATCAAGAAAGGCATTCTCATCATAAAATACTAATAAGAGAATCATGCATGATTCACACGACATCACCAAAGAGCATTGATATTGACCAAAGTTTACCCAGTAACTGGAGGGTCATTTCGTGATGGGCGCTGGTCCGGCAGGTCCCAGTTAGCCTAAGCGATATGACTCTCACCTCCCATTGGCCAAGTACCTTTGACGTATATCGAACGGTTCCCCCGCATCGTACCGCTTGACCGAAGTCATGAAGGGAGGTATATAGCAGGGAATTCGTTCACGTATGCCGAGTATATCGAATTCTCTCTCACACGTACCGTCCCCATGAGGTATATAGTGAGGCAATTCACGTACACTCAGGTATATCAAATGGCTTGTCCACACGTACCGATTCCCCGCAAGAGCAAGACGTATATCGTGGAAGTCACGCCAAAGGGGGAACCCATGCTGATTCACCCAACCAACTACATACCCGCATATAGGTGTCAAACCTATGAAACGCACTTTAGATTACCGATTTTGACTCGAAACTCTGTCGAAATTCTGGGTCGATTTTCCGCCCAATTTTCGCACATTTTTAAAACGGGACTCTGTCCGCGAGCCTGGTTACAAGTCCAAACCATAGCTTTGCATATATTAAGAGCCCACTTCTCCAGGCTCGGGTCCCGTCCGGCATTGCATTTAGGAGAATTAAATACAAGTGAGAACATAATAATCATAATAATCATTCTGAGTTCCGTCTCCAAAAACATTTCTCCCTTCTTATCAAAAAGCCAAAAATAGTTCCTTCCCTTTCTCAAAAATAAATATCATCCTACGCCTTCTCAGGTTGATCGCACGCCCTTAGCCTGGCTCCCCATTGGCTTAGGTCTTCAGTCAAATCACCCCGGAGTTTCGTCCGTTCCTCTACTACTTCTTCTGAATCCAGAATCCATCCATCTTCCATGGAGAATGCAAATCAAGCACCAGTCATACAACCGGATCTTCCTACGATCCTATCTCAGCTCGTGGCCAAGATTGACCACCTCCAAGCTGAGGTTCGAGAAATGCAACGAAACCAAGTTCCTATTCCTCAAGAGCCTGAGGCCCTATTCCCTCGCGCTATGGGTCCACCCGAGCCCATCTGGATTCTGGAAGAATATCAGCATGCTCCACGTGCCCCTCCTGCTAATGTGCCGTCGCCTGCCCAACTTCTAATGCCAAACATTGCCTAGCCTATGGCTAACTTTCCTGTGGTTGCTGATCCAAAGGAGGAGGAGTTGAACAAAGTCAAAGAGGATCTCAAGATGCTCACTCAGAAGTTTGACCAAGTCAGGATCTCTAGAAATTACATGGACTACACCCATATGTCTCCTTATCCTAAAGCAAGGTTACCCGAGAAGTTCAAGATGCCAAATATCGAGAAGTTTGGAGGGAGTGGTCCCCCGATTGTTCATCTTTGCAGTTATCATCGTTCCATGAATCTACTAGGGGCTTTCGAAGAGGTGATGGCCCAATTATTTCAGCAAACTTTGAAAGACAGTGCTCTCCGATGGTTTTTATCTCTTGAGGAATCCAGAATCCGTAGCTGGGAGGATGTAGCCCTAGAATTCATGTCACAGTACAAATACAACGAAGAGCTTGAGGTCACCCGCCGTGATTTGGAGTTCCTCAAACAGAACTCTGGAGAATCCGTCAGTAAATTTATAGCCCGATGGAGGGAAAAAGAGGCTACCATGACTAATCGGCCATCTGAAGAAGAACAAGTCAGCATAGTGGAGAAGAATTTCTTACCCCATATCCGAGCAACCATGGGAGGACAGTACTACCCCCATTTTCGAGCTCTCAGAGAAGCAGGAGTAGAAATCGAAGAAGGTCTTGCCAAAATAGAAGTTGAACCAAAGAAGGTGTCCGGACAGTTCACCCCCAGAAAATATGACAAACCTGTCTGTGCCGCAGTCTCAACCATCAACAATATCTCTCAACCAACCACATCATGGGCACCAGAAAGCATCCCGTCCCCCGTTCGAATGGAATACAATGAGATCCATGCTCCCCTCTCCAAAGTTTACCAAGCCCTGTTAAGCCGAAACCTTATAAAGCCCCTAGATCCACGTCCATTACCCAATCCACTTCCCAGAAATTTCAAGACCGATGCTCATTGCGCCTTTCACCAAATAGCTGGCCATACCACCGACCAATGCTTCCACCTTCGAAACATAATCCAAGATCTCATTGACCGGGGTACCATCGCCCCACCAGCCAATCCTAAACCAAACACTACTCATAACCCACTCCCAAATCACACCAATGCCATCTTCTTAGAAGAAAACCCATATTTTGATCCATCAACTCAAATCACACCCTTATACCCTCCTAAACCCCTTCAACTTTGCCCATATTTCCTCCTACACCCTGCTAGCCCCGCTGATCAGGCTTTGTCACTCCTTACCAGAGCGTGCATCACTGTCCGGACCTGTTCTCAAAGTGGAAGTATGGAATTGTCAAAGGTGTTAAGACAACTCCTAGAGTTCGGGCTGAAATTTCCCTCACAGATGATTATCGACTGCCAGAGGTTCAGTACGTTGTTTTTGGAAGCACGGAAATGGGCCCGAGAATCAGATAGGTGGGTGGTACTAACCGACGAAATCTGCTTAGATGTTGTTGTCTGGATCATGACGGGAGCATTCAGGATAACCAATAACATTTGCAGTATCACCGAGTTACTTGACACTTTGAAGCTGTAAGGGCACTTGGTCCCTTCACCCTTACACATCCCCACAGAATGGGAAGACCTATATGAAGAAGCTGTTGAAGTTATGGAATGCATTGACTTCACAAGGGAAAATAGAATTGTTGCCACCAGATGGAGGGGGGAAAATTCGAAGTTTCAAATGAAGAACAAGCTTCAGGAGGCAATGGCCCGATAGCTGACTTATGTGGGATGATATCATTTGAGGAACTCCTCGGAGAAATAGATAAGGTGGCAGAACTACCTGAGATTGATGAGGAAACTGGATTTAAGTTCTTCCCTTCTTCAGTAAATCACATGACCAGATCCCGGAGACATTACCAGGTTCCAAGCTCGCTACCAGTAAATGATAACGGGAAGGGCATTGAAAACCTTCCTATGCCAGAAATGACCCTCGAGGAGAGCAAGATCCTCGATCAAGTGAAGTAAACTCAAGCTAACATCACTCTATGGGGGCTTTTCATGTCTTCCTAGCTGCACAGAAATGCTTTGATCAAATTACTCGTTGGACCTATAGTTCCTCCTTCTACCACGCCAGAAGAAGCGGTGAACCTGGTCGGGTCCTTGACCTCCACCCGAATGCTGTCCTTTTCTGAAGAAGAAATCCCAAAAATTGGGCCAAATCACAATCATGCACTCAACATCTCCGTCGAAGTTATGGGGAAGGTGGTACCACTTTCTCTCATTGACAACGGATCCGCTTTGAATGTCTGCCCACTAAGAACCTTTAAATGTTTAGGCCTGAAAGAAAGTGACCTTGCTCCAACACCCGCTGTCGTGCATGCCTTTGATAATACCCGTCGTGAGGTGATGGGATCCATAAAACTTATAATAGGGGTTGGACCTATAAACCCTATCGTCGAATTCCAAGTCATCGATATCCCGGCCAATTTTAACCTGTTGGTCGGACGACCCTGGCTCCACAGTATATAGGGTGTCTCTTCCTCATTCCATACGAAACTGAAGTTCTTCGCCGATGGGCAAGTCATCACCATCTTGGGTGACGACGATAACACCGAGGGTGCAAGAACCGGCAGTCTAATCCTTGAGATACAGCATGGGTCAAATGATATGCTCCTATCAGGTTTCCAAGTTGAACCATCCCTACCCCCGGCAGGGGATAGTTTCAAAGAAAGGGTTTGTCCAGAATACGACCCTTATGGCAATGTCAATGTGATTCAGATGTTCAAAAACATGCACTTAATGCCCAGACGGGGGCTAGGACAAAGACAGCAGGGGATACTTGAGCTCGTCGAACTGAAGAAAGATTTCCCTCCTTGCGGCTTGGGATATCAACCATCAGAACCAGAGCTCAGAATGATCCACCAGACTCAATCAAAAAGAGGGTTAGACTACATTCGAGCTATCTCAGTTGATTCCTTAAATGAACGATTCATTAAAGAGGGTGAGGATTTCCCCTTTTGCGGTTTTCCAGAACCATGGTATGACCACGCAGATAAGAAGATAAAGCCTGGAATGGAGATCTCTTTCTAAGACTACTACCCATGGGCCGAAAATTACCAATACCAGGTACCATCACTTATCAAAGATACTAAAGAGACTGAGGAAAGTGATTCCAAAGATTCCTTCAACTTGCAGATACTGGGGCTGACACTCTGCATGGTTCATTCAGGCACTACATTAAGGGACCCATCCCGTCTGATTACAGCTGCTGATACACCTCTCCTCAACTGGCATACTATGCCAACTCTACCTGTTAAAATCTCCCCTAACCCCAATGTTTACCCTGTTTTATCTACTGTTGTCCATCCTTTCTCAAATGTAATCGAGACCTCTTTTGATGAGGTTCTCAATGCTGTTTTTCCTATCAATGAAATAAACGAAGATTTTGAGTACCTTGTTGTGCCTTACATTAATTGTGTAGATCCCAATCGAACTTTTGATGATGATGATTTTGCAAATGAACAATTATTAACTGATCTAAATAAGGTTAATAATAAACAACATAACCGCATTCAAGTTAATGAAGAAGAGACTGTCGTTATTAATCTCGGTTCTAGTAGCCAACTGCGCGAGATTAGGATAAAGGCCACCCTTGACGAGTATGAGCACGCACAACTCAAAGAATTGCTAAAGGAGTTCGTGGATGTATTCGCATGGTCCTATGATGATATGCCCGGCATCGACCCCGAAATAGCTCAGCACGAGATCCCCACTCTCCCATATTACAAGCGAGTTAAACAAAAATTAAGAAAACTCCGCACCGAATGGTCGCTTAAGGTCAAAGAAGATGTGATCAAACAGTTGAACGTGGGTTTCATTCGAGTAATCGAATATCCCACGTGGCTAGCCAACATTGTACTTGTACCAAAATCAGGAGGAAAGGTTCGAATGTGTGTAGATTACCGAGATTTAAACAAAGCCTCTCCGAAGGATGATTATCCGCTACCCAACATCGACATGATCGTGGACAACACAGCCAGTCATGCTCTCAAGTCATTTATCGACATATTTGCCGAATACAACCAAATCAAGATGCACCCCGACCATCAAGAGAAAACCGCATTCATCACCCCATGGGGAACCTTTTGCTACACCGGTATGCCATTTGGTCTCAAGAATGTTGGGGCTACCTATCAAAGGGCTTCCACAACCATCCTGCACGATTTGATCCACAAGGAGGTCGAGGTTTATGTGGATGATATGATTATCAAGTCCAAAACTAGAGAAGGTCATGTTCCCTCTCTCTGGAAGTTCTTCGAACGACTGCGGAAGTATCAGATGTGACTTAATCCACAAAAATGTGTCTTCGGCGTTACAAAAGGAAAACTCTTAGGATTTATGGTCAGTGAGAAGGGGATAGAAGAAGATCCCGCCAAGCTGAAGGCCATACTTGAGATGCCACCTCCCCGAATAGAGAATGGAGTCTGAGGTTTCCTTGGGAAATTACAATATATCAGCCAGTTCATCAGCCAGCTAACCTCCATCTATGAACCAATCTTCAAGCTCCTCCGAAAGGATTCAACCAAGGTTTGGAATTAGGCATGCCAAGAAGCTTTCAATCGAATCAAACAGTACCTAACCCAACCTCCAGTTCTCATGCCACCACAGCCTGGTCTCCCCTTACTCTTATACCTAACCATAACCAATACTGCAACCGAGGCTTTGCTAACCCAGTACCTTGAAGACTCGCGTAAAGAAAGAGCCATCTATTATACCAGTCGCAAGTTATCCGGGTAGGAGGTCAACTACACTGCTTTGGAAAAAGCATGTGTCGCACTTGTCTGGATCACCCAAAAGTTACGAAATTACATGCTCGCCTTCCCCATTAAGCTTGTATCCCGAATGGATCCCATTAAATACCTGCTTGAGAAACCCGCCTTATCCAGCCGAATGGCCCGATGGTTGATGCTCCTAACCGAGTTCGATATCGTGTACGTCACACAGAAAGACGTTAAAGGAAGAGCCATCTCTGATTACCTCGCTGACTACCCTCTAGAAGAAAAAGATGTCCGGATCTCTGAATTTCCAGATGAAAATGTCCTCTGCACCACTCAAGACCGCCTCCGATGGAAAATATTCTTCGATGGCACTGCCAACAAAAAGGGATATGGCATTGGGATACTTCTTCTTTCCCTAGATGACTCCCACACTCCTATCGCCATTAAATTGGATTTCCCTTGCACTAACAACATGACAGAATACGAGGCATGCACAGTAGGCCTCCAGGTCACTTTCGAGAAAGGTATTTAATACCTTGATGTATACGGGGATTCTTCCCTTATCATCGATCAAGTGCTCAGAAAGTGGAAAGTCAAGGACCAAAAGCTCCAACCCTTTCAAGCCCAATTAGAAGAGTTGGCCTCCCAATTCTGAGATATCACCTTCCATTACCTACCCCGAGCAAAGAATAACCTAGCCGATGCTCTCGCTACTTTGGCTTCCATGGTCGACATGCCCGAGGGAATAACAATGACCCCCTTCCTAGTCCAAAAGCAAGACAAACCTACCCATTGTTACCATATTGATCTTGTCCCCACAGAAGACCCCGAACTAGTCAATTACTGGTACTATGATATTTGGTGCCTCCTCCGGTACGGTAGGTATCCCGAGGGTTCCAACAAGAACGACCGAGCTACCCTCCGAAGGTTGGCCGCTCAGTTATCATCTGTCATAAAGCACTACTCAAGAGGAATTTCAATGGAACTTATTTGCACTGTATCGCAGGGGCTGACATTGAAAAGATAATGCAGAAAATCCACAGCGGGGAATGCAGACCCCACATGAACGGTCACATGCTTGCCAAGAAGATCATCCGATAAGGTTACTACTGGACCACCATGGCCCAGGATTACACCGCCTATGTTCGGAGGTGCCCTAAATGCCAACAGTTCTCTAATCTCCAACATCTACCTCCGCAGGAATTATACAACATGACTTCTCCCTGGCCGTTCTCCACCCGGGGTATCGACATCATAGGGAAGGTCAAACCAAAAGCGTCAAACGGGCATGAGTTCATCCTGGTTGCCATCGATTACTTCACCAAATGGGTCGAAGCTGAGTCGTACGTAGTATTAAATGCCAAGAAGGTGGCCAAATTCATCAAGAAAAATATCATCTGTCGATACGGGGTCCCTCACGAGCTAGTGTCGGATAATGGTTTGCACTTTGAGGCAGAAGTCACAGAAATAGTCAACGAATACGGGATTCAGAGACACAAATCTTCTCCCTACCGACCTCAGACCAATGGCGCAATTAAGGATGCCAACAAAAACCTCAAAGCCATCATCAGCAAGAAGACTGAAAGTTGTAGGGATTGGGCTGACCGGATCCCCTACGCCCTCTGGGGCTACCGAACCTCAATTCTAACCTCTACTGGGGCTACCTCTTACTCCTTGGTCTACGTCATGGAAGCAGTCCTACCTGTGGAGCTGGAAATACCCTCGTTACGTGTCATGCTCGAAAGCAAGGTTAGAGAAGAAAACTGGTGCCAAGGACGTCTTGATGAGCTAGCCCTCCTAGATGAACGGAGATTAAAAGCTCTTTACCACATACAAGTGTACCATCGCCGAATAACGCGATCATTCAACAAGAGAGTCAAGGACCGCAGTGTCCGAGAGGGGGATTTATCCCTCAAAGAGATAACCGAACCCATCTGGGACCCCAGAGGAAATTTCAAACCCGATTGGAGAGGCCCTTACATTATGAGGAAGATCTTGTCTGGCGGTGCCGCCATGCTCACTGACCTGGATGGAGAAGAGATGGCTTGTCCAGTCAATCTTGACCGTCTCAAGAAGTTCTACCCCTAGTTCAAAATCTCGGCGCGCTACGACTCTTCTCATCCCCCTTCTATTCTAAAAAAAAAACTCTCTCCATTTCCCTCTACCCAGAACTACGTGGGCCTGATCCTCTGCAAAAATTATTTTCAAACAGATAAGAACTTTTTCAAAAACCCCAGAGGTACGTAGGCAGCTCATGCTCCTCACATGAGCACGACCCCTTCTTTTTCACAAAAATATATTCCTTTCTTATCTCCGAGAACAACAGTTCATTCTAAACATCTACTTAAACAAAAGGATTATGTATGCCTTAGCGATTGGTATAGATAATTCAAAATACAAAATTCATTGAAAGGCACAGCTAGATGATCAGAAACTTATTTATTTCGTTAATAAGAAACTACAATACATATTATATAAGAAAAAGGAACGGATAACTCCCTTCCCCCCTACTACCATAAAAAACCAGACAAAATCCCCCACATCTGTTACATAAATAAACTCCCCAGGAGTCCTACCCACAACTACACGAAGAGCCTGCACCCTCATCATCTACATCCTGAGGACCCCAAGTCTCTCCTGCCTGAATGGAGTGCCGCAAACACTCCATGGACCGATGAGCCTTAACCATCTTCGAAAAGACCACAACACCCCCTTCCATGGAGTCAGATAAAACAAAATACCTCCGACCGGTCTCTACTGCCAACATCTTGCTGACTACTTCCCTCCACAACCACTTCATATAATCTTTGGGGACATAGCAAACCTTTCCAACAGACTGAGAGGGACAGGTCGACGGACGCCGATTTTCCCACAGAGATCCAAGCAACAGATGCAAGCGCTCAGTCAAATCTTCTATGGAAAGAAATTTGAGGTCCGAGAGGGCACGACCTGCCCCCAGCCAAATTGATGCAAAAGCCACCAAGGGAAATAAAAAGAGGTCTGCCTGAGACCAACCAGCCGTACATATGAATATTCTCCTAGCTCCAGAACAGGCTGCAACTATCCCTACCAAGGTACGGACCAATACAACCCATGAGCCCCGTACTCCACAAGCCAATTCTCCGAGTTGTCAACATACAGGCCCATGTGGATGAAGTAGCATGAAAAGAAGTTGGGTACAACCGACAAAGGATATTCTGGAGGGGTTGACAAGCGGAATCTTTCAGACAACCACATGAACAACATCATAGGGCTACCCCTTAAAAAGTCAGAACGACCTTCTCTCCAGGCATCAAGGCCATTCAAAGTCTCCGCCAATATCACCACCGCAGGATTACGACGGTATGACATCTATGAGGTAATGGCTGCAAGTTGTGGGTCCACTCGCACTTCCCCAGTCACCAACAACAGTTTTGAAACCAAGCCCAGAACAACGGCTCCAGCATAGCCAGCGTCACTTACTTCCCGCGAACGCAGGGACTGCAACACCGCCGGGAGGGAGATCGTTCCTCCGGTAACCAATGACCTGGCCGTCGAAGGAGAAATATGGAGAAGCCCGGCCAACAGATCCCTAGGAGAATGAGAAAATTTAGGTAAAGCCACGGAAACATTGGGATTCACGCCCAGTATGGAAGAAAACTCCTCGTAGGTAGGACAAACTTCTTCCAACCCAAAGAGGAATACATGGTCTTCAGGGTACCAAAATTGTATTGCCGCCATCAGCATATTCCACTCAAAAGGCCGATTGCGCCACAAGGAGACTCGACGCATATTGAAGGCATCATAGTCGACATTATAAGAGCACATAGCTTCCAAGACTTCGAGGTAATTGGCAAACTCAATGCTACCAGGGAGAGCCATCTTGCAAGACTAAAAGATGATGGGTGGGTATGAAGAATGCAAAAGGCGTGAGGAAAACACTCCACCCTTCTCCTTTTTTATACTTAAAAATCCTCACAAGAGACATAATCCCTGCAGAAATCGAAAGGAACCCTACCCCACAAGGTACTAAAGGCTGAAAAGGGTACCAATCAAAGCTTTCAATTGATGGGACTGGATTGAATTGCCGATAGGCAGGCCAGGGTGCTTGCCGATCGACAACCCCACATTTTTGGAAATTTCCCTTTTTCCTATTTTGTCAAAATCAGAAAACTCAAATAAAAAAAATTGATATTCTCAACAGAATTTCAAAATACCTTTTCCTCCTTATATAATTCCTTTTTTTTTTAAATTTCCTCCTTTCCTTCTTTGTCAAATAAAAAAAAAAACCTCCATAAAAATAAATTGATATACTCAAAAGAATTTCAAGAATCTTGTTCCCTCCTTATGGGATTCCCCATTTTAAATAAAATAACTTTCCTTTACGGTCTCAGTAGCAAATTAAAAAGCGCATGTGCATGCATTCATTCATCATTAAAATAAAGGATAATAATAAAAAAAACTGCATTGCATTGCATATATATGTTTTCTGTGTTACATTATTTTTGCAGTAAATAAAGAAAAAGCCAAAAACAACGGGACTCAGCTCGAACCGTGACACCCCGACTAATTAAATACCGGGTAGCTACTCCTTTATTAAACTAATACAAAATGCCAAGTTGGTTCAGTTAATAGCATCACTGTCGAAAACATTTTAATGATTACTAACCACTTAGTATTTAAAAAGTGAGTTGCCAAATTTTAAGTTAACTCTGATTAATATGCAAAAAGTGAAATGTAACGGATAACAAAACCATTCACAATAAAGTCCAACTATAGTAAATCAACAATTAAAAATGAGTCTAGAGGAAATACTCCTCACAACAATCCCAATATGGAAAGAAATAAAACAAGTCTGCATCCTGAATTAATTACATGCCAAAAGTCTGAATAACTGAAATAAATGAAATGTCTCTAAAAGAAATAGGCGACATGCCCTATAACTGATGAAATCTGAATATAGAGTCAAGGCAAATGAAGCGTCTACTAGCAAGGCCCTGTAACTTCCACAACAGCTACATCTCGTCACCTGACTGGAAATACTATGCATGGTGTCCTTGTGGCTGGGCACCTAAAAAGGTTTTTACAAAAAGTAGATTTGAAAGCAAACGGGTCAGAGCCCGAAAGTGGAGAATATTTTAAAAACAACAAGTGTTTTAATAACATTAAAACAATGAATGCAAAGTACATGTTAGGACGTGCTCTCACATGAAATACTCACCTCTCGACCAATTGTGCACTCCTAACGTACCGTACCCATTCAAGTAATTCTCATATCTAACTAAACCGACATAAGTTCTAACCTTTCCACTCGATTCACAATATGAAATCCCAATATTATTACTTAAACAGATAGCTTTAATTAAATTCGGATTCTCAATTGTTAACATTATAATTCACGGCATGTTATCCCCTTTTTAACTTCTCAAGGAGTTACTATAAATTATTCTCGCAATTTAAACATAACAAATTCCTTTTCATTTAACCGTATATTATTCACATCATAAATATACAATAGAAGCACCCCGAGGCTAAGCTGTGGTGCACTCATACTCTGCTATCCATCCCGATACATCACGTACATAAGGATCACAAATTCCGAATCTCTCAGGAATTGCTAGAATAAGCACAACACACGAAAATGGAGGCGAACATAATTCAACATATCCATGGGTCACGTACATACCTACGCTCCATAGTCAGCTGACTTATTTACTCATAAATAAGTCATTCTAGCATTATGTTCTCTAGGCACCAATCTAAATCCGGGCACACAAGGAGTAGATGGCCCTAAGCGAACGTAAACCTCCCGTGATAGCAAGTATGGTAGGTATGTCATACACATAAAATCATATACGTATACTAAGCATGCACACATCTTAGTAATTACCATAATTTATTTGTGGTATACTTCTCATTCTTATACCAATACACGTGCCCCCGGTTTATATATACACATCATCCATTATCCTCACGTCGTAATTAGTTACTCACGTTCTAACCCATAAATATCATTTGGTTCAAACCTCACTTCTATGTTTTACTCCTCAATATATCCCAAATGTCCCAAATATATCGATTAGTCATCAAGGAATTGCAATCTCTACAATTAAACAAGGTTACGGAACACTAGAAGTCAAATCAGGCCAAAAAGGCCAAACTGTCAACTCGTTAGAAGTCTCGTTCGAACGAGGCTGTTCGAACGAAGTGGCATTCTAACGAGATCTCATTCGAACGAAAGGCATCGAACGAACATCCCACTCATTATAAGTCAATCTGTCAACTCTTTAGAAGCTCGTTCGAAGGAGCTCGTTCGAACGACCTGGGCAGGTCTTCTAACGAGGTGACCGTTTCGAGCCCACCCAGAAATCCTAAATTCGTTTTTCCTCCAACTTTCTCTTCTCAAAACTCATCCCAACATTAACCCAACAGTGTTTTAAGGTTCCTAATCATTCCTAAACATACTTAGGTCATATTTTAACATAAATATGGGATTACACCATTCTAAATCGCATTTAATCATCAAATCTTCCCAATTTTCCCCAAATCCCATGAACATGAACCCTAGAAAATTAAAGTCATCCATAGACATAATTAAATCCGTTTTTGGTGATATAAAAGATGTATTTCTATCAGAATAATCACCCTAACACAATTCTACATGCAATCTCCTCATCAAAATGTCATTTTCTAATTCCAATTCAATGGGTCTTTATCATTCTCTAAGAACAAAACAATTATATAAATTTCCTACGCATGGAAGAAATATTCTTTGCAAATAACGTAATTAAACCACTTGCCTCTAAACTTTCTCGGAATTTGATGTTGAATCTTGAAGGATGAATTGTTTTCTCTTTCTCTGCAGAATTCTCTTTTGTCTCTCCCTCTATAAGTTCTTCTCTAGAGGTGATGACAATGGAGGTGGGGTTTATTTTTGGACCCTTAACTTCTATTCTAAACTTCTCCTGTAGCCCACTACTTAATTTAGTGCTGATAATGGGTTGGTGGGTTTATTTAATAATCATAATTAAACTCTAATTTTCGTGGGTTTTAATTCCCAAAATTCCAAAATTACCAAAATACCCTTTTAAGTTGCCGGTATGGCCTAAAAATGCCCCGGGACCCAAACTAAACCCCCGGCTAGTGTTTTCTGACTATTTTGACCCTTCCGGACGCGTTGGCGCACTCAAAATGACCACACGGTTAATAGAAATAAAATTCACTTTTTAATTGAATAATTACTTTCCTGACGCGACTGTCACACGCGTATCAACAAAATTTCCCAAATTATTGTCGTATATCAATCTCATGACAAATTTAATAATTTCAATATTCATATAACGTCGTATGTGCACATTATAATAAAATACCAACTCACATCTCGTTAGTATTTTATCCGAATTAATTCCTAATTAATACACATTTAATTCAATTAATCCCACAAATAAATATCACAAGAAATACGGGGTATTACATACTTCCCCCCTAATAAAAGAATTTCGTCCCGAAATTCGGAACTAAAAAGTACCTGGTAAAAGTAACTCTGGATAACGTTCGCGCATCTCATCCTCGCGCTCCCATGTGGACTCCTCGACATTATGATGTCTCCACTGAACACGTACTAACGGAACTATCTTTGACTGCAGTTTCCGCTCACTTCGGTCCAAAATAGCAATCGGCCCCTCCTCGTAGGAGCTATCGGGCTGGAGATTGATGTCCTCCAAAGCAATGTGAGAATGAGACAAATCATCTCTAAGATATTTCCTTAGCGAGGAAATATGAAACACATCATGAATCATGTGCAAATGCTCCGGTAACCCAAGTCTATACGCAACAGACCCAATCCGCTCGATGATAGGAAATGGTCCCACATATCTCGGTGCCAACTTCCCCTTCTTCCCAAATCGCATAATCCCCTTCATAGGAGACACTTTGAGTAAAACCTGGTCCCCCACTTGGAACTCCCTCAAGAACCTCTTCGCATCAGCATAGCTCTTCTGTCGATCTTGAGCTACCCGAATGCGACTCCGTATCAATTCTATCCTTGCCGAAGTATCCTGAATCACTTTAGGCCCAAGTAGTTTGTTGTCCCCCACCTCCAACCAACATGCTGGGGAACGACAAGGTCTACCGTACAATGCCTCAAATGGAGCCATGCCAATGGTGAACTTGTAGGAGTTTTTGTAAGCAAATTCCACTAGTGGAAGATACTGCTCCCATCCACCCCCGAAATCAATGATGCACATACGCAACATGTCCTCCAACATCTGGTTTGTACGCTCGGTTTGCCCATCGGTCTGCGGGTGATAAGTCGTACTCAACCGCAATTCCGTGCCCATGGCCTCTTGAAAACTCTCCCAAAACCGTGAAACAAATATCTTGTCTCTGTCAGACACGATATTTAGGGGCACACCGTGAAGTCTCACTATTTCTGCAATAAAGAGCTGGGCATACCGTCCCGTAGTGTAGTCGGTCCTTATGGGTAGAAAATGAGCGACTTTGGTCAACCTGTCCACAATTACCCAAATGGAGTCGTGACCTCTCTGTGACGTAGGCAGCCCCGTGATAAAGTCCATGGAGATGCTCTCCCACATCCACATCGGGACCTCTAATGGCTATAGAAGTCCTGACGGTCTCTGATGATCCACTTTTACTAGCTGACAAGTGGCACATTTAGAAACAAACACGGCAATATCTCTCTTCATCCCGCTCCACCAATACTGACGTCTCATGTCCTGGTACATTTTGTCCCCATCGGGATGTACCGCGAACCGTGAGCCGTGCGACTCTGCCATCACCTCGTGTCGCAATTCCTCCCCTTCCGGAACTACTAGTCTCCCATTGAAGCATAATCCCCCGTCTGAGCTAACGGTATAGGACTCGACTCCCTCTGTTAGTAATCGAATTATCTGCTCCTGACAGAACGAGTCATTTGCCTGTGCCTTTACCACCTTCGTGACAATCTGCGGTGTAACAGTCATCACCGACATGAATGATCGGGCTACTGCATCCTGGTGTCCAACTCCTTCCACTTTGCCTTCCATACCCCTGCCACCTCATCTACTGGCCTACGGCTCAACGCGTCTGATACCACATTAGCCTTCCCCGGGTGATATTGGATATCAAACTGATAGTCCTTCACAAACTCAAGCCACATCCGTTGCCGCATATTCAACTCCTTCTGCATGAACAGGTACTGTAGGGACTTATGGTCCGTGAACAATCGAAACTTCTCCCCCAAAAGATAATGTCTCCAAATCCGAAGGGCAAATACAACTGTCGCTAACTCCAAATCATGAGTGGGGTAATTCTTCTCGTGAGGCTTAAGCTTACGGGAAGCATAAGCTATGGCATGACTCTCCTGCTGCAATACACCTCCAAGTCCTTGTAAGGACGCATCGGTGTAAACTAGATACTCAACTCCCGGTCTCGGCAATGCTAACACAGGTGCTGAGGTTAATTTGTCCTTCAACTCATCGAATGCCAACTGACAGGCATCATTCCAGATGAATGGCACACCCTTACGAGTCAAATGTGTCATGGGACCTGCAATCTTGGAGAAACCCCGAATAAACCTCCTGTAGTATCTTGCTAAGCCCAAGAAACTACAGATCTCAGTCGGTGTCGTGGGCTGTCCCCACTCCCTCACCGCAGATACCTTCCCCGGATCAACAGATATCCCCCGGTCTGAAATAATGTGCCCCAAAAACTGAACCTCCTTCAGCCAAAACCCGCACTTCTCATACTTTGCATACAGCTCGTTCTGACGTAGCGTCTGCAAAACCTGCCTCAAATGCTCGGCGTGCTCCTCCTCCGTCTGGGAGTAAACCAGAATATCATCAATGAAGACAATGACGAACTGATCTAGGAACTCTCTGAACACCCTATTCATCAAGTCCATAAACACTGCTGGAGCATTGGTCAAACCAAAAGGCATAACTCGAAACTCGTAGGAACCATATCTCGTTAAAAAAGCATTCTTCGAGACGTCCTCCTCCCTGATACGCAACTGATGGTATCCCGATCGCAAATCAATCTTTGAGAAGAAAGAATATCCTCTCAACTGGTTGAATAAGTCATCAATTCGGGGCAACGGATACTTATTCCGTATCGTGACCTTATTCAACTCCCGATAATCCACACACAGTCTCAATGATCCATCCCTCTTTTTAACGAATAACACAGGGGCACCCCACGGCGAAGTACTCCTCTGAATAAACCCCTGACCCAACAACTGCTCAATCTAATTCCGTAACTCTCTCATCTCAGCTGGAGCCATACGGTAAGGTGCGCGGGCAATAGGCCGAGTGCCCGACGTCAAATCAATCACAAAATCTATCTCCCTACTCTGAGGTAGTCCATGTATATCCTGAAATACATCGGTGAACTCACTAACAACGGGTATCGAATCAAGTGGTATCACCACTTCCTTAGAGGTCTCCTCCTCTATGTAGTACAAATGTGTGGACGATCCTCCCTCAGGTCGAGGCATCGCCACTAAAAACATCTCCTGCCCGGGAATGGCAAAGATAATACTCCTACTAAAATAGTCAATCATGGCTCGGTACGCAACTAGCCAATCCATACCAATAATGGCATCATACTCGGTCATCTCTAACACTAACATATCAGCGGTTAAAGTAAACCTCCCGATCTCTATACCCACACCTCTACACATAAGCAAAATCATGGAACCCCTACTCAACGGTGCGTCTACACAAGTAGCGGTGCTCTCTGCGGTGTCTAACAACCCAATGGTGCGTGCAAATCTCATAGCAATAAAACAGTGTGTAGCCCCCGTGTCAAATAAAATACGCCCCAGAGTCCCCTGAATAGAGAACATACCCTCAATGGCTGGTGGATCCTGTGGGGCTGCGACCTGCTGGAGCTGATACACTCTCCCATACTGAAGTTGTCCCTGCTGAACTGGTACTACTGGAATGGGTGGTAATGCTACCATCTGTGGTGCTGGGAGGGCGGCGGGAAACATAGGCTTCTGTGGCTCTTGTCGAGCACCCTATTGTTGCTGCTGCGGGGCCCTGCCCTTATCAGGACACTCCTGAAGTTTGTGGCCAATCTTACCACAAATGAAACACTTCCCCTGGAAGTTTCCCCCTCGCTGTCCCTGCTGACCACGGCCCTGGTGACCGTTACCATTTCTGCCCTGGCCTTGCTGGCCCTGGTGAAACTGCTGTTGTTGACCATTTTGACCCTGCTGGCCATTTCGGAATCCTCCCTGACCATTCCTGAAACCCCCTGATCGAAATCTCTTAGAATCCCCCTGCTAGGAACCCTGATCACCCTGCCTATAATGACCCTGAGCTGATTGTGCCCCGTTGGCACCATTTCCCCCTGTCCTGCCCTGATGGCTGGACTCTCCTGATCTCTTGCTCTCAACCATGTGAAAGCGGTGATCTTGACAGTGTAGCAGTGCAACATTAACCACATCAGAGTAAGTGGCTAAAGAGAGATTCCCTAACAAATGCTGATGGATCCTCCAAGTCAATCTATCTGTGAATTTCTGAATCTTCTTATCTTCTGTCGGTATCTCATTCGGAATAATGTTCAGTAAGTTAGTGAATTTGGCCTCATACTCGGCCACAGTATTTCCCTCCTGCTTGAGGCTCATCAACTTCCTTCTCATCTCCGTGTGAACAGCTGACGAAAAATATTTGCGGTCGAACCGCACCCAGAACTCCTGTATCGTGAGAGTATCTCTCTCCTCTGCGGTGGTAATAGACTCCCACCACTGCAATGCAGCTCCCACTAGCTTGAAAGTAGCTAGTATCTGCCTCTGAACATTGGTGCACTCATACATCCTCAAGTGCCTCTGAATATCTTTCCTCCACTGACTAGATACCACAACATCGGAGCTACCTGCGAACTCCGGAGGGTGTGCTTTCTGAAACGCATCACGAACGCGTTCCCAAGCAGACGGGAATGCATGTACCTGAACTGGCGCGGCTACTGGCACCTAAGGTGGTGCCTGCTGTACAACGGCAAGAGCGGCATTTACCGCTTGGGCTATAATGGCTGCAACCTCAGCGGCATTCATGGTGCCCTGTACTGGAGCTGGCTGTGGCTCTGGCTGTGCATCCCTAGGAACTCGCTGTGCACGTCGTGGAGGCATCTGAAATAAGAGTAAAGTCTATAAGTTCGCAGTTATAAACTTAAAATAGCTGAAGAGCGAAGCATACATAAAGGAATACAATAGTCCTACAATATAGGGCTCTACATCAAAGAATGCTCAGCGGAAACATAATAAGCCGTACAGATCCTAAAGGACACTAGAACCCGATGCTCTGATACCACATGTGACACCTCGACTAATTAAATACCGGGTAGCTACTCCTTTATTAAATTAATACAAAATTCCAAGTTGGTTCAGTTAATAGCATCACTGTCAAAAACATTTTGATGATTACTAACCACCTAGTATTTAAAAAGTGAGTTGCCAAATTTTAAGTTAACTCCGATTAACATGCAAAAAGTGAAATGTAACGGATAACAAAACCATTCACAATAAAGTCCAACTATAGTAAATCAACAAGTAAAAATGAGTCTAGAGGAAATACACCTCACAACAATCCCAATATGGAAAGAAATAAAACAAGTCTGCATCCTGAATTAATTACATGCCAAAAGTCTGAATAACTGAAATAAATGAAATGTCTCTAAAAGAAATAGGCGACATGCCCTACAACTGATGAAATCTGAATATAGAGTCAAGGCAAATGAAGCATCTACTAGCAAGGCCCTGTAACTTCCAGAACAACTACAGCTCGTCACCTGACTGGAAATACTATGCATGGTGTCCTTGTGGCTAGGCACCTAAAAAGGTTTTTACAAAAAGTAGATTTGAAAGCAAATGGGTCAGAGCCCGAAAGTGGAGAATATTTTAAAAATAGCAAGTCTTTTAATAACATTAAAACAATGAATGCAAAGTACATGTTAGGACGTGATCTCACATGAAATACTCACCTCTCGACTAATTGTGCACTCCTAACGTACCGTACCCATTCAAGTAATTCTCATATTTAACTAAACCGACATAAGTTCTAACCTTTCCACTCGATTCACAATATGAAATCCCAATATTATTACTTAAACAGATAGCTTTAATTAAATTCGGATTCTCAATTGTTAACATTACAATTCACGGCATGTTATCCCCTTTTTAACTTCTCAAGGAGTTACTATAAATTATTCTCGCAATTTAAACATAACAAATTCATTTTCATTTAACCGTATATTATTCACATAATAAATATACAATAGAAGCACCCCGAGGCTAAGCTGTGGGGCACTCATACTCTGCTATCCATCCCGGTACATCACGTACATAAGGATCACAAATTCCGAATCTCTCAGGAATTGCTAGAATAAGCACAACACACGAAAATGGAGGCGAACATAATTCAACATATCCATGGGTCACGTACATACCTACGCTCCATAGTCAGCTGACTTATTAACTCACAAATAAGTCATTCTAGCATTATGTTCTCTAGGCACCAATCTAAATCCGGGCACACAAGGAGTAGATGGCCCTAAGCGAACGTAAACCTCCCGTGATAGCAAGTATGGTAGGTATGTCATACACATAAAATCATATACATATACTAAGCATGCACACATCTTAGTAATTACCATAATTTATTAGTGGTATACTTCTCATTCTTATACCAATACACGTGCCCCCGGTTTATATATACACATCATCCATTATCCTCACGTCGTAATTAGTTACTCACGTTCTAACCCATAAATATCATTTGGTTCAAACCTCACTTCTATGTTTTACTCCTCAATATATCCCAAATGTCCCAACTATATCGATTAGTCATCAAGGAATTGCAATCTCTACAATTAAACAAGGTTACGGAACACTAGAAGTCAAATCAGGCCAAAAAGGCCAAACTGTCAACTCGTTAGAAGTCTCGTTCGAACGAGGTTGTTCGAACGAGAGTTCGTTTCTAACGAAGTGGCATTCTAACGAGATCTCGTTCGAACGATAGGCATCGAACGAACATCCCACTCGTTAGAAGTCAAACTGTCAACTCGTTAGAAGCTCGTTCGAACGAGCTCGTTCGGACGACCTGGGCAGGTCTTCTAACGAGGTGACAGTTTCGAGCCCAGAAATCCTAAATTCGTTTTTCCTCCAACTTTCTCTTCTCAAAACTCATCCCAACATTAACCCAACAGTGTTTTAAGGTTCCTAATCATTCCTAAACATACTTAGGTCGTATTTTAACATAAATATGGGATTACATCATTCTAAATCACATTTAATCATCAAATCTCCCCAATTTTCCCCAAATCCCATGAACATGAACCCTAGAAAATTAAAGTCATCCATAGACATAATTAAATCCATTTTTGGTGATATAAAAGATGTATTTCTATCATAATAATCACCCTAACACAATTCTACATGCAATCTCCTCATCAAAATGTTATTTTGTAATTCCAATTCAATGGGTCTTTATCATTCTCCAAGAACAAAACAATTATATAAATTTCCTATGCATGGAAGAAATATTCTTTGCAAATAACGTAATTAAACCACTTGCCTCTAAACTTTCTCTGAATTTGATGTTGAATCTTGAAGGTTGAATTGTTCTCTCTTTCTCTGCAGAATTCTCTTTTCTCTCTCCCTCTACAAGTTCTTCTCTAAAGGTGATGACAATGGAGGTGGGGTTTATTTTTGGACCCTGAACTTCTATTCTAAACTTCTCCCGTAGCCCACTACTTAATTTAGTGCTGATAATGGGTTGGTGGGTTTATTTAATAATCATAATTAAACTCTAATTTTCGTGGGTTTTAATTCCCAAAATTCCAAAATTACCAAAATACCCTTTTAAGTTGCCGGTATGGCCTAAAAATGCCCCGGGACCCAAACTAAACCCCCGGCTAGTGTTTTCTGACTATTTTGACCCTTCCGGACGCGTTGGCGCACTCAAAATGACCATACGGTTAATAGAAATAAAATTCACTTTTTAATTGAATAATTACTTTCCTGACACGACTGTCACACGCGTCTCAACAAAATTTCCCAAATTATTGCCGTATATCAATCTCATGAAAAATTTAATAATTTCAATATTCATATAACGTCGTATGTACACATTATAATCAAATACCAACTCACATCTCGTTAGTATTTTATCCGGATTAATTCCCAATTAATACACATTTAATTCAATTAATCCTATAAATAAATATCACAAAAATATGGGGTATTACATACCCGCATTCTCTCCCTCTCTCTATCTCTCTCAAGATTTTCCACCCCGACGACGCGCTCTCTTTCCCCTAAGGCGAGACGACGCACCCCCACTACCCGAGCCAGAGTCTCCCCCAGACGAGGATGACGGCACCAAGCAAGAAGGAACAGGGACAGCCTCCCAAATGTGGGCAGTCGCCGATGATATCCAATCCCTGATTTCCCTGAGCCAAGTCGTCGACACCCGGATTTGTTGCAAAGAAAAGGCAGAATCAGTATCAAGCAAAAGAAATTAAAAAAGAGGAAAAGGACTGAAAGGTTTACCGCAGGACGAAGGACGTCCTCTGTCAAGCCCAGCTCCTCCGGATCCATCGCAAGAGGACGGTGTAGCATCGGCATTGTCCCTCCATCAGCTCGCCGGATGTTGTACGAAGGAGTGTGCAGCCGGATAAAAGGGACCTCCGAGGTCGCCGCCGCCGCATGTGCCGACGGACCACCACCGCTGTGGGAAGACCCCACCGCCCGAATCGAACCAGCAGGAGGGAAAGACAAAGCGTCATGTATACTGGGTGCCATCAACCAGCTCGTCACAAAGTCCATATAGTCATACGGCGCAGCCGTATCAGTATACAATGCATAGAACTCGCCGATCATCGCCGCGATCCTCTCATCCTCCCACAACTTCCGCTCCCGCCTCATAGATGCAGGAGGCTGCGCAGGAGGCACCACCACCTCCTCCTCAGCAATCTGACGGATCACCCTCTACCCTAGGTACCAGGAATGGCCGAACTCATGCGCCAACAAATGCCTCATCTGCGCGTTCACCCCAGTCACCCCCGCATCCTGAATGGCGGTCCCCCAAGGATAAAAGGTCATCTGAAAATCCCCAAGCATGCATAAGTCAATACAAAATCAGAAGGTGCAAAAACTAAGACTGAAATGGAAAGAGTCTTACCCTCCCACTGGTCAGGTCATTCAAGACCTGACACACCGCCTCCAGGCAGAGAGATCCCTTCGACTGCCGGTTGGCCTTATGCCATCGGTACAGTCGGCAGAAGTCCCCAATGGTGTCGTCCTTCGAGCAATCAGCGGGATATTGCACCCAATCACCTCATAGAACCACGTCTGAATTCACGAGCAAAAAGACGCATAAGGAAAATGCGAATGCATGAAAGGAAAATGCGAATGCATGAAATGGAAATACGCAAAGTAAAGAATACCTCAAAGAGATATGTGGCTCCAGTAAAAGTCTGCAGGCAGCACCGGCTGAATGCATCCATAGAAGAGTAAAGGTTCGCCAAGGTCAGACTCCCCCAATCATAGAAAAGGATGTCCGAAAACATCCTCAAGTATGGCTGAAACCACAAATGGACGACGTCACCGCTCGACGCCACCATGAAACCTCCCAGCACCAACAAGATTAACAACCGGGCCATCTGCCTCACTTGCAGCCCGTCCTCCTCATCAACCACCCTGCTCAACAAAACATCCTTCAGCAAGGACAGCCGGATAGAATCTCCAAAGACTATCCTCCTCACATCACCGAGTGCCACATACACCGCATCCGACCTCACCCGCAAAGAGCGATCCACCTCTATCTGCTCCCCGTCACAATCCAGCCCCAGCAATTACTGCACATCTATGGGAGTCACCGTCATCTCCCCGAAGCCAAAATGAAAAGTGTGGGTAGTGTCCCACCACCTCTCCCCCAAGGCACACAAAACTGCTGTCGAACGAGGCGTCTCATCCAGCGCAGCCGCCAACCTCCCAAAACCCGTTGATGATACCATCCAGCACACCACGGGTGGAAGATGCTCCCAAACATCCCTAAGCCCCGTCGTCCCGCGAGCACGCATGTTCTTCAAAGAAATATCTGACTGGAAAAAGTCTGTGCCACTGCCGAATGGCACCCCTCAGTCTATGCCGACCGGTACCCCCCTTTAAAATTTCATACAAAAATTCCCAAAAAATACCAGGAAGCCTAAAAAAATCCCCGAAAAATTCCTAAAAATCCCAGGAGGGATTTAGAACGTTTTCATCAAGAAAATTTTACACTCCTTCAGGCGACACATCTTTTTCCCCAACGGAGCCCTCAAAATCCAAGCGATTGACCTCTCAGGCAAGGCGCCCCGGACCGCCTAAGCACCTCCTCATCAGACTTTACTAAAGGCCTCCCTGGCCATCGTCTACCCGGTGCGATACATTATCACATGGTATTTTTTCCCAGTAGAAATCAGAAGAACCACTCGCCCCGAGCGATCTCTCCCATAGGGCAATCCAAATTTTCCCCAGCTCATTCATCGTTCCCCAGTGGAACCTCAAATCCAATTCTTATCCCCAAACGGAACCCCTCTTCCCCAGCGGAATCCTCAAAAGCTAAGTGAAAATTCCTCCTGGTAAAGCTCTAAAAAATCCCTAAGGATCACCCGATCACTTCCCCCAGCGGAATTCTCTCACATCACCCAAAATAGGTTGTTCTCCCCTGCGAGGTCTCCTATAAAGCTTCCCCCAGCTATAAGCTCCCCAGCTTAAATTGGAATCACAAAGCTCTTTCTCCAGTAGAATCAAAATACAATCTTTATCTACTCTTGGGTCAGAATTGGCCCCGGTCTTGGATCGTCACCTAAATTAGGTCAGAATTGACATCGGTCCTCGGTCGTCACCACTCTTGGGTCAGAATTGACCCCGGTCTTGGATCGTCACCTAAATTAGGTCAAAATTGACCTCGGTCCTCGGTCGTCACCACTCTTGGGTCAGAATTGGCCCCGGTCTTGGATCATCACCTTAGTTAGGTCAGAATTGACCTCGGTCCTCTGTCGTCACCACTCTTGGGTCAGAATTGACCCCGATCTTGGATCGTCACCTTAGTTAGGTAAGAATTGACCTCGGTCCTCGGTCATCACCACTCTTGGGTCAGAATTGACCCCGATCTTGGATCGTCACCTAAATTAGGTCAGAATTGACCTCAGTCCTCGGTCGTCACCACTCTTGGGTCAGAATTGACCCCGGTCTTAGATCGTCACCTTAGTTAGGTCAGAATTGACCTCGGTTTTTAGTCGTCACCACTCTTGGGTCAGAATTGACTCCGATCTTGGATCGTCACCTTAGTTAGGTCAGAATTGACCTCAGTCCTCTGTCGTCACCACTCTTGGGTCAAAATTGACTCCGATCTTGGATCGTCACCTTAGTTAGGTCAGAATTAACCTCGGTCCTCGGTCCTCACCACTCTTGGGTCAGAATTGACCCCGATCTTCGATCGTCACCTTAATTAGGTTGGAATTGACCTCGGTCCTCAGTCGTCACCACTCGCAGGTCAGAACTGACCTCGACCCTCTGAATTGGTCATCCTCATTTCCTTAGGTCCTCAGAATTGACCTCGACCCTCTGAATTGGTCATCCTCATTTCCTTAGGTCCTCAGAGCTGACCTCAACCCTCTGAATCGATCAACCTCTCTTCCTTAAGCCCACAGATTCGGCCTTGATTCATAGAATTGATCATCCCCGACATACTTCTTAGGTCCTCAAAATCAACCTCGACCCTCTGAATCGGTCATACTCCCTCAAAAGGCATCATGCGGTGTCTAATCGACGGCTATCATTTTTTCCAAACTCACCCGTTGAGGGGCTTTGTAGACACCCCATTATGTTACCCCTTAACTCTCCTTAGGTCCCTAGAACCTCCCTTCATCACTATAAACCCAAATCACGTCCCGAGTACTGACCTGGAGGCCATCGGGCACCCCCCGGCTCAGTTTGACCCAAAAGTAAAACTCCTTGTCTCGGTCGAGACTCAATGAATCTTCTAAGGGCACTAAATACCCTTTCCAACGGTCTACCCCGTGCGTGATTCCGACTTACCATGCGGACGAACGCGCCATTTGCGTCCAAAACCAGACCTAGAGGCCACCGGGAACTCCCGGGCTCTATTTGACCTATGTCAACTCTTTAGGTCGATCGAGGCTAAATGAATCTTGGAAGGGCACTGAATACCCTTTCTAACGCTCCATCCCGTGCGCAATTCCAACTTTCCATGCTGACGAACGACCCGTTTGACTCCGGGAAGCCACCGAGTGATTCTCGGGCCTGGTTGACCAAAGTCAACTCTCCAAACCAGGTCAAACTCTTTGGAATGTTGAAGTACATATCCTAACCTTTCCAACGGTATGCCCCGTTCGCGATTCGGACTTACCATGCGGACGAACGATCCGTTTGCATCCGCATGATTCCCTGTCCAATGAACCGACAAACGCTTCTGAGCCACATTTGACCCAAAGTCAACTCCCGAACTCGGGAGCAGTCCGAAGGACTTTCAAAGGTCTATGAAATACCTTTCCAATGGTATGCCCCGTGTGCGATTCTGACCAACGGTTTGCCCTCGGCAGCCAATTTTCTGAAAAAGCATGAGGTGCACTGCCAAATAGTAGGCCCCAGACCCTGCCTATCGGCACCTGCCGATAGGTAGTGCAATGGCAATGCCGATCGGTAGACCCATGGGCCTATAAAAAGGAGGCCTTGGACTCATTTGCAGGGGGAGCCCAGATCTGATAGAAATCTCCCTGAACGAATCCCAGAAGCCTCTCTCGAAGGCAGCGTGATTTCAACATCCAAATCCCTCTTTTACCTCCACTTTTCATCATCCTTTTCATCAAACTTGATGAATTAACCACTCTCCATCATCATCCAAGCTCAAGGGCTGCTCTCCAACATTCAAGATCAAGTTCAAGATCTTCAAGAAGGTCCAACTTTCTCAAACTCTCTCTTAAATTCCCTTGAATTCCCAATAACTTATTTTCTTACTTAGCCCTTTTTTTTAATCTCATCTCACACATCCTAACATACTTTTTTTTATATAGTATTATTGCACATCCCATATTTTCATATAAATAAAAAACCCAAAAAAATAAGAAAAAGAGGGTTTGCTCACAAATTCCAAATAAGGGATTCTCACACCTTTCCCACACTTTTCTCACAACTAAAACACTTTTTCTACACACACACACCTACAAATAAGAGATCCCGCATTTGAATTTATGGGATAAACCCCACCCCTTTGCTTTGTATGCGAACTACGTGGACTTTGATGCCTTTATAGGCTACGTAGGCGTCTCGGGGTAAAACCCGAGACTCGAGTCCTTTTCTCACTTTTTCTCTCATTTTTTATTTTCTAAATCCATTTTTCTTATATTATATATATACTTATTCTTAGTGACTCATTACTCCATATGCGTTATCGTTCCCTTATAACGATCAACGTAGGGGTAACCACGTAAATCGTAATTTTCTAATATTACTTTTATATCTTCCTACGGATGACTCGCTTTATCCTTTCCATGATACAAGTCGAGGACTCCTACCTCCATTATATATATATACACATGCACACATCTCACGGGGGGAAACATAAAGGAAAATAGCAAATATCCATGAGAGACCGAAAGGGCGGAATGGGTGCCTAACACCTTCCCATTTCATAATTAAGCCTCCGAACCCTTTCTGAATCATTTGGTTTCGCATGCACCAGTATGTCTTTGGAATCCGTCCTTCGGGATGGCTTCCCTTTTTTTTCTTTTGTCTATTTTGAGTAAAATAGACTTGCGACTCTGAATCTCTCTATATTTTTCACACCTCACAAAATCGACGCCGACCGGAGCGCTCTTCCGAGAGGGGACGCGCGGGACCCGAAGGATTCCTCCTCCCTCCGCTGCGGGGATCGGCGGGGATGGCCACAGATTGCGAGACAAATAATCCTTCTGAATTTTTTTTGACTTGAAGACCTAAGAAGAATTGCAACTCCCCCATAAGAGACATTTGAAATTCCTTATGCATAATTTCAGAAAAGGATTTTACTTCAGAGGGAGAAGTTGATCCAAAGATAATATAGTCAACATAAACTTGAGCAATAATGATGTGTTTGTTAAAATGTTTGACAAAAAGGGTTTGATCATTTCCACCTCTTTTGAAACCTTTATCTAAGAGGAAACTGGAAAGACACTCATACCAAACTGTAGGAGCTTGTTTAAGGCCATACAAAGCCCTTTTAAGACGAAATACATGATTTGGATATTGCGGGTCAATGAACGCTTTAAGTTGTTCTACATAGGTCTCTTCAGTCAATATTCCATTAAGGAATGCAGATTTGACATCCATTTGGTAAAGTGTAAAATGCATGTGGCAAGCTATAGCAAAGAGAAGATGAACAGATTCTAAAAGAGTAACAGGAGCAAAAGTCTCGTTAAAATCTATTCCTTCAATTTGAGAGTATCCTTGAGCAACTAATCTAGCTTTATTTCTAATGATTATCCCATTTTCATCAGACTTATTTTTAAAAATCCAACGTGTGCCAATAACCTTTTTGTGATCAGGACGAGGAACAAGATACCAAACATCATGAATGACAAATGGAAGAAGTTCTTCCTGCATAGCATAAATCCAGTGAGAGTCATTCAATGCCTCATTTACATTCTTTGGTTCCACTAGGGAAACAAAACATACATAATGTGCATAATTTCTTAGTTGGGATCTTGTACGCACTGGCTCACTAGGGTTACCAACTATGTTATTTATGGGATGATCTTTAGAATCCCAGTTAGGTACTTCAGGTATCTCAATTGGTAATGAATTATCTATTTCAGAAGAGTCATTTTCTAAAGTGTTTGTAGTCTCTTCCTCAATAGTTGATTCACCAGTATTGTTCTCTACAGTAGTTTCACTCACAATTACATTTATGTATTCCATCAAGGTTTTAGTGCGAAGATTATACACCCGATAGGCTCTACTGTTAGGCGAGTATCCTAGAAAAATAGCTTTATCTCCCCGACTCTCAAATTTGGACAAGTGTTCCCTATCTTTGCAAACATAACAAGTGCTACCAAAGGTTCTAAGGTACTTAAGATTAGGCTTTTTATTATACCAAAGTTCGTAAGGAGTCTGTTTGGAATTCTTTCTAAGATAGACCCTATTTATGATGTGACATGCAGTACGAATAGATTCTACCTAAAAGTATTTAGGCAAATTTTTGGCATGTAACATAACACGTGCCATCTCTTGAAGGGTACGATTCTTTCTCTCGGCAATTCTATTTTGTTGAGGAGTCTTAGGAGAACTAAACTCATGTTTGTAACCATTATAGTCATAATACTCTATTATACCAGTATCTTTTAATTCTCCTCCTCTGTCACTACGGATTCTATTCACTTGAGTGTCCTTTTCATTTTCAATCCGAAGAAGTATTTTTAGGAAAGTTTGAAAAGTGTCAGACTTTTGTTTTAAAAAGGCTACCCAAGTAAATCTAGTGAAGTCATCAACCATAACTAAAATATAACTGTGTCCACAGAGACTAACAGTTTGGTAGGGACCCATTAGGTCCATATGGATGAGCTCCAACAAATTAGAGGTAAGAATATCATTAACTTTATTATGAGGTGCCTTAGCAATTTTACCTTCCTGACAGGAACCACAGACAATGTTAGGAATGGGTTTGATTTTAGGAACTCCTCTAACTATTTCCTGAGAGGTTAGTCTACTAAGATTACCGTAATTTATATGACCCATTCTGTTATGACATATCTCGTTGTCATCCATTCTGACAACATTACAGGTTTCAGAATTGTTCATGACAGTATAGCAATTATCAGGAGTCCTGAATCCTGTAATTATGCATTCACCTTTTTCATTTAAAATTTTGCAATTGTTCTTTGAAAAGGTAGCAGTATGATCTGAGTCACAAAATTGCGAGATACTAAGTATATTGGTCTTAAGACCTTTAACTAGAAGGACATTTTCAAGAACAGGAAGTTCATCTTCTTGGAGAGTTCCTTTGCCTATGATTTGAGATGATACTCCATCACCAAAAATGAATTTACCACAAGCGAAGCTGGTTTTGTTCAAAAGTTTAGTATCATCCCCAGTCATGTGCTTAGAACATCCAGAGTCTAAATACCAACCAGATGATGTGTGCTCAGCTTTTAAAGCAGTAACAACAATGTTACACTTCATCTGGGGTAATAGATCATCTTTTCTAACCCAAATTGCTCTAGTTTTCATTTTGCGCCTATTAGCTCTCAATTGATAAAATTTGCGAGCATTCGATTTTTGTTGAAAAATGTTTTGCGCATGATTTTGAATTTTATGAAAGACTTGAGTATTTGGTTTAGGAAGATTTTTAGGCATCCTTCTAGGGAATGTTCTTTTAGGTTTGGTCTTTCTCTTCCTATAATTAGAGTTTTTGCCTGGTTGTCTAGGAAGTATATAATTATTGCGGCTCCTCCTAGAATAGTTAAAATTCTGATAGATAGGAGGATTACAGACAGGTTTAACTACTCTCCTAGCATAGCAACCATCAAATGAGTGACCGTATATGTCGTAGTAGGAGCAATAAAGATTGCTTAAAATTGGGGTCTCCATAGGAAAGTCTCTAAACAAAGGTTTTGAGGAATTTTGAGGTTGAACTCTATTCTTAGGTAGTACAGGTTTGAGTGTAGATTCACTCTTCCTAATAGAGGTGAAGACGTATTTGAACTCACACGTTTAGAGCAACTTGATTCCCCAATGTTAAAATTTTGATGTTTTGAATCAAACTCAGTTTTTAGGGAATGAAAATCTGGGCATGTATCAATAGGTCTTTTACCTCCTGACACAAACTTGATAGGTTCAAACAATTTTGTTTGTCTTCAAATTGGGGCAAAATCCTATTCCAGTTCGATCATCAGAATTGGTTTTAGAATCAGCAACAAATTCATCAAAACAGTTTGAATTATTTCTAAATTTTGTAAATTTTTTGAAAACAGTTGTTGTCTTTTCTTTGGTTTGTTCCAATTCTAACAATGTCCCTTTATATTTTTTCTCCATAGTTTCATTTGTTTCAGACAAATCTTTGAGTTTTTGATCAAACATTTTAATTTCACTTTCATGAGTTAAGCATTGGGTAGTATACTCTTCAGCATTCAGTTTGACCATCAGGCTTAGATCTTTCAACTTTTTGGTAAGATATTTCACAATTTTTTCTAGTCTAGTGCTTTTCTTGAGAGTTTTAGCGCAAAGTGTGTGAATATCTGGGAGGTCTTCATTGTCCGAGTCACTAAGTGTAGTGTGTGAAGTGACCCCTAAGGCTTCATTCTTTGAACTCACACACCCATTGACATCGTCATTATCGCTTTCCCTTTGACTCACACACCCCGAAGAAGAGATAGCAATATTCTCAGTTATCAAAGCATCTAAACCAGTAACAGCATTATTCGAAACATCAGACATAGAATTACTAGATCCATCCTCACTAACAAGCACATGCATATCATCATTATAGATAATCTTGGCAAAGAAAGACATACAAGGATCAAAAACATCAAATGACTCAGGTTCCTCATTTTCAGAGTCACTTGAATCATCCCATGTTTTGCAAATGTTGGCTCTAGTGTGTTTGTTTTGAGTGTTCAAGTTAACTCTACAGTCTTGTGCAATGTGTCCTAGTTTACCACATTTATAGCATTCAGTCTTCTTAAGGTCTCTGTTAGGTCTAATGTGAGAGTCCTTGTGATTTTTGTCATGGATTTTCTCATGAGGTCTGTGATTAAAGGAAGTTGGATAATTTGACTTGCCTTGTTTATTTACCATGTTGTTTCTAAACTTAAGGATTTTCTTAAACTGTTTTGACATTAAGGCAATCTGATTGTCCAAGCTCTCTATATTGCATTCCTCATCAGAGTCATCATTAGAAGTATTAAACTCGGGCTTAATCAATTTAGAAGAGAAGATTAGATTGGAACTAGTCTATTTCCTATGGGACTAGGTCAATTGTTTCTTAAATTCCACTTCCATTTCCACAGTTCTTAATTTACTACTGAGTAGTTCAGGAGTGAGATTAATATCACACATTTCCTCAATAGCATATCTTTTGTTATTAAATTTCTGTGGTAATGATCTCAGAATTTTAGATATAATTTCTTGTCTGTCATAAGTTATCCCATTAGCATGCAGTTTTGTCACAATATCAGTCAGGTTCATATAGAAGTCATTAAATGACTCAGTCTCAGACATAATTAAGGAATTATACTGTTGAATGAGCATTTGAGTTTTAGCAGCCTTAACTCTAGTGTCACCTTCATGAGCAGTAACCAAAGTGCCCCAAACTTCCTTAGAAGTGGTACAAGATGAGATTATTTTGAACTCATGTTCATTTATGGACATAAATATGGCATTCTTTCCTTTGTTATTATTTCGAGAAACTTGTTTCTCTTCTTGAGTGAACTCACTTAATACTTTCTTAACCCTCTCATTACTTCCTACAGTGGCTGGTTTTGTAGGAAAAGTGTAACCATTTTCAACAATGTCCCAGACATCATCTCCCAGAGTTCCTTGAATGAAAGCAATCATTCTTACTTTCCAGTAAGCAAAATTGGTTCCATCAAAGATAGGAGGTTTGGTCAAGTTACAAAATCTTTCATTTTTCTCGTCCATATTTGATTTTCAGAAAACAATTTTAGAAACACAAGATCTCTTTAAAAGAAGTTTACCAAGCTCTGATACCAATTGAAAATCTGTTACTAAAGCCGTTTATTAAAAATAAACTATTTAAGTAACTCCGAACAGTTTTTTGAAGAAACTCTTTTCTTAAAAACCAAAACTACTTGAACACAAGATGTGTTTAATAAAACAGTATGCACGAGATCTATTCAAGATTTGACTAACAGGTTTATAAAACAGTTTAAACAAACTTTAAACTCAGCACAACCAAGAATGAGATGAGAAGATGTAGAAAGATTAAGTTCACGATTTTTTAGGTGGTAAAACCTCACCAACTGAGGAAACATCCACGACTCCCTCTACAGAGTAAAATAAAAAATCCACTAAAACAAATTTACCAGTTACAAACTATATAACTAACATGCATACAAATCATACCTATATAAGTTTAGGAATGTACCCTCTGGTGTCCATATAACTTCTGTGCAGTTCTGATTGTTGATGTTGTTCTCCCAGTTTGTTAACTTCTGATTTGTTCCTGCACTTTACGTCGACTCTTGTTCACAAGATCTTATTACCAACACTTTTCGTGTGGTAGGATGAAAGTGTTTGTGGAGGTGCTCTCTAACACATGCATGCACACACACACACACTTATTAAGTACAAACAGTCCTAACAAATTACATATAAGGCTATATGCAGTGATTTTTCTTTTTCTCTCTTCTTATAAAACTTTAACCCTTTTTGACCTTTAAATCAATCCTAGAATCCACGGATATCTTGCTCAGAAGACGTATCAAGATCTTAATCAATCTCAGAGTTTTGAAAAGATTTTTGAGATTTAAAACCTCCAAGTATGATTCCAAACTAGGTCAAAGGTTTAGTTTTAAGATAACTAGAAACAGAAAACATTTATTGTTGATTTCAAAGTTAAAAACGATTTTCAGAAAAGAATCAACAATATATTTTTCAAGATGAGAAATAAAGCATGCAAATCTAACTGTGAAGTAACATGCAGAACATAGATCTGAAATTTCTATGAAGAAGAAAATAGATCTAAGTAAACAGTTTAAGTTGGGAACAAGATCTAACGAATAAGAGGTTACAGCAACACAACCAACAACACAAATATCTCTCAAAAACTCAAGAACACTCAAGTTAGTGTTTTGGATATGTAGGAGTTTCAGAGGAGTGTTTGGTTTGAAAGAGTCTTGACGAACCAGGATTAGGGTTAGAGATTCTAACTCTCTCTCTCTCTCTGGTTTCTCTCTTCTCTCTCTTTTCTCTCTCTTCTCTCTCTTTTTTACTTTCAAAAAATGAACTGGCCAAAAGTCTTAGACGATTGAGAGGAGGGTTCCTTTTATAGGACGAAGAGAAGGATCGAGAAGATGGTTCAAAAACAAGGGTCAGGATTGAGTCAAGCTGGATTGACTTTGATCCAAGGGCTCATAGTACGCGGTGATTAAAATTCACATGATTGGTTCAAGAGGGATACACAAGGATTACCAAAAAAAGCATGCAGATCGCTGAGAAGGATTGATCCAACGGTTGTAAGCATACGCGATTATATACTAAGTAAAGAAACGCAAAATGCACCAATCAGCAAGCAACAGGTGTTGATCAATTAGGCGATATAAAACGCACGTCATAAAATAATTACAACCATACCCGGAATTCTCTGCCGCTTTTGGTTTCTACCCAAAGCAACTTTAAGCCAATAAACCCATTAAACCATAATTGTAGATTGAACCCACAAACTTTTAAAACTAAGTTTTAATTAATAAAACCTTTATTAAAAAAATGTTTATAAAATCCCAAAAAATATTTAAAAATCAAATTTAGGGATTTAAACATACTCAACATGTGTACACACATTAATATGCAATATGACATGTATATGATGCATTCTACTGTGTGTGAGTGTTGGTAATTTGGTCTAGATCACTACAAGATAGATGAATGAAATAGCAAACCAATCTCTGAGGTTCTTTGGTTTCTAGTATAGACATAATTTTGTCACAATTTCCAAACTAGATGAACACTTATACAATATAGACTCAAGTGAGTCAAGAGTATAATGGCTTCACTAACTTCGTTCATTTCTTGCAGAATGTACAAAAACATACCATACGACCTTTGGGAAATGGTGGCCCTAAATTTTACCAAACAAATCGACAAACACAATAAGAGATCCGACAACCCTATTTCCCCAATAACTAAAACCACTGCTGGTGGACCCAGCCGAGCCGATGATGCTGGGAAGAAGATGAAGGGATGAGCCTAGGAGGTAACCGCAAAACATCTAGTCAAGCAGGTTCATCCTGATAGAGCAATTCCTATTTCTACAAATGAGGCCTTGTCATCTCGTCTCTCCCAATTTAAGTTAGACGACGAGAGTGTCCTTGGCCATGCTAAAAAGGCAATGGATGGTGTTGGCTGTCTCATCTCCGATGGGGACAATCGCTTCCTCCAGTCCTTAAATATCTCTCAGCTTACTAAATTTTCTATCCACGTGGCTGTTTAGGTATTTTCATATACTTGCACAGTGTAGTCTCTTACCAATTCAATCTCGTACTGACTTATTAATCCACACATTTTTTATTGCAGAGTGAATTCTCCCTCTATCGAATGGGGGACTGGATCCCGAAGAAAATTACTTTAATTCATAACAGAATGGATATTATGACAACTGAGAATAATATGAAGAATGAACTTTAGAAGTCCAAGTTATCCCTATACAAATCGGTGGATGATAATACCAATCTAATGACCGAGCATTCCAACACCTTGAGACAATGGCTGAGAATAAGAAGGAAAAGATTGATGCTGTTGTCAAGGATGCATTGGACGAGGATGAGGTGCAAGCCATATCCATGTTCAAGGAGTTTGATGAGTTCAGGGGCTATGCTATAGAATATCTTGATAGAGGCATCAAGACTATCAGTCGATTGGGTTCCCTCAAGCATGATGAGGTTAGACTCTTTCACCCCGATGATTTCGTGGGTCTCGACTTTAGTGACACCCTTTTTGAGACTGCCTTAGAAGATGTTGAAAATCCAGCTAGACCTTTGGAGGTCCCCATCAAAATCACTAAGAACAACAAAATTGTGGCCGATAATGGCATGAATGATGATGAATACGAGATCACCAATGTTAGGGATGATGGGATGGCCCAAGCTAGTGCTGATGGCATCTTAAAACTTTAAGCTCTTATAATTTTGTTTTTATTGGGATGGCCGTTTATGGCCTTGCACTTAATTTGTGTAACCCTTATTTTTGAACTAATTTTTAACCTCGTTTATGAAATAAAGATATTTATATTCCTATCTTCGACTTGTGTTATGCAAATATATATGCCCTAATTTTTCATTAGTAGCATGATAGCATAATTTGAATGCACCATAATTCATAAGTCCATTCTCACCCTTTTGAGAGTCTATGGATGAGTGTTGTCTCGTCCATGTACTGTCGTCTCGACCGAGAGAGAGAGTGTCTACCAAGTGAATGGATGATAACACCATAATTTGGTGGATTCATATGTAAAATCCCTTAGTCCCCTCTCATCATTTTAAGAGTATATGGATGAGTTTCGTATCGTCCATTCACTATCATCTCGGCCGAGAGAGAAAGTTTCCACCCAGTTAATGATGTTTAATAAATGAACCACAACTGAGTGACTTTAAATTCTCTCGATGTTTTTGGGAGTCCATGGACGAGGGCAACCCCATCTGTATTGTCATGTCATCGAGAGAAACTTGAAGCTACTTCACCACGAATGATGTTTTATAGCTTAAGATGAGTTGATACATACAGGAAACAAATATACAAATAAACAGGCAAAGTATGAGGAAACACTTGGGAATTTTTGTTGAATTTCATTCATCATCTAATTCTCATATACATGTTCTATAATGGAATTCAAAAGAGATAATAAAAATGAAAATATTACTGGTAGTATTTTTTTATATGGTCGGCATTCCACGGGTTGGCAAATGGCTCTGCTTCCAACTTTGACAACCGATACGTCGCTGGGATCACCTCTTCAACCACTCTATACGAACTATGCTAGTTTGGGTGAATCTTGTTTGGTTTCTTCCATGTCTTCTTAAAGACAAGGTCTCCTACCTTCAGCAGCCGAGCCTTTATGCTTTCATTGTAGAACTTCGTTGTCCTTTGCTTATAGGCAGCTTGCCTAACCTAAGCATATTATTTTCTTTCTTCCACAAGGTTGAAATCAAGTCTTCATTCTACAATGTTATCTTCTGGGTCATACATTTGAGTCCATTATGTTGGGAGACCTACTTCTGTTGGCACTATTGCCTCTGATCCATAAGACAACATGGATGGAGTTTCCCTGGTTGGAGTTATTTCCATCATTCTGTAATCCTATAGAATAGTACACACTTCCTCAATCCACCTCCCTTTGGCATCCTGCAACCGTTTCTTGATTCCATTAAGAATTGTTTTATTCGTTACTTATGTCTTCCCATTGGCCTGGTGTCGTCCAGGAGTGGAGAAAAATTGCATGATGCCACTCTTTCATAGTATTTATCTAGGGATAGGTTCTTAAATTGCGTCCTATTATCATATATCAGGGTATTAGGTAGGCCGTATCTACATATGATGTTTTTCAGATAAACTAGAAAGCTTTCTTCTCTGTGATTGTGACCATCGGCTTAGTCTCTACCCACTTTGAAAAATAATCAATCGAAATAATTAAATAATGATAATTATTCACAGCTCTTGGCAATGGGCCAACCAAATCAATCCCCTAGACCGTAAATGGCCAAGGAGAAGTGATGGAGGTAATAAGATGATGAGGCTAATGGGGTATGATGGTAAACCTCTGGCACTTATCACATTTCTTAACATATGCAGCTGCATCTTTGGCCAATGTCGGCCACCAGTAACCCTGAGTTATGATACTTTTAGCTAATGACCTCCATTTAATATGGCTGAAGTAGGACCCTTCATACACGTCCTTTAAAATGTACTCTACTTTAGATGGATTGACACATCTAAGTAGAGGAAGCAAGAACCCTTTTTTTTATATAAGATGTCTCTTATGAGGGAGAGATTGCATGCTTTATACCTCAACTTCTTTCTCTCAGTTTTAGACACCTCTTTGATATATCGGATGATAGGATCCATCTAGGAAGCTCCCATACTCAAGTTGAAGTAAAATTACACAGTAGTTTCTTCTATTTCAATCGTCGGTCGATGGATAATCTCTATTGGGACCATTCTTTTAATTTTAATTTTAGTGGTTGAGGCTAACCTTGCCATACCGTTGGCTCGGCTATTGTTTAGCCAGGGTATTCTCTTCATCTTTACTTCACTAAAATGCTTCAATACTGTCTTCACTCTTATCTGGTACTTGGCCATTCTATTGTCCTTGCCTCATATACCCCCAAAATTTGGTTAACGACCAACTTGGAATCACTATGGATAAGGAGTTGGTCGACATTCAGTTCCCTGGCAAAGGAGAGGCCTTCTAAGAGATACTTATACTCTATTCATTATTGGATACTTTAAAGTTGAACCTCGGTGCATATTCTATATCAGTCCCATCTGGGACCAACATAATTAATCCTGCTCCACTTTCGTTCTCACATGATGATCCATTAACGAAGAGGTTCCACTTAATACCGTTTTAGGAAAAACTTCCTTCTTCCAGGGTTTCATTCTTGAAAATTTATCTTTCCTCCTCATTCTTTTATGCCTTATTTCTCACTGAAATCATCTTGGCCTTGACCGGGGGAGGACGCGCCCTGCTCTCTTATTCATAAGCTATATCTTTAATTTCTTCAGTGTCGGCCTCGTCCTAGGTGAACTCGGTTACAAAGTCTGCTAAGATCCGCCCCTTAATAGCCGTTCTCGGTTGGTAGAAGATACTGAATTCCCCCAACTCAGTTGCCCAGGCCATCATCCTTCCTAACTTCTCAAGCTTATGGATGACCTGTCTGAGGGGTGAGTCTGTGAGGACCACCATAATTTGTTCCTGGAAGGGCTTCACCTTCCTTCAGGCATGGATCAGAGCATAGGCCAGCTTCTCCATTTTAGGGTATATTTTCTTGGCCCCTTGAAGCGCCCCCGCCTAATAAAATACCGCGTGATCAGTACTATACCAAATTAAAACAGGAATCCTAGTTGATTCATCCTTAGCATCACTGTTGAAAACTTTTTAAAACTTACTAACCACCTAGTATTCCAAAATTTGGTGCCAATTTTAACTTTGTAATTAAATAAAACAGTACATGCGGAAAATAAATATAAACCATTCACAAAACTGAATAAAAATTAACTGAATAATTAATTAAACAATTTGCCGAATAAACCATCGGCCACGAAAGTGAAATCTAATACAAACATTCAACACCTGAATAAATACATCTGAAAAACCGTACTGAGAAGTCTAGGAGACAAGCCCTAAATAAAACTGAAACTAATACATGATTCCTACTCTATGAATAAATGAACGATGCGTCTAATCCAAACTTCTACTAGCATCCACATATGCCGTAGCTCCGTGTCCCTGGAATAGAATATCAATCTTGGCGTCCCTGTGGATGGACACCTAAAAGGTTTTGAAAATAGTTTTATAGCAAGGGTTATAACCCAAAATATTTTGAAAATATTTAGCAAGTGAATTAAATGCAGTTATTTAAAATGCATGAATGCGCTTCATATTAAAGTTAGTGTCGCACTCCATTGTGGACATTCTCACCCCTCCACTATTGTGCACACCTAACGGTTACCTTAACCCCACCTAGTTGTACTACCCCGTCCAACTAGTCCTGGTATAACCTTCCCTTTCCATACTACTCTAACCCGAGTATAATGATTCTTGAATTATAAGTTATCTCACAATTAACTTAATTAATTCCTTCTTAAATAGTAGCATATAATCGTGTCACCAGTTATATAAAGTAAATACATCACACACTGTATTATTACCCGCATATAATATTGAATACCATTATATACGTACCTTTACTAAAACATCCACACATATAACATACGTATATCCATCCCTCCGAGTATACCCTCACCGGATGATTCCCTCTAAAGTGCTATCTCACTAGGTGTGCTCACATAACCTAGTTACCCAAGTTGGAATCGCTCACCAACTTGGTCTAAAACATAAACGAAGTCGAGGTGGTCATATTCCTTTCCTAAAATTGCGATAATCCCCTCACCCATATACTGGACGCTATGACCTGGGGATATACTCACCCTACTCCTAAAGCTAGGGAATTCACCCACATCGCGCAACCTCCCTTGATAGCACTAGAGTATATAAATTAAGTAAATATCTAATCAATGATATTTAATAGCACACACAATATATACACACATCTATATATATACTATCACTACACCGTATATATATAATATAAACCCCGGCTTTACCGTGTACTCAAAGATCCGTAACACTAGCCTGAAATTTTCTGAGTCTATGTCCCGACTCTCTTAATTAATTTTCTCACTTAATAATTTATCATCTTCCCGAGTATGTGGTTCGACCCTAAATAATAATACTCTACACAATAATTTATATGAAATTTTCCCGAGTTTATGATTCGACTCTTATTTAATTAATTTACACATTAATTAATTAACACAACTCCGAGTCTGTGGTACGACTCTCATTTAATTAATTTACACATTAATTAATTAATACTCTTCCCGAGTCTACAATCTGACTCTAAATTAATTAATTACAACATCAATTAATTTAATACTTTTTCGAGTCTACCTTCCGACTCTACCTTCATTAATTAACACATCCATTAATTTAATAACTTGGTGTCACTCAACCATTATCCCCAGACTCGGTCACTTGGCCCATAACTTAATATTTCCCGAGTCTATATTCCTATCACAAGGAAACACACAATAGGCATTCACAACCCAAGTAATCCTATAAAACAGTAGGTATTTATACAACCCAATTATTCATACTTGTACGTAATATATTTCTCTCTAATATTCACCGTACTTGTTTGCTTTACGAATTTATTTCACTTTCGTATTAATTTAAGTATTCACACAACTCTAAGGGTCCTAGTTATCCCTTATTATATCAATTCAGTAGTTACCCTTGTTAACCCACTGACCTAACGAATTTAAGCTCGCTCACGCTTTTCGTAATTATATTCTTATCATCTCGAATTAGAGTACGTCACAATCAAGCCTATGAATCTCCACTTTAACTCTCTCACAAAATTAAAGTCCAACACTCAATCATAGACCTACTTCCATATCATTATTCCATCAATATATTTCATCAAGGTCCCAAACACTTCCCCGATAAAATTTTAGACATTTGAGGCTTAAAAAGAAAATTCTCAAATTTTCTGGCAGATTAAACACCCTCCAGTAAAATTTTGATTGCTCCCTCTACAGAACTCCGATTGACCTGATTCCAAGTTCATTGGATAGCTCAGATAAACACCTTTACAGTAATGTATGTTTCAGACTCTAATTCTAAGTAAAATTCAAATCGCACACAATTAAAGTCACGTCAAAATTCTGGCAGATTACCATGTTGACAGATCAAACACCCTATAGTAAAATGTTGATTACTCCCTCTACAGAACTCCGATTGACCTGATTCAAAATTCATTGGATATATAAGAGAAATACCTTTCCAGGAATGTATGGTTCACACTCTAATTCGAAGTAAAATTCAAATTTCACACATTTAAAGTCACGTCAAAATTCTGGCAGATTACCATGTTTACAGATCAAACACCCTGTAGTAAAATGTTGATTACTCCCTCTACAGAACTTTGATTGACCTGATTCTAAGTTCATTGTATATCTAAGAGAAATACCTTTCCAGGAATGTATGGTTCACACTCTAATTCGAAGTACAACTCAAATGGAATACGTTTAAAGTTGTGTGAAAAATTCTGGCAGATTGACATCTTGTATTCAACAATTAAACCTTAAGTCATTCAAGATTCATGTTCTTCATCCAAGAACTCACAAAGATTCCATGTTAATCATCAAATATATTAAAATTTCATTTTATCTTTACTTAGGGATATATAATACACCTATTTCTTACTTTGAATCTCAACCAAGTATTCCATTAACAAAATCCCATTTTGTACCCATTTATCCTCAAAATGAATTTTAGTTTACACATCACTAAAATATGAATTGGATATCACCATTTACACATTACAGCAAGTTAACCACTTGCCTGGAATTGTTCGTAGGGTTTGATCCGTTGGTGTAGTCCCTTAATTCAGCTCCAATAATCCCCAATTGGCTCTTGATTTTCTTTCTCCCAATTTCTCTCGCAAGCCCTAGGCTTAAAATTTATGTTTACTGCCGTTTAACACTTCTCCATTTAGGTTAAAAACCTTAATCCCATTTTTGACGATCTGGGCCTAATTAAAATGGCTCAACTCACCCCGTGTGGGCCCGGCTATTCCTAAAAATACCCTGAGACCCAATTACTACCCAAGGGTACTCTTTTCTAACTATCTCGATCCATCCAGACGCAACCGCGCACTCAGAATTGCCATTCGAAATACTTTTCAAAATTTCCAAATTTCGCCCTCAAAATGCGACACACGAGATTTTTAACCATTAAACTTAAAAGTCGCCAATTATAAATAATTCGGCTCACTCAAATAAATTCTCCAAATCATAAATTTAAGTTTCTCCAATTGAAATATTTTTATAACTCCTAAAAATAATTAAATATTAAATCCTCAAAATTACGGGGTGTTACACCTTGCTATTAAAGTACACTAGTTTTTGAATTCCATTCTCTTCTCTGATAATAGAGTCACTAATGGTCGACTCTAAAATGTCTAGATAAATATACAACTTCTTTCCTTGGACAAATCTAGGCAATAAGAGTGGAGAGCCGAGATAGGACTTCAAATCTTGGAAGGCCTTATCACACTCATCGTTCCCTTCAAAATCTTTTGTCAACACTTTAAAGAAAGGAAAGCATTTATTAATAGCTCTAGACATAAACCTATTTAATGCGGCCACTTGTCCAGTTAGGCTTTACACATTCTTTATTGTTGTGGGAGTCTTTATCTTAAGCAAGGATTTGTTCTTTTCAGGGTTGGCTTCAATCCCCCTTTGATTCACAATGAAACCTAAGAACTTGACTGCTCTGATGCCGATGACACATTTGGTGGGATTGAGCTTCATATTATATACTCATCCATCGTATTAAAGGTGCGCTGAAGGTCAGCCACATGAGTGTCGTCCTTGAGGATCTTCATCAATATATCTTCGACACACACTTTCATCTTCTTCCCAATCTGCTCCTCAAATATTTTATTCACTAGCCTTTGATATGTTGCCCTGATATTTTTCAATCCAAAGGGAATGACCTTATAGCAATAGGTCCCCTTATCAGTTATGAAGGATGTCTTCTCTGCATCGGCCATATCCATGAATATTTGATTATAACCTGAGTGGGCATCCATAAGGCTCATTAATTCATAGTCGGTAATAGCATCAATCAGCTGATCTATTCTTCGCAATGGGAAGCGTTCCTTGGGGTAGGCTTTGTTCAAATCCATAAAATCAACAAACATCCTCCATTTTTCGTTATCTTTGGGGATGATGACAGCGTTCGCAAGCCACTCAGGGTAAATGACCTCCTTGATGAAGTCGGCCTTTTATAACTTTTTCACCTCTCCTTGAATGACATCATAATTCTCCCAAGACTAGACTCTCCTTCTCTACCTAATCGGTCTTAAATTTTTGTCCATGTTGAGCTTGTGGAAAAAGACCTTCAGATCAATGCCTGGCATATCCTGATGGCACCAAGCAAAGATACTATTTATCTTTTGTAACAGCTTGGTCATCTCGTCTTTGACCTCTTTCTTTAGGGATTTTCTGACCTGGATGGTTTTTTCCAGCTTGTCCTTATTGAGGATGATTCATTCTACCTCCTCCAAGGCCTCTCCCTTTTTCATCTTCTTTTTATGTTTAGCGTACAAGGTATCAATGTTGTAGGTTATAGTGGCCTTTTTTAATGCCTCTCTTTCCTCGGGTGAGGTGAATTATCATTCGCGTGCCTCAACTTGGTCCTACTAAACTTACCCTACCCCATATGGGGCCGAGAATTTAATCATCGGGTGGACTATTAAGGGCACGACCTCAAATCCCTTGAGTTCTACTATTCTGAGAATTATATTATAGGCCGAGTAGACGTTTTCATTTATGATTAAAGAGACGATCTTCCTTAAGGCATTTCGGTCAATTATTTCCCAGTCTCACTTCCATTCATATATACCCGGCGCTTCACCTTCTCACCATTAAAGACGATGAGTGATTGGTGATAGGGAATCAACGTCTTCTTTCTTAGATATAGACCTTTATAATAATCCCAAAACATCACGTCGACTGAGCGGCCACCGTCTATCAGAATCCTTGGAACCTCGTACCCATGTACCAAAGTAGTGATGACCAAAGGGTCATCATGTGGAGCCAAAATTCCCTTGAAATCTAATCTCAAAAAATCAACAACCAAAGTATTCATATTGATCCGACCCTTTGGATTAGAAAACTTAGGAGGGAGGTCAGATTCATCTTCATCACAGTTATCTGACTCATCATCCACTTAGCTGGGTTGAGCATCTTACTTACACTTATCATTTTTCTTCTTCTTCTGCGTGTCGTTTCTCCACCCTTTGAACTGCGATTATCTACATACTTTCTTAATTTCCTAACTTTCAGCATCTTCTCAATTTCATCCTTGAGAGCAAAACACTTATCGGTCAGGTGCCCATGGTCTTGGTGGAACTCACACCATAGATTTTTATTTTTCTTATGTGGAGGAGATTTCAACTTCTCATACCACCTCAGAGACCAATCACTTTTTACGTCGTTCAAGATTTACTCACAGCTGACTGTCAGAGAAGTGAAGTTGGAAAATTTATCAGCTATTGACCTTTCTTACCGTCATTTTTCTTTTTCTAGAACTTGCCTCCACTTCTTGTTTCGTTCTTATCCTTATTCTTTGCTGCCACAACCTCTTCAGCATTCATGACCTTGCCAGCCATTTCCAATAGCTCATCCATAGACTCTGGTGGGTCTTCAGCAACCTTCCAAACTGGTTTTCCTTTCTAAAAACCTCCAATTAGAGCTATCATTGCAATGATCTCCTCATAATCTTTGACCTCTAGCTTTTCTTTATTGAACCTCGCAATGTACTCCCTGAGAGTCTCATTCTTCCCTTGCTTGATGTACAAGAAGTGTGTTGTTTTCTTTTGGGGTCTCACCCCAAAGTAGAAGTTTTGTAAGAATCTTTCTGTGAGCTATTTGAAATACTCAACTGGGTTCTTTGGGAGTGATGTAAACCAAACTTGGGCTGCTCCAGTCAATTTTCTTGAGAAGTCACGGCACCCCATCTCATCTAATACTGAGTAAATGTCGACAGACAAAAAGTACATCTCCACGTGTTGGACTAGATTAATAGTCCCATCATACTTGGTAGTGACCACCGTTAGCTTGAATTTGACCAGGGTTGGATAACTGACGATCCTAGCCACAAAGGGGGAGCCTTCAGAGTAGCCTCTTTGCAAGGGGTCTCGACTCTTCAAGATATCCCCTAATTTTTCTTCCAATCTCTGAATAGAATCATTACAGGCTCTCTCGCCCACCGCTATAACATCGAATTGGGGTATGTGATCTCTGGCTTCCTCTCTGGAATTTATCCATACCGAGTGTTCCCTAGGAGCTATATGTTGTCGACTATTAACTTCTCTTTTCTCCTTATCTCAGCCTCTTAAAGGCCGACGGTCATCAACTTTATCTTTTCTTATGGATCGTACGGTAATTTTGGACCTAGAGAGGCGGTTCCTTAGATCTCCTCCAGCTGGGTCGATCCTATCAAAGGTCGACCCACTGCTCAACCTATTTAATGCTAATGCTCTGCACCTGCACTCTCGGATTGTCCTACCACAATCGGCCCAATGCCTAAGGTTGGCCACGTCCATACGCTGGTGTTAAGGGTGGAGATCTTTATGTGGAGCCAAGGGTGGTCCCCTGGCCATTTAATATGCAGCACCTTCTCTGGCAGCCGGAGTTATCAGCTGATCTCTAGAGCTGTGAGGCCTAACTGCCAAATTTTGGCTGAAAACAACAACGGTTGCCTGCATATGCCGTTGAATTCCTACCAAGGAGCATAGGGTCGTTTCTATCTCATCCATTTCTAACTAAGCAGGGGCCTGGCTAGTACTAGGACCACCCATAATTGGTGGATCTGCTGCCATCTGGATAATTTTGACGATCAAAAAAATCAATTGTGATACTGGTAGTAAGCTGGAAGAGAAGAAAATGAGCTACAACTCACCCAGAAGTCTTTTAAAGGTGGTTCAATATCACCAAAAGGATGAGATAGGACCACCACCAGAGAATCCGGTTGATTAGTTATAGAGAAAAGGGAAGAGAATGGCTATCTCATTCCCACAGATCTAGCCAGACTAATGTTACCAGAACTGGTATCACTAGATCAAGGTGATGAATGAACTCACACCAGTACAATAATGCTAGAAATACAATAAGGTAATAGTAGAGAGAGATGAGGTAAAGAGGAAGAACACCTGAATTTAAATGGTTCGGTCGGAGCCTACGTCCAATATGTAGTGTGAATGGTGGTTTTCACTACAACAATGGCACTAATGGCCTGTGAATATAACACCCGAGCTTTTTTCTCTCTTATAATCAGTTTGACAGAGTTCTTCTAGGGTTGTGAATTATCTATCCTTTACAATGTTGAAGATGAAGTGTATTTATAGTGCCTTGGGGGTGTAATGTACCCCCAAGCATGTAATAAGCATGTGCAAGAGGGGACCTCCCAATAGCTAGTTGGCACATGTCCTTCACATATGTAACTAATTATGATGCAATATTCCCTCATATGAGGGGATAATCTTGTCTTGATAGACTTGTCCACGTGGGGCATTCCATCTTGGAACCTTGTACTACTCGTACTGTAGATGTCATCAGGAGAGGTTTCAGCTTGGGCGAGTATGAGGTTGCTGATGTGAGTACGAGACTACTGATATAGTGAGGGATCTCATTATGACAAGTGATAAGTGTGGTCTCACCCGAAGGCATCAGGTCGATACGTGTTATACAAGTCATTTCGAGGTGTGGAATGGAGTTGAGGCGAGACATGTCCTCGCTAATGAAGTGCTCCCCTGAGGTTTTGAGTCGAAGGATGGGTGAGGTTGTGGATAACAAGGCCGACCATTATTTGGACGAGTCTTGAGTACGACCCAAATGGGGTCCTGTAGGAACTTGGCCTTTGATGTCGATGCCCCTTGTCCTAGGATGAGGTCACATTTGGTCATATCAATGATCATATTGACCCTTGGGTGGAATGCTCCGTAGTAGCATGATCGTAAAAGTTCAGTTGTATTTTTCATCAAGTTGGGTTGCCAAATCATTCCATATTGGAGGTTAATCGAGAAATTCTAGATATTTTAAAGAAGAATATGGCCCCAAATCTGCATTAAAAAGGGACTATGCCGAAGATGGTAAAAAGGTTCTTCTCAGAGGTCACCTTCTTTGAGGCAAATTGTTCAATTATATATCCTCACAACAGTCCTTTTTACGTAAATAAAAATGTGAAGGGGTACAATTTTAATTGGGTTTTTCTAGATGGGGGTGCCTCCATCAACATTATTCCCATTGGATCTTCTTACGCCTACAAAATCCCTGAAACAAGGATTGTTCATAATCCTTTGGAGATATCATGATATTATAATAAATCTTCCAAGTCCATTGACAATGTCAATATAGGAATTACTATAGGGAACATCACTTTCCACATTAAATTCCATATAATGGAATGTGAAGCATCGTACCAACTATTAGTAGGGAGGGTATGGATGCACAACCATGGTTTGGTACCTTCCACTTAGCATTCACATGACAATGAAAACATTAAGGGTGATGAGGTGGTTATTCCAGCATAAAAAAAGCCATTACCATGCGAGGAGGCACATTTTGTTGATGTTTCATTTTACACCGAGCCAGGTGAAGAAGCTTTGGTGCTCGTTAGATATAGAGGTGGCACTAGAGTGCCAAGCACTAGAGAAAATATATGTGCAAGGTTTAATCTAGTTGATGATCCGGAAGAGCAGTCAGTAGATCGATAAGAGGTGAGACTGCCAACACAATCTAGGGAACTGTACGATAAAATGTCACCATGGATTGATCCAATTAAGCACCAAGTCCAGTAACAGAGTGTGCTGAGTCAGTTCTCTGTGAGAAAGCTTGAAGAAAATTATAAAAAGAGTCCATATGTGAAGGAAGTCCCCAGGCAGTGCAAGAGGGTATTGTTGCTAAATGGAAAAATCATTTATAAGTTATAAATGTGTGAGCTAGAAACTAAAGTTTTAGAAGATGAAGTTGACTCAATATATGAATGTTTTTGGTACATAACCAAGGGCACTATATCGTGGTTGACAAATCTAATGTTTAAGAGTTTGTAGAGGACGTAGAGAATTAGTTTGAATGCATGCGCGACAGACTAAGGCCTCAAATTGAAGAGGGTGATGATCCCAGGAAAATTTAATCTCAAAAGATTTAAACACAGAAGCAAAAAGGTATTTGATTGAGTTGATTTAAGAATTTAAAGATTTTTTCTCATGAAAGTACAGTGAGATGCCTGGTATTAACGAGGATATGAGTTATCATAAGTTGAACGTGATGCCATCCGTAATCCCAGTCAAACATTCCACCTAAACGTACAAAGCATAACTCAACTTAAAGATCAAGAAATAAGTCCATAGGTTGATCAAAATAGGTTTCATTGTCCCAATTAAGCATCCCATTTTATTTTCTAGCATTGTGCTCGTGGGGAAGATGACAACAACCAAATCAGGATTTATGTGGATATCGAGAATTTGAATCGTGCTTCCCTAAAAGATGAGTTCCTAGTGCCATCCATAAATAGCTTAATAGATTAAAATATCACTCATGATATGTATATATTTATGAATGGATACGTGTTTATAACCAGATCAAGATGGATCCAGACGATGCAAAAAACACTACCTTTCGTACTCCATTAGGTAACTTTATGTACACAGTTATGCCTTTTGGACTAAAAGTGCAAGTGATATCTATTAAAGGACTATGATGGAAATATTCCATGATCTTTTTCATGATATTGTTGAGTTTTATGTTGATGATTTGATTATAAGATCTAAGAAGGATACCGCTTACTTGGCAAACTTGAGGAGGGTGTTCATGAGGTGTAGGAAGTAAAAGGTGAAGATAAACCCTCTCAAATGTGCTTTTAGGGTGACCATCGAAAAGTTTGTGGGGGGTTTTAGTGAAAAGTAAAGGAGTTCATATGGACCTAAAAAAGCATAAGCCCATTTTTAACATATCGTATCCAAAAAGAGCAAAGTAGTTGAAGAGTTTTCACGAAAAAGTTTCTTACTGGAGAAGATTTTTGCATGGGATTACCGAGTTCACCCACGCCCTGATGGAGCTGCTACACAAGGGAGCCAAGTTTGTTTAGGAACAACCTCTTCAGGAAGCTCTGGACAAAGTAAAGAAGATCCTTATATCAATAGAGACCATGATTCTTCCTAAGGTGCGTATACCGTTGCAACTTTATGTTACCTTCACACCTAGATCTATTAGTGCATTGCTAGCACAAGATGTTTTAAGGAATAGAAAAGCCTGCTTATTTTTTTAGCCGTATTATTCGTGAGCCTGAGGCTAAATACACTAGTATTAAAAGTCACTATTTAGCCCTTATATTTTTTGTTAATAAGCTTAGGAACTATATTTTATTTTTCACTATTCACATTGTAACATGATGTGATACTATTAATTTTTTTCTGGATCAAACTCTACTAATAGGTAGGGTTGCTAGATGGCTTCTTATACTCTCGGAGTATGACCTAAAATGTGTGAACCCTAGATCCATTAAGAGTTAAGCTTACGTGGATTTATTGGCAATATTTTCCTCCAGTATATTCAACCCATCATATGAATAACTTCTACGACGATCGGCATGCCAATTAATTGAAAAGGATCTTGGAAGAGAGGATCATGGAATTTGATTGTTCGTCGGCCCAAGGCAAATGAGGCCCAAGTGTTATTCTGAGTAGGGGAAAAGAGAAGTATGTTTTTATTCCAAGATAGATTTTTATTATTCCAATAATGAAGCTGAGTATGAAGCATTGGTGCTTGGTCTATTAGAAGCTTTGCGAGGGGGCATAAAGCCACTCATTGACAAGGGGATTCTAACCTAGTGGTGGAATAAGTAAATGGGGAATACACCCTAAAGAACATGATCTTGGCGCCTTATCGACGGATCAAACAAATATTTCTAGACAATTACATGAGGTGCAGTAAAAAGACACCCTAAAATGATGAATAGTCATGTTGATGCTCATGAGATAATTGCTCAAAAGATTTCCATCAAAAGTGGATTGACGATCATTCGAATTTTCAAAAGGACAAGTCCATCTGTCATAATAGAAATGCTACCCACAAATGATAGCAATGATTGGAGATGTAAAATAAGAAAGAAACTTAATTTGGTAGAAGGACCATTGAGATTTGTTGAATTGGACTAATACGTTTCCACAGATGGATATCTATACTTAAAAAATACAGGAAGCTGGTTATCAAAGAGTGTTGGTCCAGAGGAAGTGGAGAATAGGTTGCAACAAGACCACCTGGATAGTTGCAAGACCACTTAAATTTCACTATACGAAAGCATCCAAAGAGTAAGCTACTTTTGGCCTATAATGCAATAAGACTCTCTGGCAGTTTAAAGTAGTTATGATAAATATCAACTATATTACCAGCCCGCCAATTATAAGCAACCAACTGACTGGAAATGACCATATATTGATATGTTGGGAGAGGGGAGAACTCCGGTGGATAAAGACGATGCCACCAAGCTGAAGTGCAGGATCTCAAGGTACTATATTTAGAATGACAAGTTAAATTGAATGGGGTACTTCAACGGGCCCCTGAGGAGCATCATGTTAGAGGGGGCTGAAGAGGTTTTGAAATAAGCCCATGAGTTAGGTCACATAGTAGTAGAAAAGTTGTATGACCAATTAATGAACTTAGGGTAATATTTTCTAACTATGGAGAAAGATTCCATTGAGTTTGTTCAAAAATGCAGAACCTGCTAACTCCACAAAAATATGATCTATACTCCCTCGGTGGACCTACACTCTCTTTTAACGCCATTTACTTTTTAAAATTAGGCATTTGACCTTATGGGTTCTATCAATCCTTCTCTGAGGGGAAAGATCTGGATATTAGTTGCCACTGAGTTCTTTACCAAGTGGGTGGAAGCAATACCTCTGAAGAGGGATACAACAGGCTTGGTTGCACAGTTTATGAAGTAATATATTATTTATCGATTTATCAGCCCAAAGATGTTCCTATCTGATAATGGAACCCCCTTTGTGAATAGTGATTTGAGCTTTCTCACAGATAAGTATTTTATTTTCCACCACAAGTCCAATGTGTCTTACCCTAAGTATAATGGACAGGATGAAGATACCAACAAGGCTTTGGTGAATATCCTAGAAAAAAAATTCAGAAGATTTTCCTCATACATGGGATGACAACATACCATAGGTTTTGTGGGATTATTGAATGAGGAAAAGAAAGCCAACTCGTTACACCCTTTTATCCTTAGTTTTTAGAGCTGAGGTAATCTTTCCGGTTGAATTAGAGGTACCTTCTGCCTAGTACAACTTGGGGAGTGCGATGCTTCGTCAGAGAATACATGTAAAATTGAAAGCCCTTAATGAGCACAGAGACAATGCGATGAGGCATTTCCAAATTTATAGGAAGGAAAACTCAAGATCATATGAATAAATGGTGAAATCGAGGAATTTCATAAAAGGACACCTGATGTTAAAATCTTACACAAGGCACGTTAGAGGTCTTTTTATCCCAAAATTCAAAGGTAACTGGGAGGGATCTTACATAATGCGTAAAGCTCACGATTCGGGATATTGTGAGATATCCAAAATTAAAGACGATGAGACCTTCAATCTCAACAATATGTGGCTCAAAATCTACCACGCTTAAACAAGCCTCATTTGTAATATTTTAATTAAATTATATGTTTGTGATGGTTAATCGAGAGCATGTTCTCTCACAACCTTTGTTTGGAATTATTACTCAATGATGTTACATAGTGTTCAAACAAAGTTATTCGATGTATGAATAAAAATAAGAAAAAAAGCTCAAGATGAAGACAATGGACAATAGTGTAATGAACATCTATATTTTATTCCATGTTAAAGTTTTACAGAAAGGAGGAATTATTGCCTCAAAATACAAAGCTAAAATCCCTAATTATTATTCGGATCATCTATTATTTACACAAGTTAGTATAATCAAGAAATCTCGAGCGGAGGCCTAGTAAATTAGATTCTATCTTAGTTTGCACATTTATGCGTTCAATTATTTCCTTCTCATAATCTTCCATCTCTTGTTATAACTTCTCAAACTCCGCGTCAGCTTGAGCCAAGGACTCCTACGCAACCACCACCTTCTCTTTGTCTTTAATTATCTGAGGGTGAAGGGATACTATCTCTTTAGATTCCTCAACTTGGGTCCTCGTGCTAGCCTAGAATCTCCCATAAAAGGAATGCATGTCACATTTATAAAAATACTTGAAAATTTTAGCCAACCATGTAAGGGTAAAGCCATCATTAGTAAACACTTGAACTTTGCCAAGTAGCTCATTAATTTTGGAGGATCTAATTGACTGCAGAGGCGTGCTCATAATTTTACTCTGCATGGTGGCAAAATCGAGCAACCTGTAAGCCATCATAAATGGTATGACTTGAACGCAATAAGGATCAAAAGTGGAAGAATGAAGCTCAGTCAATCTCTCTATGTGCTCACGTTGAAGAGTGGAAATGATGTTGGGAAAGTCCCTTAATGTTTGCCTCACTAAGTCAAGAGGAGATACCTCGAGCGACTGAAGAGTGTAAGCCTTCCATTGGCCGATGGTAAACATTGGTGTTCTAAGCCCTATCTTCTTCTTCTTGAGGAGACATGATTGTGCGAGACTGCACCTCAATATTTTGGCCAACAGTTTGCACATTTGGATAGCTGAGAGGCGCATTGATAATAGCATGAGTTCTAATAATCACTTCCTCCTAAATAGCCTGAGAGGGCATATAGTTTGCATCTAAGGAAGGTTGAGTAGGGGAAACAGCAAGCTTCACTATAACTACTGGGGTAGCTTGAATGGGCATAACCTAAAAAAAACGATAAGGGTCAGATGCAGCATTTTGACTGATTTTCTGACCATATATGGTCGTTAAGTCCATGTGCATTTTATTGAGTCATAACTTCTCAACTCAATGCATCTGGCCAATATAGAATTCAAATAATTTATGATTGGTGCTAAGTCTAAGTGTATTTTGTTGACCCACATCTATTTAACTGAATACAAGTGGCCAATATAATATTTTTGTTCCATAATTTAAGAATGGTGCTAAGTCCAATTTTATTGTGTTGAGTCACAGTTCTCAACTCAATATATCTGGACAATATAAAATTCTAATATCATAATTTGTAATTTGTTCTAACTCAAAGAGTATTATGTTGAGTCACAACTTCTCAATTCAATTCATCTGGCTAATATAAAATTCTAATTTTATAATTTGTGATTGGTACTCTATCCAAGTGTATGTGTCGAGTCACACCTGCTCAACATAATTCATTTGGCATATATAAAATTCCAATTCCATATTTTATGATTAGTACAAAGTCCAAATGTACTATTTTAAGCCCTAAATAGTTGCTCGGACAAGCACACTTGGCCATTTATTATTTAAAAACCCAAGTGTATTCTGGACAACACTTGGTGCTCAAAAAAACTATGCTCATTTGACCCCAAATGGTTACCCGAATCAACATGCTTAACCATAGGGGGCCAAAGTTTGGTTTTTTCTTTCTTTTTCACAAGGAGGAAATCAAGCAAAGGGAATGGAGGTATAATATACCGCCGCTTGTTGTGGTACCTTAGGGATAGGTGTCCCAATATCTAGCCTATCTACAGGATTTTGCTCAGCAAAGTTCCTCAACTCCTCTAATGATCCCACCTTCCAAGATTGAAGTGACAAACAGATTCACCAACCCCTGCTCATTAATGGTGGGAACAACTATCAAATCCATACAAGTATTGGTTTTAGCTGGAGAGGGAGTTGGCTTAGAGAAGCTTGATCGGAGGTAGGCTCCTTTAAAGCAGTTGGAGATGTAGCCTATAATTAAGAGAAATGATAAGTTAAAAAAAGTAGGAGAAAGAAATTTATAAACAAATGAAAAAGAAAAGAGAAGTTACCTATCCCCAGCTATATGAATAAAAGAAGTGATAGTTTCAGCTTCCAAGGGCTGTATAACTTCACCCTGCCTTATTTCAAGATCAAGTGAGAGAGTAATGGTTGCTTGATCTCGCTAAAAGGAGGAATCAAGAGTATACCCCTTTCTTATAGACATATCTCCTGAAAAAACATCATCTTTCACAAGAGGGAATTAGCCACCACCACGGGATCATTGGTGGCATGAGATGGTCCCTTAGCAAATTGTTGTCGTTGTTGTTGTTGTTGTTGTTGTTGTTGCGAGAATTATGGTTTCGCAAAAATAAATATAGGCCCCACCTAAATTGTATTAACATTGTCATCAACCTAAGAGAAATAAACACAACACAAAATATAAGCGAAGGACAAGTCATGAGATGTGAATCATCATTCAAAAGTGAGCAAATGTTTATTGAAAATAAAGGTCATCCTTATAAATAAATAAATATAGTATCGTGAATTTGAGCGAATTAATAATTTTGGTGTAATCTTGAGGAGGGGAAGATGATTTCTTGGAGCTATGCATCCTACCCAGCCTGCATGATTGACGAATCAGAGTCCTTTCCTCAATATTCTCCTCTACTCAACATCAAGTATAGCTCTACGCGAGGACTTTGCCTCAGATCTTCGTCATTTACGACCTATTGAATCAATTGGTAAACTAAAGGAAAGTCCATAGAGGCTAATTTTTCCTCTATAAATGTGTGAGCACCCACATCCCCATGGTCATAATTTCTAATCAGATTGATAAAAAGTTATACTACTTGATCCTTAATATTGGGGTCAATCTCTTTAGAGGTGGGCATAACCTCTAGGTGAATAACCTTAGTAGTTTTCTTTTTATTTTGCTTTTTCTTGGGAAAAATACCTACTCCTTCTGAAGAAACTAAAGGTGTATCACTAACTCCAGCAGTTTGAGAAGTAGTGTGAATATTTTCATCTTCTTTGAACAACTGATAAGTTGAAGCCCCTTTTCTTTTCTTCTGAAAAACTAGTTTTACGAGCGCTAAAGGTGGTAACTCAGTTGACCTGGTTTTAGTGAAGTAACTTACGGCAAGTGTCGAATGGGCAATCAAATAACCCTTCAGCCTAATCTCTATAAGGGTAATGTTTTAACACCTAAATACAAAGGATAATAAATAACGACCTTTTCGAACTGAGAAAACCGGTTTGACCAAAATACAGTATGGTAGATTATGGACTTGTTATCTTTGGATATTATGGAGGGAATCACCAAATTTCCTTTGTAACTAACTAACATATCTTCCACGATATTATTCAAAAAATTCCCATAGGCTAGAAATAAATTGGTAGGTTTCTCTAGCTGGACGTGGCTGCGAAGGGGCACACCCTGGTCATAACCATACTGGAAAGATACCCTGTGGAGAGAATAAATAGAATGAACAACTTTTTACTCCATGAAGGAAGGAAGGTATGAAGGAGTTATAACCATGAGGACTCCAGTAAAAGGGTTGTTTATGGAAAAAGTTTCATCGACCATATCTACCGGCCAAGAGGACTCAATAAAGAATTTATTGGTCTAAAATTGGGTTATGGTGGTGTAGGGTCGAACTCCAAATCCTTTAAAGTTGTCAATTAAAGTTGTCAATTAAAGAGATAATAGGTTTCCTTCTGTGCTTGTAGTTCCACACACAGGCATACGGAACCTTTAGTGTTTGGGAAATTGGCAACATGGCTAAAGGGGAAAAGTTAGGAAATCTGGAGTAAAGGAAAGTAGTGAAAAGTAAAGTATTTGCATAGTTAGAAATGTCAAAATATTTAACTGAACTGACAGTGCCAGCGTAAGTTCTGTCTAAGCATGATTGAAGGAAACATAAAGTCATGGCAACTAAGGGGATTTTAGCACCCAAGGACATTCGAATGGCCATACTGATTGAGTCCATCCTTCGATAATCATGAGGTTTCCAAGGTAAGAAGATCCAAAAGAGGACAACTAAAATTTAAGTTAGTAGCTCAAGGGCATCACTAAAACCCTCCCTAATTGAGGGTAAAGAGGCATCTTACTTACCCTTAGAACTGGACTTGTCAAGCTCCCTTGCTTAAGAATTAGTCTTATCTTTAACAAAATAGAAATATCAAATCAGCTCATTAAAGGTAAACTTTTTTGAGCATTCATGCATCTCCCGCAGACTTGCTCCAATGCCTTCCTTCTATTTTCCTCCTCTTTAGACGTGGATTTGTCGAAGAAGGTTTCGTTCCAAATAACATCCAACCCTGGGAGCTTAAATACATGTTCTAGGTTGACAGTAAACTCACCCCATGCTTCCACAAAAGTGTGTTACTTATAGTTCCAGCTAGAGACCAACAACATCAAGGCACTATTTTGTTTCCTCAAAGTTATGTTACCAAACCACACAGTGCTTGAAAAACTTAACTGGGATAAAACATTTGCATACTTAACATGGATGTATTCGATCCATGTCCCCAACCCCTCACACGATCCACTAGGAGATTCAAATTCCACATTTGAGTAATGGAAATCCCATCACTCTACCCTAAATATTATTACACTGGCACCGGGGATATAAGACATGTCCTCCACCTCATCGTTTTCCTCCATTAGTAAGTATGGAGTCACCCCGGAAGTTTGATGATCATGGTAAGCTCCATGGTTCAAAAATGATTTGCGCTACCAAATAAGGGAGCATGACGGTGCTTGCCCCACTGAATTTAGTGGGAAAGAGTGTGGGGAGAAGCACTCCTAGTGAAAGGGGTGTTTTTGGTAATGGGGGTCATCCCAACAGTGTTTGTGAAGATAAAAGGTTAAACAATGAAGATAAAGGATGAAGAAATAGACAATTTGGGTCCTCAAGTAACATGAAATAAGGGAAATAAAGGTTTTCTCTCTCTAAGAAAACTTTTGGTTTGAAAATTCTTAGAAGAAGGTGAATTAATGGTTTAGACAATCTCCTTTTTATAATGGGCAAAAGTTGTATTGAAACGACAATAAGTTGTGGTCACGTGTGCGTGGTTACGCGTGTCCGAGATGATATGATCATTATTTTTTGATGAAATGGGCATTGAGATGGTTTGCTTGAAAGTCATGTACTGACCCTAGGTTGTCACGTGCTATAGTATGGGAAAGTGGACAAATGCATTTAATGCGGCATGTTGTTAAATGATGATCTCTCTGAGTCTAAATTAGCCCTTTGGCATTCCTTGGGAACTAAATGTGCTTTGGGGAAATTTTAAAAAACTAATTGATTTGCCAAGTATAAACGTGGAGATTCAAAATCATTTAAAAAAATAAATAAATAATACATATATTAATGATAAAAGAGGTGCCTCGGTAGCTGAGATTATAAGGCCAATCTCACAAATGCTTGATCGAATGAAAAATAACCACTCTAGCATATGTTCGCAAGCACATTTTTTTAGCAAACACTAAAATGATATCTCCCTTTTGAGTGAAATCTCACTCGCATAAAAGGTTTCATCTAATAAATATCTACCCAGTCAATGGATATTCAAAAATATATTTTATTACAAGTCAAAGGTCATTCGAAAGAAGATGATATTTCATACATATATTCCTTCATGACCAAAACAAATATCCTTACGAAGAAGAAAATGTAGAGGTGGGTCAAAGATAATGGTTGATCGAACATTAATCAGGCATAAAAGGGTGGATTAGAGGATGATTAAACATGATGAGCAAGACCAAGGTCGATCCAAAGAAGCTCATTCAAAGGGACCCTCATAATAAGAAAGCTCACTTGAAGGCACTCAATTGCAATCAAGGTTGCTCATAGGCATTCTCATAACAAGATAGTTTGTTCGAAGAGACATAAAAAAACATACATGTAATATATACTTAGTTTATATATGATCCCACTGATCAATTATTGAAGATCTATTTGTAATAGTAATGAGGTTGCTTAATATCTGCAAAGGAACATGTCTGCAAGTACATAAGAAAGCTCTCATTCTCTATCGAGAGTCATCATTTAGTGAATCTCATAGGGATTTGGTTTGGAGGATTGAGAACAAGGCAACATTGGAAACAACCCCAACCTCTTTTTCTGTAAATTTATGAAAACTGTCTCGCTAATAGGATCAAGTTACTATTTCGAAGCACCTCTTCCCTGACGGACCTCTCTATCACTCGCCCCTATGATTTTGATCGTACCCATGTAAATTGGTGACTTGATGTGACCCAATTTAGCTTTAGACCTTGTGATATGAGTAGTTGACTAAATTTGAGTAATTTAGTGGCCTTGGTGAAATCAATAGAATTAGAATGGCCTTATATTTAATTTGGAGAAAAAATAAGGTCTTTTAATTCCACTCTTAGTCGTTCGAACAAGATTCATATCTCATTGCAATGATGCATCTAATGACCTTCCAATGACCCACCCCTATTTAGAAAACCTACCCTTTTTAGTTACTCGTTCAAAGTATGTTCTAACAAGATGTATTTCTCATTCCACTGAGATCCAGTTTGGTTCAAATGATATTGTAGTTCTCGTTCGAATGACATCCATTCTCGTTCAAATAAGACTATAAAAATCGATTGTTCATGATAAAAAAATGTTGTCAAATTCGTTATTATTGGATTGAAATACGTTCCAGCCCCCATAGGAGCAGATCAACTCGGGGTATGTGTTCTTGGGCATTTTATGGATTTAACCCTTAAGGGTTTTAGGGTATTTAAAGGGTGTTTTGGTTCATTTTAACCCATTTCAATCGGAGTTTCTCCCTCTCTTTAACACTTAAAGCTCTCACGTACCACATGAGAGCCTATAAAACCCATTTACACCATTATTGGTCAAGATATGGATATATGAAGTAGTTATTAAAGGATTTTCGGAAAGAAAATGAAGAAGAAATTATGGAGTTTGAAGGGAGTTTTCATAGAGATTTTGTAGAGAATGCTTGTGGATCTAGGCAACCTCCTTGAGACTACCTTAGGAGGTGGTAGGTTTTCGTCACCTTCTTCTTCATCCAACCATGTGTCATTCATCTTCGAGGTGATAAACTCTACTCTTTAGCTCAAGAACTCTATTTTTCATAGTATTGGTCTTGTAGTTAGAGTTTGTAAAAGTAAAACGCATATATGATTTAAGAAGGTTATATCTTATGGTTGTGTAAAATGGTTTACAAATGATTTCAAGAGTTTTGATTAAAATCATGTATTTAAAAAAAAACTTGGTATTTAAACATTTTATTGAATAAAATGTTTGAAATAATATTTATCTTGTTGAAGATATTTTATGAACAAATGTCTTAAATTTTTTTTTGTAAAAATATGAATTTTCATAAAGACATGCGTTTATTCAAGTTTTGAAGAAATAAAAATGTCTTTTGGTCTTCAAAATCATGTTTTTCAAGTAATATGAAATTTCTAAAATGAACCATGTGATAAACCCATTTAAGTGGATTTTTGGACTTAAAATCTGTCTTCCTATGTATATGAACTTATAGTAATTTGGTAACGAGTATATAGACAGGTTTAATGAAGGTTTTACGGAGTTTTAACATGAATTATGAAAAATAAAAATTTTAGACCTTAAAGTGTGAAAAATTTAGAAAATGTGATAAGTGGGTGTTTCAGTACTACATGTGAAATAAAGAAAAAATGGTGTTTTCTTGCAAAGCAGTCTTCCAAATGTCAAATGATTTTCTTAATAAAGAAAGTAATGAAATAGTGAGACTTCCAACTTGAAAGGCGTATTAATTCCAAAGGTTTGAATGAGTTTTAACGAGTAAAAATATTCAAGAAGTTAATGCGTATGACTTAATAATGTTTTTAGGAAATAAACAATTGTGAAAATGGAGAAAAATACGAGCTTGAAAATAAAGCCGTAAAATGGTAATTTCACGTAAAGTGTGACATTTTTATGAAATAAAAATATTTGAAACGGTATTACACAAATAGTCCTTCATGAAAGTGATTTTGGGGATAAAATCAGTACAAGTGTGTAAAGGTTAAGAAATGGTGATTTTCAAAGTGTAACACAACGTGGGGTGAAATCGTCGGATTTTGGCTTTGGCCGGTAAAAGTTAAAAAATGTGGACATTCAGAAAATGTTAAAACACATAAATATGGACTCAGATGAGACTGAAAAAGAATAAAGAAGGGCCCGAAGCCCTAGGTTGAAAGAGTTAAAACACTAGGCAGAGCATATGGTAGCGTAGCCGGCGGCGTGGAGCCCATTAAAGTGCGCGATTATTTGGAGGATTCCGAGAAAAGATAATGACAAAAGTCGAACATTTCAAAAATGTGGCTTATGTGGTGAATATAAGAAAGATAGCATAACTTGAAATGAAATTGATGAATATTCCCATTGAAAGATAACATGGACAAGTAATACAAGAAATTGGCTAATATACATGTGAAGTGAAAAGAATGGCAAAGTGAACTGATTAAATGGGTAATGAAGAAACCTAAGGAGGTTTTAAACCATAACTAACACAAGGGTGTGTTGCGAAAGTTTTTCAATGGAAAACAAGTATTTTCTAACACGAAGCATACGTGTGTTTAAAAGTCATTTTCCCAAAAAATAGTAAGGTAAATTCGGTGCGAGTAAATTGGTGATTTCGATAAAATACATATTCCCTCTAAACAAATCGAATTTTGTTTAAGTGCTTGACCTGGTGCATTAAATATGGAACAAGTAATGTGATTTAATTGGAACAACTAACGTGTTTGGAATAAAAATGGGTTCATGCTTTAATATAAGTATATCTATATATCTATGAGGTAATTTCATGCGCACGTAGGTATAACGCGTTAGAATCTCTTTTTCGCCGTTCAATTATACATTGCATTCTCGCATTTTTCATCGGTCGTTATGCTCATCCCCTCTTCCTTATTACGGCAGGTTGTCTTGGTTTCCATATTTTGAAGAAGCTTTACAAGCATCCATTTTATTTTACGTTTGTAGCTCTGAATGCTCGAGCTCCGAGGATTATTCCCATGGGTCCCACACATAGCTTGAAATCAATTAGAATTTCATTATTTTAGTTATCTCATTTCACTTCACACTTAATGTTCAGGCCACACCTTGTTGACCCACGAGTAACCCATAAATTTGGGCCATGGCATTTCAAACTCACTTGAGAGACCTTATTAAAATAATTCATTCGAGGAATCTTTCATAAAAGAACCTCATACAACAAGCACATACAATTTAAAGTCATCCGAGGAACCTTATCTTGAGTAACCTCATGTGGTTAACAAGACAATATATCTTCTTGCCACTATATAATATCTTTATGACATCATGATTTCTGACACTTTAGGAGCTCGAGAAAATTGGCACTTGAGTGGGTTATTTCTTTAGACCATTACCCCATTTGGAGGAATGTCCCATCAGATGCTAGAAAGGAAAATTTTGTGCCATCTTGTCACATCACAATAAATAAGAGAGAGATTCTGATAACCTAAACAGTGTTCCCGCCCAATGAAATATCTCATGCATTTAATACACTATCTTTTGCATTAAAAGCATAGTACTCTTGGCATTAAATGAGGACTCAAAAAATTTAATGCAAGCAAGGTCGCTCGAATGACCTTGCACTCTTATAAATACTTTCATTAACCATTTGTTAAAGGACTGGATTTTTGATATCTGTTTTCCCCATACATGAGAGCTTCCTGTGAGTTATTATCATCAAGTTCATCCCTTTGTTCATATATCTGGCTCAATATTTATTACTAATCATTGCACTTATTAAGTTAGAGGTTTTTTTATCCTGCCTTTATTGCACTAAAGTGCTTGTTCTTTCCCCCTTCAACTAAGTGGGTTGTTGAAATTCACTTCATTTATTGCGTTTTAAGAGTATTTATGTTGTAAAGACCCATTAAATACACTTCGTCATACTCAAACCATTTATTGTGAGCGTTGAAGTTATTTATTGCTAATAGAAGGACTTTGTCGTTCTTTGTACATTAATTATCATTCTGAAGAAGGTTACACATCACTAAATACTAATTGTAATTATCGAACACACATCTTACAGAAGCATTATTTATCTTTGTTCTTTTTTATCCAAAAACTTAGATATTATATGTCATCTTTCACTATTCACATAGTGAAAAGATGTGACATGATTAAGTTTTTGTTGGCATGAAAAATTTTGATTGGTAGATCAGCAAGGTAGTTCCTCACAGCATGTAAATATGATCTGCAGTTTGTGGTCCCTCGTGCAATCAACAACCAAGATTGCGTATATCTTGTGGCCATTTCTCTCTTAGTTTTATTCAAAACACCTCATAATGATATTCTAGGTGATGCTTTATAGGAAAATCTTTGTGATGTATATCTAGAAGAATGGTGTATGGATTTTGACGGTTCATCTGTTGATGGCAAGGGAAGATAATGTTTTATCTTATCTAGGGAAAAGTAAGATATACTCGTTCTTTTAAATAGGACTTTCCTTTTTCAAATAATAAGGCACATCATGAAGCACTGATTTTAGGCTTGCTCGAAGCGCTACCGAGAATGCGCTACGGTTCAATGGCCTAAAATTATTTAACTAAATTTCAACTTAATCCAGACTTTAATTCATGTTAAACCCTAGTTTATTCAACTAAGTGATTGAAAGCAGTAAACCAAGAAGCATGCAACCAAATAAACAACACATGAAGATTTTAGGAAAAACTAAAATAGTGAGCTCTCTCCAGAATCACGTTTGAGCTAGTCCATCAGACGATACATCTAATGAAATTAACAGGTCGTTCGAACGATAAGGCCATGTTGTTCTAACGACTGCTGGCGGAAATTAGTTATTTTATTAAAATCAAGTCTCGTTTTTGTTAAAATAAAACAAAGAAAAATAAAATAAAAATTTCCAAGAAATATTTGCGAAAAACTAAGAACTCCAAATAAAGAATATACCATAAAGAACGTGAGGTTGTGGAGAACAGTTGAAGAAGAATGTGTGGAACGTTGAAGATGAGTGGTGCATGTTGATGACTCACATTGCCAAATATTTGAATTGTGGACATTATGGATGATCGTGAAGACGTGACCCATATAGAGGTATACACCATATCTCATCTAATCTAGAATCTACGGATAAGTCCTAGATTCTCGAGGCTATGTTAGAAATAATGCCCTTACAAATCTCCCCCTATGGCTATGCCCGTACATACATAAAAACATATGAATTATGCAGCAAAAAGATCCTAAGACATAAAATATTCTAATACCTTCCCAAAACCCTCAAATAGAATAATGTCAAAATACATAAGTCGTGAAATCTTCAAATCTCTAAATTCTTTTGTCTTCATCGAGTGTGTCATGAATATGATCTTCAAATGAACCTACACATATCAGACAAGAAACAAATACCCATGACGTGAAAAATTTTGAAATAAAATGATAATCATAATCAAACTCCCACTACCCTATAATTCGTTCTCCCCCTTTTTATGATGTCCGAAATAGACGAGGAAAATAAACATAAGCAATAAACATGGAGTGCGTCACAAAACAAAAACCAACAATTTTTGAAGTTTAAATTTTTCTTAATCATAAAAAACACAAAGATAATATACACCGTGAATTAACACTAAGATAACCAAGTCGTGAAAGCATAAAGGAATGAGTGTAAACAAATTCGATAGGAAAATCAACTCAAACAATCATACCATATGTGAACGATGAATTTTAGATAATCCTAACGAATGAACTCAAAATCATCCTTAGGTGTAAAAATGTTGAATTCATATGATATTGACTTGATCTAATCTACAAATCAAAGTCTAAAATGATCTTCACACTAATAACACCCAAAACTATGTAATGCTTTTATGAGAATTTTTTAGGACGTGCAAACCCATTGATCTTTGACTTAACTCCCTCAAAAATCACATATAGAATATTTCACTCAACTATTTTATTTTGATGAAATCAATGCTCATATGTACCACTTTATATTTTTTCTTTTGAGTGCTTTTAATCTTTTAGGCTCTTTTCTTTTGCAAATGGTGGAAATTCACGCAAAGATATTTTTACTTTCACAGTCCGAGCCATTGATTTTAAATTAACTCATTTAACGGAGGTATAATTTCAATTTTACAATCTGAGTAATGGTTCTTACAAGCACTACTTTCATTATCTCGTTTTATCGCATTTTGTTTGTTTTAAAGGCAGGGCTGAAATGAAAAAACTTATACCAACATGTGACAGACAAGTGCAATGCTCAAATAAATCCATGGATGTGCACATTAAAGGAGACAATGAGTCAAACATGTAGAAAGTAATCACTACTCACATCTCAATGACTCAAATACATTATCAAGCAAACGGACGAAATGATATTGTGTCTCAAAACACAATAAAAAAAGTCATGTGGATAATGGAATGATATTGTGGCTTGACAATCCTAAATGTTCATACATACAAGGTGTAAAACAAACTACAAAAATCTTTTAGAGTTTATTTTTTTAAATTTAAAACAAAATCTTTTTGAATTTTTCAATTCTCCAAAAAAAAAACTTTTTGAATTTTTTTCTCTTTTCTTAAAAACCAAAATCATTTTATATTTTTCATTATTTTTTAAAAATCGAAACTCTTTTTGCATTTTTCTAAAAAAATGAAAAAGAAAAAATAATACAAGAATAATATAAATAGTACAATCTAGCAATAGGAATCAAATATATGAATGTGAAAAATTATCCTATACTAGACAAAGTAACCAACCCTTTGTCAACTCTAAAGATACCCAAAGACTTCCTAAAACTCTCAAATCTAAGGGCATCTAAAGGTTTCATGAAGATATGGCTAACTGGCAGTCGGTGGTCATAAAGCTCAAAGACACGACCTTCCCCTCTACTAGGTCTCGGATAAAATGCTCATGTATCCTAATGTGCCTCGTGCACGAATTTTGGACTAGATTTCGAGATATATGAATCGCGCTCGTGTTATCACATGAAATAGTCATGATTTCCTGTGAAATCCCATAATCCTCCAACATTTGCTTCATCCACAAGAGTTGCATGCAACAACTCTTAACGACGATGTACTCAGCCTCCACAATGGACAAAGAGATGGAGTTCTACTTATTGCTCAACCAATAGACAAGAGCACTCCCAAAATATAAAATATCCACCCAAAGTTCTCTTACATCCATCTACATCGCCAGCCCAATTAGTATTCGAACAAATGGATAAATGGACATCGGTATCAAAGAATACCAAATAATGTATCACAGATTCCCACTCACATTTTTTATAATACATTTAAGAGCATGTAAGTGTGACTCTTTTGGGAATGCCTAACATTGCGCACAGACTCCAACACTAAAGGATATGTCGGGACGACTGACAGTCAAGTAGAGAAGACACCTATCATACTTTGACACAAGGTTTACTCTATATCCTTGCCTGAAGTTTACCTGTTATTCTTTGTCGAGGTACTCATGGGGGTATTGAGTGCTTAGTGGAGTCTAACCCAAACGTCTTCACAAGGTCCCTTGCATACTTGGATTAGGATATGAACATCCCATCCTCTATTTGATGAACCTGGAGAATAATGAAGAATGTAATCTCACCAACCATGCTCATCTCGAACATACTCTTTGTGGGTACCAGAATTTACCATTATGGGCCCGGACGAGTAGCCGAATAAAAATGGCCCAAAATCCAAACCCCTCACTTTAACTAAATACAGTTACGACTTAGTCTTCTCCTAGAATCTCGTATAGAGATATTACAGGAGAGAAGAATGGACGTAGGGGAGTCCAACACCCCCACTCTCCAAAAATAAACATGTATATAATAAACCCTAAGCCTAAGGCAAGGGGTACACACTGTATTCTCTGTAAACGCTCCCCTGAGTATATAGAAATAATAGTGACTGCACCACCGTGGACGTAGGCATTCTTGCTGAACTATGTACATATTGTGTTTTGTGATTGGAATTTCATTATCTTTATTTTCCTTGGTGATTGCGCTTCTCTCATTTATTTGTGTTGAATATAATTGTCACCACAATTGGCGCCGTTTGTGGGAAGCGATTGTCTTTCCTAAGAAAGCCCACACCAACAAAGAAGTTCGAAATGTCTGGTCACAGCAGTAATGATCCTCAGGCAGGAGATATCCAATAACAACCTGCTCCTCGCAGGATCAGATCAGAAGTTCGGTGCTCAGATCAGAGGGCTCGCCCAGAGAGGCCAGCCTCAGAGGAAAGCCAAGGACCAGCGAGGTCCATGCAAATCTCCAGGATGATTGATGCCTATGAGGCAAGGCTCCAAGAGCAAAGGGAGTCTGCTCGAAAGCAGGAGGCTGAGAACACTTGCCTCAAAAGGAAATTAGAAAGGATGGAGAAATATCTCCATCGCAGCACTAGGCGACGTCCATACTTCACTCCTAGCCCTGAGGCGAGTAAGTCTCGCAGCCGAGGAAGGAGCCCTAGGCATGGATCCCAAAAAAGTGATAAGCACGAGTCAAGAAATGACTCTCTCGAGCACCAGCGACCGACTCGCCGTTATAGGATCCCCACTCGGAGTAATAAGAACATACGAAATTTGGTCTGAAGGGAGATGGACCAACACCCAGCACATCACGGCGCAAGATCGACCAGGGAGCTTGCTAGACGAGCTCTCAAGACCCATATGAAATCCCATTTCTTAAGGAAAATAGAAGAAGAGGAAGCCCCCAAGAAATTTGCTATTCCAAGATTCAAGATTTATGACGAAAAAATTGATCCCATTAATCACGTTAGGCAGTACAGGCAAGCCATGACCCTCTGAAACCATCGAGATGCACTAATGTACCAAATTTTTCCCTCGAGCCTGCATGATGTGGCATAAAAATGGTTCGAGAGGCTCCCTCCTAGGTCTATCAGAAGCTTTAAGTCCCTGGCCGAGCTCTTTACGGCCCGCTTCATTACTAGTATCTCCCATCCCAAAGGGATGGATGCTTTGCTAATAATGAAAAAGACACATCAAGAGACCCTCCGAGACTACACGAAGAGGTGCTGGGAGTTATTCAATGAGGTCGAGGACTGCTCGAAGCAGGTAGCAGTGGCCTCCTTCAAAATTGGGCTACCTAGCTCTTGCCTTTTGTACCAATCCTTGACAAAGAAAGAGGCCACAACCATCGATGACCTGATGTCTTGCATCAAGAAGTACGCCAAGGTGGAGGATATGACCCACCTCAGCATAGGGAAAAATGGTCGAACTAAGCTCGCTGCCAAAGGCAATGACAAAGCTGAGAACCAAAAGAAAGGAAGAAAGAATGGGGGAAAGAATGGCTCCAAGAACGAAGGCAAGAACGATGTGTCAAAAGAATTTCAGGCAGTCAACACTGTCTTCAGAGAACCAATTTATAAGATTCTCACAAAGATCAAAGACGAGCCATTTGTTAAGTGGCCTAGAAAGATGGGAGGAGATCCCTCAAAGAGAAACAACGCGATGAGATGCGCTTTTCATAAAGAGGGAGGACATAAGACTAAGAACTGCAAAGCTCTTAATTCCCACCTCGAAGAACTGGCCCAGTCTGGGTATCTGAACGAGTTTGTGGAGAAGAAGGTAGAGAAAGTGGCTACCAATGGAGAAGCAAGACCTGGCAACGTACTCGAAGACGATGCTGTCCATGAATTCGCAGTAATTCATGAGGCATCTGATATGAAGCAGATTCAGGGGAATTCAACTCAGATGGAGGTAAAAAATCTTACATCAGTAATGCAGGCTTTTCAGATCGATCCAGCAAAGACCCAATCAAGAAAACGTCGGAGAGCAGATGAGGTCGACTATAGTAAACATATCGTATTCACAGATGAAGATCTGGTGGGAGTGAGAACCACACCATGACTCCTTGATCATTATACTCAGGATTGCCAACTATGACGTCGATAAGTTGCTCATTGCCCAAGGAAGTTCATTCAAGGTAATGTATCTCGATCTGTTCAGAAAATTGAAATTGAGCGTCGTCGACCTGAAGGAGGCCACTGTCCCTCTAGTTGGCTTCGCTGGAAAAGTGATTATCCCACTGGAAAAGATTGTGCTACCGGTAAGGGCAGGAAGTATCTCTAAGATGATTGAGTTTTTGGTAGTCGACATTGACTCTCCATACCAAGCTACCCTTGGGAGAGGATGGCTACATGCGATGAAGGCAGTCCCTTCGACCTACCATCAAAAACTCAAGTATGTGACCAAGCGAGGAGTAATGGAGATACATGATGATCAAGCGATAGCAAGAAGGTGCTTCATAGCGGCTATTCGCCCTAGACCAGAGAAGAAGGCCGAGAAGCCCAATGAGAAGGTCGAGGAACAAGAAGGTCTGATACCTTCAAAATAGAAGTTAAGGTATGAAAGACCCAGAGTGGAGGAGACTAGGCTCCTCCCCTCTGAGCGGGTGGTAGAGATCCTAGAGGAAGTTAAAGCTGGTGGTAGCAAGAAAGACAGGGTATTCTTGATTGGAACTTCTCTCACAGATCAAGAAAAGAAGGAATTGATGATTCTGTTAAGAAGCAAGGTAGACGTTTTCGTGTGGGAACCATACGAGCTGCCTGGAATTGATTCCAGTGTAGTTTGTCATTGGTTGCATGTTGAACCCACTTTCAAACCTATCACACAGAAGGCACGATGAACTGCACCCGAGAACGCAAAATCCGTAAAAAAAGAAGTCAAAAAATTACTAGATGCAGGATCCATACGATAGGTCCAATTCCCTAAATGGTTATCCAACCCAGTAGTAGTTCTAAAGAATAGAGAGAAATGGAGAGTCTGCATCGACTTCACTGAATTTAACAGGGCTTGCCCTAAGGACAGCTTCCCCCTCCCAAAAATCGACCAATTGGTGGACGCCATAGTAGCTCACGAAAGAATGAATTTTTTGAATGCATATTCGGGGTATCATCAGATCCCTTTATATGCCAGACTAGGATAAGACATCATTCATACCGTCGGATTATACTATTACAAAGTCATGCCCTTCGAACTTAAAAACGCAGGGGCAACCTACTAGTGGCTGGTCATCAAGATGTTCAAGGACCAAATGGGAGACACCATGGCGGTCTACATCGACGATATGCTCATCAAGAGAAGGAACAAAGAAGACCACCTCTCAGACCTTTTGAGAACCTTCAAAATCCTCAAGAAATATAGAATGAAGCTCAACGCGAGAAAATATTCTTTCGGTGTCCAGTCAGGAAAATTTCTTAGGTACTTGGTCAATAAGAGAGGCATCGAGGCTAACCCATACCAGATCGACGCAATCAACATGGTACAACCCCCTCGCACAATAAGAGATGTAAAGAAGCTCATCGGCATGCTCGCTGCATTAGACTGTTTCATCTCTAAGTCCTTTGAGAAGTACACGCCATTCTTCCAGCTCTTGAAGGGAATCAAGACAGTAAAATGGAACCAAGATTGCTCGCAATCATTGAACGAACTCAAGGACTACCTTAGCTCACCACCCTTACTTGTCATACCTCAAGAAAAAGATTCCTTATACTTATACCTAGATGTTTCCAACCATGTCGTGAGTTCTACGCTGGTATGCGAGAAAGAAGGAATTCATCACCCCATTTATTACGCGAGCAAGACCCTATTAGAGGCTGAGCAGCGGTACCTACCACTAGAGAAACTCACATTTTCACTTGTAGTAGCTTTAAGGAAGTTGAAGCACTATTTTAAAGCTCACATCATCATTATTCTTACAATGCACCCCCTTAAAGCAATCTTAAGGAAAGCGGATTTGTCGGGCAGACTGACTAAATGGTCAGTTGAGCTCGGACGATTTGACATCCAATTTTAACCAAGGAATACAATCAAGGGATAAGTCCTTGCTGATTTCATAGCTGAATTCACATGCAACCATCCTCTAGACCAACTTCAACCAATGGGGTAAGGTGAGAACCACGCAACGGAGGGAGTTTGGAAATTATTTATTGATGGAGCCTCCAACTCAAAGGGGGCAGGAGTGGGCATTGTGCTTGTTACTCCAGAAGACATAATCCTCGAATAGGGAATCAGGCTTGGATTTGAAGCCTCCAACAATGAGGCAGAATATGAAGCTTTGATAGCCGGCCTCCAGAGGACACACACTTTGGGAGCAAAGTAGTTACAGGTGTTCAGCGACTCATAATTAGTCTCCAATCAGATAAGTGGGGACTACAACGTAAAAGATGAAAGAATGGCAGCCTATCTCGCCTTGGCTAAAAGGCTAATGGCCAGCTTCGAGGAAATTAGTGTCCAGTAATTTCCCAGAGGACAGAACAGCCGTGCTGACGCCCTAGCAACCCTGAGTTCGACAATCAATTCTGACTTAAAAAGAACGATGCCCATCGACTTCCTCGCTCACTCGAGCATCAACCAGAGCGACGAGCTGCCAGGCGTGGAAGATGTGCTCCAGATTGAGTCAGCACCCAGTTGGATGGACCCCTTAAGGGACTATTTGAAGGACGGAGCACTTCCAAGCGATAGGAAGACCGCTCATCAGATAAGAGTCAAAGCTGCTCGCTTTCACTTATGTCCTAAGGGCAAGCTGTATAAGAGATCCTTCTCCGGCCCTTACCTACAATGTGTTCACCTGAGGGATGTCGAGAAAATTCTACACAATCTACACAAAGGAATCTGTGGAGGCCATATTGGAGGAAGATCACTAGTTTTTCGAGCTGTGAAGGAAGGCTACTGGTGGCCATATATGTAAAAAGACATGCAGTGTATACTCGCAAGTGTAAGAAATGTCAACTACATGCCCCTATGGTTCCCCAACCTGTCAGTGACCTAAGATCACTCACCAACCCCTGACCTTTCGCCCAATGAGGAATGGACATCGTAGGACCACTTCCTACCACCACCGGCAACCGTAAGTATCTGTTGGTCACAACGGATTACTTCACCAAATGGATTAAGGGTGAGCCACTAGCAAACATTCAAGATACAGATATGATGAGATTCATAAGGAAAAACATAATTACCCATTTTGGAATCCTCAGAACCATCATCACTGACAACTGAACACAGTTCGAAAGTGGCCCTTTCCAAAACTTTTGCAATTAACACAGGATCAGGCGCTATTTCAGTTTGGTGGCCTATCCTCAGAGCAACGGTCAAGCCGAGGCTTCCAATAAAATAAGGATCGATGGGTTAAAGAAATGATTAGAGCGAGCCAAAGACGCATGGGTAAATGAACTGCCGCATATTCTGTGGGCTTACCGCACTACCCCACGTCAGGCAACCGAGGAAACCCCATTTTCACTAATATATGGAAGGGAAGCAGTCATTCAATTAGAAGTAGGCCTACCAACTATGAGGTCCACTCTTGTTGACTAGGGTTAGAATGATGCAGCATTACTTGTCGAACTCGACCTAGCCGACGAACGTAGAGAACTTGCCTTAGTGAAATTAGCGAGCTATCAGCAACATCTTGCAAAACACTATAACAAGAAAGTCAATCCAAGGGCATTCCAAGTTGGTGACTATGTCCTAAGGAAAGTCCTTGGCAGCGCAGTAAAACCATCAGATGGCAAGTTGGGGCCAAACTGGGAAGGACCATTCAAGATAACAAGAGATGATCTGCAAGGAGCCTATCACTTAGAAACGCTTAGGGGCAGAGAGATACCCCGAGCATGGAATGCGATAAATCTTAAGAAATTCTATTTATAGTTTTTTCTTTCGCTTTTTACCAGATTTATGAAAATGACAGCTTATTTACTTGTGATCAATAAAAGTTGTTTGGCAGTTGCATTCTAAGAGGTGTCAGTTAACTAATATATGAACTTTATAACTTGCACACCCTTTCCAAGTGACGGGCACACTACTTAGTACGCGATAGCAGGGAAAACGCCCTCCTCAGGTTTTCGTTATGAAGCATGAACAACCTCTTAGCATTGCCCCTGACAATATATAAATCCCTACAGGAGATCCTTAGGCAATTCGGCCAAGTCAAATTGGTCACCAAATAATGTTTGGTTAACAAAATCCTGATCGGATAGATCATCTAACACCAGGTGTGTCCTTGCCAATTACCACACTTAGGCCTAAGGGAGTGTGAAGACATGACTTAAAAGGTAAAGTTAGGCATAATGGTATCTTATAAGCATACTGGACTGGAGGGACACTTACTCGACAATGCAAACTTACCAATCTAGTCGGGTAAGAGAGGCCCAAGATTATTAAGCAAAGAGTAAATGATGTAAAAAATATGGAACACTTGTTTAGTCGGTGAGTTCGCCCAAAATATAAATTTTATATTACTTCATCACATTTACAAAAAAAATGAACAACTCGTGTTTAATTGGCGAGATCACCCAAAACATCAATATTACATTACTTCATTACATATGTATACAGAATTATAACTAGTAAAATCTTAATGAGTCTGAGGCCTCTGAACAAGATAATCAGCCACTTGTGCTCTTCGACCGTCATCCGGATGAGGAGCTAATTCCTTCTTTACCTCATTCGCATCTGACTCCAATAGCTGCCGAGGGATGGCATCGATAGGGATCCACTGATCATCCCTCCTGAAGGGGTTAGGACTTAAAGTGGAAGGAAATATCTCGTGACGATACCAAAGTATTGAGTTCCTTGGAACTTGCATCTCCCTTAGGGAACTCAACCATCCCTTGATAAAAGCGAGCTCTTAAAACTTTGTCAGCCTCGTCGGAGCATCTACCCAACCTTGGTCATAACTATTAGCCCATACTCGCTGAAGTCCTCTCTTAAATAGATGACTCAGTCGTGTGACATCCCTTTGAAGACTAATAGTAATAACGTATGCTCGATGAACATCTTCACGGAGCTCATCCATTTCCCTAGCCGGGCTTCTTACATTTATACCAGCTCGCGAAACAGTCGATGGGGTAGAACCTCACAGCACCGGAGGAACATCGCTTGGTACTGTGCTAGATCGTGATGAGGAGGAACCCCTTAAAATGTGAGGTGTAGTGCTCGGTGCATGCTCCCTGAGGCGCAACACTTCCCCTCCTCAAGGACTCATTTTCCAGTTGCAGAACATCTCTGACTTGGTTAATCTCAGTAGCATCGAGGATTTTTGATCTCAGAGTATTCACTTCCTCTTGAACAGAAGATCCAATTTCTTCCATCTCCTGAAGCCTGTCTTTTAGTTTAACGACGAGCTTCGCCGGCTCTATGAAACGCTTATTCCTCAATCGCAGCGATTTGTAAATTCTTACGAATGTATGACAAACTTCAGGACTCACATCAGGATCAAGCATTCTTCCCAATTGAGAAGTGGATGGTATATAGTCATCTAAATTAAGTGACTACAGGCCATAAAAGAGCAGTAAAGGATAAAATGAATCAGTACACTCAGGGAAAAAGTCTCTACATTTCATTAATACATAAAGGATTAGAGTACATTGAGGAACATAAAGGAACATTACAAACAAAAATATAAAAGCAATCCTAAGAATAGATTAGCTGGAGAACTCAGGTTGTTCAGAAGAAGCTGGCTGCTTCCCCTTGTCAGCAGCAGTGGGAGCATCTCCCTCAGTAGGGACAACTTTTATCGCCACAGTAGGAGGGGCATCAATAGGAATTAACTCGGAAGCAGGGTCAACACCTTCGACGGCTGGGGCAGGAGCTTCATCTACGATAGGCTTTGGGCCTGGATCGTGCTCATCGAATAAGGGAGAGGAAACATCCACCTCGGCACCTAAGAGAGACTTATTACAGCCCTTTTTAAAGTTTAGACGACTGATGTAGCCTATCTGAACCTCAGCATCTTCATATGCGGCAGCCTACCCGGAGTAATATGAATTTTACTTAATAGTGGCTTCCTCAGACTCCTTCTCCTTCTCCTTCATCTTCTCTATCAGCACCTTGTTCTCCTCCACTACCGCTAGCTTGCTCTCGCAGACCAAATCATAGACCTGCCGTAGTTCGTTCAGTTCTTTGATCGCTGCCTCCCTCTCTTGATTGACTTTAATAAGGGCTAGGTCAGAAGGCGTTCGAGCAGCATCAGTGGCCTTCAAGCTAGCCTCGAGATCGGAAATCTTCACTTTCAGAGCAGCGTTCTGCTTCTCCAACTCACCATTCTTATTAACCAGCTCATCACGAGAGCGATAGAGCATGACAAAGTCAGTCACAAACTGCAAGTAATAGAAGGCATTAGAAGGGAGAAATAAATAAAATTTTACAAGCATTAGAAAATAGAAACAGACTTACCAAGGCTACCCTCTGACTCACTTGCAAGGCTAACTGGTCAGTCCCCATCGCCCTTTGGCGATCAGCAAGAAGGACTGCTTTCTCGAGTAGTGTAGGGGTCAGCTGAGGAGAAATGGCAATAGAGGCCCCCTTTGGCAATGCAGACACGGGCACTAAGTCCTGCCCAGACGTCATCCTCACTTCCATTCTCCTCCTCTCCTCCTCCTTCTCTACCCTCTTCCTCCTCCCTCTTCCTCCTCAACTTTCTTTTTCTCTTCACTCTTCTTTCTCTCCTCTTCCCTCTTCCTCTCTCTCTTTCTCAACTATTCTTTTTCTTTTCTCTTCTTTTCCTACTCCTGAGCAGTAGATCGAGAACCAGTGGCAATAGCCCCACTATTGGATTTCTTTTCCTTCGACCTCTGCGCGATAAGCACATCATCATCATCATCGTCGTCACGGATCAAGTTTCTCCTTAATGGAACCATTTCCTCTCTAGAGCTGCTGGATGTACTTGAAGACAAGTCTTCAGAAGCCTCTTCTGAGCTAGAAGAATTATCACTGCTGGAGCTCTCCTCACCAGAACCACCTTCAGCACCTCCTCTGATATCACTCTCAGAACTGCTCTCTTCCTCATCCAACTGAATGGGATCGAAAGTAACTTCTTCAGAGGTATCTAAGTCAAGAATGCTATCCACGGGCCTCGTAATGAAGCTGGACCCGATGTTCTTGTACTCGAGCAGGAAAGCAGCAGACCAGGGATGTTCACCGTCAGCCAAAGATTCCTTAATATTCCAAGGTTTAATCAGCTCGGTGGCTCGAACCTCGCTAAGGGCAGGTTCCAAGTTCTTTGTCCTCGCTGAAAAGAAAACAGGAAAGTGTTAGAAAAATCACACATTAACAAGGAGATCAAAAGAACAGAGCGAAGACTACCTATGTACTCTTCCCCATAAAAGGGAACAGTGAATCTATCAGACCTCACCCCTTCGATCTGGGGGGAGAACTGCTAATTCCTAGCAAGAAATCCATCTTGCCAGTAGTCCTTGTGGGAATCAGGTAAATTTACTACCAATACCCTGTCAAGACTCCTGGCCTTGAGGTAAAGAAGACCAGAGCTAGTTCGAGAGAAAGAATAACAAAAGCAAACTTCAGCGAGCCCTAATTTAGTGCCATAAAGTTGATTTATTCTATGGACACCATTGATTATCTTCCATACGTTGGACGAACACTGTGCGGGTACAATGTTGAAATAACCAAAGAAATGCAGGAACAAATTATTTGGAGGGAAAGTAAGCCCCTTTGGGAAAACAATAGAACATGAATCCAATGAGCGCCCTCTATCTCTCTAACATTCTTAGGGAGAGAGGCGCACTCAATTTCTACCAACTCTGGGATATTATAGAACTTCCTAAACTCTGACACCAATCTATTACCTATCTTTGACATTTGTAAACCCTAAATCGCAAATTCAGAGAATACTCAACAGAGTAAGCACAAAGAGAGAGCAAAGGGAACTTACGAGATGAAAGTTTGACTTGGACGATGCAAGATCACAAGCCCAGATGATGAGGTAGATTGAAAGAGAAGAAAATGAAGGCCCGGAGAAGAGAACACAACAACTAAAACTCGCAGAAGATGAGTGAACGCAAAGAAATTTGAAATGACAACTATGGAACGCTGCTCCAAATAACTTTTAAATGCTCCCAATCATCGCGCACAGGACACGAAGCAACTACCACCTAAATCAGTTCTTGACTTTGGGAAGAGTTACACGATTCACAAAAAGTGCCATTATGAAAAATCATTTAAATTTATTGAGCCTAAATTGTGGCTCAATAACTTTCGGGCAATTGTGGGTACCCGAATTTACCATTATGGGCCCGGACGAGTAGCCTAATAAAAACGGCCCAAAATCCGAACCCCTCACTTTAACTAAATACAGTTATGACTTAGTCTTCTCCTAGAATCTCGTATAGAGATATTCAAGGCGAGAAGAATGGACGTGGGGGGGGGGGGGGGCAACACCCCCACTCCCCAAAAATAAAGATGTATATAATAAACCCTAAGTCTGGGGCAAGGGGCATGCATTGTATTCTCTGTAAATGACCCCCGGAGTATATAAAAATAATACTGACTACACCACCGTGAACGTAGGCATTCTTGATGAACCACGTACATATTCTGTTGTGTGATTGGAATTTCATGATCTTTATTTTCCTTGGTGATTGCGCTTCTCTCATTTATTTGGGTTGAATATAATTGTCACCACACTCTTCATCTCCTCCTCAAAGTTGTGAGCATGGAGGGACCACGTGGATCCAAAGACTATGTCATCCATATAGACTTGGACAACCAAAATAGCACCTTTTCCTCTCATAAAAAATAATGTCTTATCTACGCCCCCTCTCTTGCCACAGGCTAAGAGATATTAAATAAGCCTTTCGTACCAAGAACGGGGTGCTTACTTAAAACCATACAAGGCTTTCCCCAGATAATAGACTTGTTCAGGGTGCTTAGGGTCTTCAAATCCTTTTGATTGTTCTGCGTAAACCTCATCCTGTATAATTCCATTCAGAAAGGCACTCTTTACATACATTTGATAAAACTTGAAGCATATATGACATGCGATGGAGAGTAATAAGCAGACGAAATCAAGACTCACAACTAGAGAGAATGTCTCCCCAAAGATTACACCATAAATCTGTGCATAGCCCTGAGCGACCCACCTAGCCTTATTACGAATAATGATACCATTCTCATCCATCTTACTCATAAATATCAACTTATTACCAATTACATTTATCTTACTAGGTTGGGTGACAAGTTTCCAGACATCATTATTTCTAAACTGAAGCAACTTATCCTGCATACTGGTTATATAATGTTCATCTTTGAGTGCTTCTTTGACGTTCTTGGACTCGACTTTCTACATGTATCACAGAAAACTAAGAACTTTCTCAAGTTAAGCGCGAGTCTTGACACCTAAAGCAGGATCTCCTAAAATGGCAGATGGGTCATGAATCTTATGAACCCAAGCAAGTGTGTCCCTTAAATTAGGAGTAAGTTCCACCCTAGGTGTGTGAGGAATAATGAGATCATCACAAAGGGGTGCATCATCCTCACACTTAGGATTAGGATCAACAAATGTCGATGGCTCGTCATCTTTAATAGTGATATTTATTGATTCCATAATCTTAGAGCCGTTCAGGTTAAAAACCCGATAAGCTCTGCTCGTCGATGATTATCCTAGCAAAATTTCCTCATCGCTCCGTGTTTCAAACTTTACTAATTGCTCTTTATCCCTTAGGGTGCATCATTTACTCCCAAAGACACAGATTACAAAAGGTTGGGGTTCTTCCCTATCCACAAATCATATGGCGTTTGAAGTGTGTGCGAACAAAGATATACCTTATTCACCGTGTGGCATGTGGTAGACACCGCCTCCGACCAAAGACATCTATGTACTCTATGATTGAGAATCATGTATCTAAACATATCTTGAATCTTATAATTCTTCCTCTAAACAATCCCATTTTACTAAGGAGTTTTTACGGCTGAACATTCATGTTTAATCCCAAGACTATCACAGTAACTATCCACCTTTGCTTATTTAAATTATATTCCATTATCACTACGTGTCCTATTGATGGGGACACCATGTTGATTTTGCAGAACACGATACTTGGTCATAAGAAACTTTACAACATCGCATTTCTCTCTCAAGAAACCAACTATTGAATATCGAGAGAAATCATGTACCATAACGAGGATATACCTCTTACCACCCAATCTCTCAGTGCGAGTAGAGCCCATAAGATACATGTGTATCAACTCAAGCCCCCATGAAGTGGTAATGGAATTCAACTTCCTATGGGGACTACGAACTTGTTTTCCATACTAGCAAGGACCAAAAACTATGGAAGTTGATTTCCAAGAGACGGTAAGCCATGTACTAGGTCTTGCTTCACTAAATGCTCTAAATCTCTAAAATTAACGTGACTTAGACATTGATGCCACAGATCCATATAAGATATTGTGGTGATGTTTCACACAAATTAGGACTTGGGCTTATTCCCATAATAATTATTGTCTACCCTCAACCCTTGTCGTAAAAGTTTTTCGGCTTGATAAAAAGTATTACACTCGTTCCCGTAAAACTTTATAGCAATGTTTATGTCGCATAGCTGGCTAATGCTGATAAGGTTTGTTTTCAAACCTTTGATGTGTAGAAAATTATCTAACTTAGAAAATTCGAGTATCTATACTGTACCACGTCCTATGATTCCATATTTACTCCTATATCCAAATGTGACTTTACCATCCTTTCGATCCTCAAGGATGGTAAAAAATGAGATGCCACCAATCATATGCATAGAGTAACCACTATTAAAATACCCTTGGGAGGTATTATGAGCCTTAAGAGCAACATGAATAACAAGATGTTTCTCTTTACGCTTAGGCACCCAAGTAGTGGTGATCTTTTGTTTGCCCTTATCATTATTAGTTCTAGTCGAGATGTTTAAAGTATCCACTAATGGTAAAGACATCCATTGGAACTCTTCCATCAAACTATGAGACGTGCTTACTAGACACTCAACCTACTCTCTGAGGCTAGCAAAATCGCTAAAGTGGTGTGACGGAGTATGTGTACATCGTGTCCGACTCAAACTATAGAAAAACTCCATAAGGTGGCCTTTTCTCTTACAACAAGTGAATAAATAAACATCCTTAGGCTGACTTGGTTTTCTTTTCTTGGTCGAACTTTTCTTTGGGGTTTTGGTTGATGGCCATAAGGATTCACAGTGAATTAATGAATCGGTTCTAGTGCGACATGTGATGTGGAAGCATCATCAAAACCTATTCCTTGTCTCTCACCAAACCCTAAAACGGGGTCGAGGAACATAGTTTCCATCTTTCTAGACGTGTCCCCAATATTTACCTTGACCTCTCGGGCTCTTTTGAGATCTTTTTTTGAGTTGGGCTACAAGGGATTCAAGTTTATTTCGAGTCCCCACGGATGCAAGGATCTCACTCGTAAGACTATCCACTTGTTTGGTCAAGTCCACTCTCTCTTTCTTAAAAACTCTGTCTCTCTCTTAAAAAGAATTCTCTCCCTCTCTATGCCCAAAATCCCTATCTCTCTCTCTCAAAGACTCTCTAACGGAGTACTCTTTATCTTTCTTTTGTCTCTACGAACTCCTTCTTTAGTGAAATAATCCTAGTTGCTAGACCCTTTGTTTCGAATTTTCATTTTAAAGAACTCGGCGTACGCGCATTGTAGGTCATTCTCGCTCTCACTTGTTTCATCCTCACCCTCACTCACATCATTCTCACTATCGAGGTGTCCTTGTAAAGTAGTTTCCTCATCATCATGAGGTGCATTAGACGTACTCACATTACTATACACGAATGCGGTGAAGTTACATTCATGCGGTGATTCTCCTTCTGAATCCACTGACTTGACCTTGTTATTATCACTAACGGTGGATTTTAAGGTATAGTTGCCCTTGGCATATTGCTTTAACCTATTTCGGCACTCATGCGCGTTGTGACCTCTCCCATCACAGTCGTAACACCTCTCTTCCTCTCTCTTCGGACCGTCCTTTTTATCTTTTATCAAATTTCTTCCCAATTTCATTTTTCTCACAACTCTTTCTATCTTTAAATGTGGCATTATTTTTAAGTTTGAGAAATTTCTTAAAATTCTTAGCAAAATGGGCTAAATCATCCGTCAAAATCGTACTAAGAATTGGAATACACCTTCTTTATCTTCCTAGACACCTTTTCTCTCTTTCTAGATGTCTTCTCACTCTTTCTAGACTGGGCCTTAAGTGCAATCCCTTTCTCTTTTGGTTTTATAGTTTTAGGAAACATGTCGATTTCATAGGTTTGAAGGTCTCGTAGAAGTTCTTGTAACCTAAGTGAATCTAACATTCCTAAAGAATTAAGCATAGTGACTTTCGGGATAAAACGGGCAGGGAGTGATCTTAAAATCATTTTGACTACTCTAGTTTCAGTTGAAGCACCTTATACTCTTGATTCACTTGAGTCTACATTGTATAAGTGTTCATCAAGTTTGGAAATTGTGACAAAATTATATCTAACCTAGAATCCAAAGAACCTCAGAGATTGCACTACTATTTCATCTTTCTTGATTGAAGTGATCTAGACCTCATTACCAACACGCACACACAGTAGAATGGATCATATAAATGTCATATTGCATATAAGTGTGTGTACATATGTTAAGTGTGTTTAAATCCCTAATATCACTTTTTAAATATTTTTTGGGATTTTATAAACATTTTAAAACAAGTTTTTATTAATTAAAACTTGCTTTTATAAGTTTTTAGGGTCAATCTGCAATTTAACATTGATGGTTTTAATGACTTAAAGTTACCTTGGGTAGAAACCAAAAGTGGCAGAGACTTCAGGGTGTACATTTAATTATTTTCAGACGCGCATTTTATCTCTATTCATTAGCAAACATTTGTTGCTTTCTGATTGGTGGGAAGTGTGTTTCTTCATAGATTGTAAACCAGCGCCTGCTTACAATCGTTAGATCCTTTTTATCAACGATCTGCATGCGTCCCTTTATAATCCCTGTGAACCCTTTTTGACCAATCAGGAGAATTTTAATCACCGCATAGCGTGAACCTTTGGATTAAAGTCAATTCATCTTGACTAAATCTGAACCCTTGATTTTGGTTCTCATTATCGAACCTTCTCATCCTCCTATAAAAGGACCCTTCCTCTCAGCCTTCGAAGAGTTTTGCCATTTCGTCCTTTGAGAGAAAAAAAGAGAGTAGAGAGAGAAGAGAGATAAAGAGAGAAACCAGAGGAGAGAGAAAGAGTTAGAAAACCTAACCCTAACCCTAAATCGTCTAAACAGTTCAAACCAAATATAAACCTTCAAACCCCTATTGTTTCCTAAACACAACCTTGAGTGTTTGAGAGTTGGTTTGTTGCTGTAACCTCTTCATTCTTTAGATCTTATTTCCAACTTAATCATTTTCTTAGATCTATTTTTCTGGTATATAGAAATTTCAGATCTGAGTTCTTCATGGTATATTACACTTAGTTTGCATTTTTTATTTCTCAGCTTGAGAAATATATTGTTGATTCTTTTTCTGTAAATGTTTTTAACTTTGAAATCAACAATAATGTTTTCTGTTTCTAGTTCTCTTGAAACAAGACCTTTGACCTAGTTTGGAATCGCACTTGGTGGTTTTCAGTCTCAAAAATCTTTTTAAAACCCGAGACTGATTAAGATCTTGATACGTCTTCTGAGCAAGAAAGTCGTGGATTCTGGGATTGTTTTAAAGGTAAAAAAGGTTAAGTTTTGTGAGAAATGAGAAAAAGAAAAATCACAGCATATAGTCTTATATGTAATTTATTAGGACTGTTTGTACATAATAAGTGTGTGTGTGTGTGCATGCATGTGTTAGAGAGCACCTCCACAAACACTTTCACTCTACCAAACAAGAAGTGTTGGTAATAAGATCTTGAGAAAAAGAGTCGACGTAAAGAGCTTGGACAAATTGGAAGTTAACAAACTGGGAGAACAACATCAACAATCAGAACTGCAGAGAAGTTATAAGGACACCAGATGGTACATTCCTAAACTTATATAGGTCTGAGTTGTATGCATGTTTGTTATATAGTTTGTAACTGTTAAATTTGTTTATAGTGGAATTTTTGTTTTACTCCGTAGAGGGAGTCGTGGATGTTTCCTCAGTTGGGTGAGGTTTTACCAAGTAAAAATCTTGTTCTTAATCTTCCTACATCTTCTCATCTCATTCTTGGTTGTGCTGGGTTTAAAATTTGTATAAACTGATTTATAAACATGTTGATCAAATCTTGAATAGATCTCGTGCATACTTTTATAAAACACATCTTATGTTCCATTAGTTTTGGTTTGTAAGAAAATAGTTTCTTCAAAAAATTGTTCGGAGTTACTTAAATAGTTTAATTTTACTAAACGGCTTTAGTAACAGAATTTTCATCAGTAATTCATTCACCAAGATTAAAACTCGAATTAACAATATTCGATAACGAGCATAAAATTCATCAAAGCTCTCGAATTCAAGGTTGGTTATAGTTTCAAACTATGTGGTCAAATTTTGCAATTTAGATGCCCTCATGTGTAAGCTGCATGATATCCCATGCTTGTTTTGACGTGGTGCATGTCATTATACGTCGAAACTCATTTGGTGTTACGTCTCCAAAAATAGCACTAAGGCCTCGTCAATTAAAATCACTCCATTTAAATTCTTCTTCTCTCCATAGAGTCACATATGTAGGTTTAATTTCATTACACTCTACCATAGTGGATGGTGTCCACCCTCTTTCACAAGCAATCCATACTCTTTCGTCAATAGCTTTTAATGTGGATCTCAATCTCGCTTTCCAATAGGAATAACTGGATCCATCAAAAGTTGGAATTCTATTATATAAGTTATCCATTTGAACTCAACCTTTTCAAAAATCAACTTTTCAGAAAATTGATATCAAGAAATCAATTACACGATAAAGTTATGTGAATGGATTTGATACCAATTTGAGAGTGCACTACAGTTCAATGTCCCAAACTTATTTAATTAAATATCAATTTATCCTAAATTTTAATTCTTTTTAAACCCTAGTTCATGCAACTAAGTGATTGAAATAAGTAAATCAAGAAGCATGCAACAAAAAAAACAAGACATGTAGATTTTAGGAAAAATCCCCATAGGGACAAACCTTTCTTATTTCACTATTATATGAAAATCGCAACTTACATGTACATAGAGAAATACATACATCGTTTAAGTAGAAATTCCTGCTAGCAACGCTTCGTCTTCCTTAGGAATAGTTCCCACGAGAACCACAAGTCCATCAGTGGAGACACCTTCTCCACAAGAGAAACTCAAAGAATGGAATATATGTTTATGAGGATTTTAAAGTGATTCACAAAATATTTATCCGGTAGGATATGTGAATCAAAGTGTGATTTGGCCTTTAAAAGGTGAGAATTTTATGCATTAGATTTGCAGAAATGGCATTTTTAAAAGTCTTGCAAAATACCTATAGGAAGGAGGTTTAAATAGAAAAATAGAAAAATCGAGGCGGCGCTGAGTCGTTCGAATGAGTTAAACAGGTCGTTCGAACGAGGTGTTAATCTCGCTAGAAGCGACCATCTAAAAACCCATCGAATGACCTCTAAAAACTAAAATAGTGAGATCTCGCTAAACGAACGCTTGATGTAGGCCATCAAATGAGAAATCTAACGGCATTAAAAGGTCATTCGAACGACAAGGCTATGTCATTCTAACGATTGTTGGAGAAAATTATTTTTTATTACAATCCATCCTTGTTTTTGTTAAAATAAAACGAAGTAAAATCAAATAAACATCTCCTAGAAATATTTGCGAAAAACTAAGAACTCCAAATAAAGAATATACCATAAATAACGTAGAGTTGTGGAGAATGGTTAAAGAAGAACGTGCGGCATGTTGAAGATGAGTGGTGTACATTGATGACGCACTTTCCCAAAGATTCAAATTGTGGACATCGTGGATGATCATAAATATGTGACCCATATAGCGGTATGTGTCATATATTATGTAATATAAAATGCTATAGACAAGTCCTAATTCCCTTATAACTACTAGGAGGAATACATTTAGTCTGCATCAAAGGTTATTCCAACATAGTGGTTAAGCAAATAAATTAGGAATATGCGTTGAAGCATCTCAGTTTGGTATCTTACAGAACCATCATCCCGAGGTTGATAGGCAAATTTTTTGAAGGTAAAGTGGGAAGGCATCTAAGAACGATGAACTATCATGATTATGCCTATGCCATAATTACACAAAAGGTGACTATGTATGGTTAATCTATAACTGTTGTGATCCATCGAAGAACGTCTCCATCATTTATGCTCTAACTCTTTCCTAGCGATGATGATTCATATTGGAGAGGAGATATAAGGAGGACATTGGAGAATAAAGATAGCACAATGAAGCTTACTAGGTTAGCATAATATTTCCTTTCTTAAGGAACTGGTACTATAAAAATTCTTTGGGCATGTTGTTTGGATACATTGGTCTAGAGGAAGCACAAAGTAGGTTAAAGAAAACTCACGATGAGAATTGTGAGACCACTGAGATTTCCCTTTATAGAATAATTCAAATAGATGGGTATTTTGGCCTATAATAAATCGAGAGGCAATAGCAATATAGAGAGAATGTGCTATGTGTCGAGCTTTATTTCAATCGAATGAGTGTAAATTCTTGGAAGCTCAAATGGACTGGAGGCATTTTTATATTGGTTTTATCAAGGAGTTGTTCTAACAATTGAGTCAGAAATAACTTTTACCAAATATGTCTTACGAAGTAACATGATTCCACAGAGTAGTCAAGTTCAACTAGAAGCTGTAGACGGACATACATATTATGCTAGAAGGCACTTTTAGATCTACACGAAGAAACCCTCCAAAGCTTAAAAAAATTTGGGGAAGGTGACATCGTTTTGAAAGATGGTGTCAACCATATTAAAGGACTCCCTTTGTCAGAGTTTGCAGCAAATTGGAAGGGACCCTATGTTGTTAAGGAGACACATGATTCAATGTATTATTTGATCTCACAAGTTGAGGACAATCGCCCTTTTAAAGTTTATAAAAATTGGTTAAAGGTTTATCATGTTTAGAGACCACATGTAAAATTTTAGTTTGTTTTTACTTTCGTATTTAGAGATTGTGTGAAAATACATGTAAATTTGTTAGATTTTATTACACATACAAGTGTTGAAGCAAGAAAAATGAGTTATATACACTCATCTTCAAGAGCAGACTTTCTTTGTATTTAACTTATAAAATAGTTACAATGCAAAATTGGGGCTTATTGCCCATAAATAGAACAAAGACAAAAATCTATCCTACAAGGAACCACAAATCAGGAGAAGTTAACAAACCCTCCCCAATCGAAGAAGCTACATTTAATACAACATCACGCTAACACTCAATCGTAGAAGAAATATACGATTCAGCTTGAGAGTGGATTCACATTCCTTTTAGGAATTATCCAAATCTTCTTTGGGTACCGCCACTTTTTTTTTACATTCTTCAACTTTAGGGGCAATCTCTATTAGTTTCCTTCTTAAACCCTTAGATCCTCCACTTTCTTGAGGGAGTGGGAATGATAGGTTTCCATATGAGCATCATTAAGGTATTTTAAACTAGTGATGGTCTATGCGAAATTAAAGCCATCCTTTCATTGGTCTTTAAGGTTAGTCAAGTGTTGGATTAGGGTTGATTTCTCTAAGGAAGAATTTAGCATTCTCAAAATTTCAGACAAAATAACTATCGTGCCTTGGATCCTAGAACCCATAAGAACATTATTGGGACTCACACATTCCTCCATAAAGTTATCTGAATGACATTGAATTAAACGATCTAACACAGTGCATGGGGAGCCTTGAAGGAAATGACAGTTTTGAACAACTTGCCGACAGAACTCAGTGGGTGCAACGCAGGGCATTGGAACACCATAACTAGATTCACTTTACTACTTATTGACACTGTTCGTGAATCCGTGATCAAATTCATCATAAGACATAGATTGTGAAGGATCAGTTATAATAGGATCAGCCTCCATTGGTTGAACATGAACATTAACTGGAGGAGGTATTACTTGAGGCACCTTAAGAGGGATATTTTCTATCACATGATGCAAATGAGAGATCACAAAAAGAGTTATCTAAACTTTGGTGAATTTGTTTTTACTAAGATGGAAAAATGATAAAATCTTAGAAAGAGTTAAGCCAAGTCACCAAGAAGGTGTAGGTTTATAAAAGTCATATCAAGTTGAGTACATCACAAAGTAGGTGTATGTTTAGAGAAAGCATCTCAAGATTAAGTACATAACCAAGAAATTATATGCTTGTATAAACATATCAAGTTAATCACATCACTAAGAAAGTGAAAAAACTTGATAATATTACTCAATTGGGAGAGTTAATCACCAAGTAGGTGATAATTTTTTGTGAAAATCACTTAATTGAGAGAGAGTAAATCACCAAGCAGGTGACAAACTTTTTTCTGATCAGTACTCAATAAGCGTGTGAATCACAAAACTGGTGAGGTTTTTTGTTAAGTTATATCCAAGCAGGTTTTAGCAAGAATAAAAATCTTTTGTGGACAAAAATATATTTAAAAAGTTATGTGAACTAGCTCATCAACAACTGGAATGTTTACCAAGGGTAAGGGAATGTTTTCAGCCCCAGATGGAGCTTGGCCTTTAGTCGTGGGAACATCCTTAAGATCCAAAATGATTGGCACCACTAGAGGAAGCTCAATTTCTAAAGAGGGCGGATCAACATCCATTAGAGTTAGTTCAACCTCAGCTGAAAGAGTTAACTACACCGCCTCTTCATTATTGGCAAGCTAAAACACCATAAATAGAGGAAACTTATCATGAGTTCACAAATGATTAAAAAAAGTATAAATTAGAGTATTCTTACAAAGCAGGCCTTAAAAATGGTGGCACAAACATGGGCATACATGCCCAGAGGTACCACAAAGGAAATTATCCTTACTGGTGGTCCAAGTTGGTTACAACACTAGGAGGAAATACCTCCTTATTTAGCGAACTCGAGACGACCAACACGCCCACAAAAGGACCAAAGAATGGAAGAATTTGTTCTACATGCATATAAAAATTAAACTAGGTCTTGCACATCACAAATACGAAGAAAACATTAAATGATTAATACAAAGCACAACTAAAGTTACCTCAGTCGAAGGATTTGAAGGAATAATAACCAGTGACAACTCATGTGAAACTGGGGGAATAATTGGACTTGAAATAACACTTGAGTCACCCGTCGTTTCATCGTGCATGGGAAGTTTTCGTGGAACCTTAGCAGCACGTCTGGATAAGGCATGCTAATATGAAATATATTTTGAGGTAGCTCGTCCAATTATTGAAGATGGGAAAAAACCAGGAGTTAGAAGAATATCATGTTCAATAAATAGACTTAAAGAGGCTCTCGTGGATGGACTATCATTATAAATAGACAAAACTTCCGGTGATGGAAGAGGGGCATCCTAAAATAAGAGCTTCAATATTAAAAACAACTCAACACTTTGAGAAATTTCAGACACAAAAGAGAAATACAAAGTTACCTATTAGGTTTTATGAGAATTCAATGATGAACCAACTAGAGAGAAACATCTACCTCTTCATCAGTTGGTTAGGCATGGGAGATCGAGCAACACATTTACCAGTATGGTTTTTGGTTAACCTCTTGTTGTGTTGAGAAGCATCAATAATTGGAGGAACATTCAATATTTTACGACCACAATTATCCCTCTTAATAGAAACCTAAACACTTCCCCAACAACAAAGTTATCAGTTAAATGGTGCCTCTCCCAACCAGTTATAATTTCCTCCAGAGTGAGAGCAACATACTCTATTAGAGAAAGCACATCGAATACTAATGCAATAGCTTTATCTATTAACTTTAGCCTTGGAGTAGAACTGATAAGGTTAGAGGAACCCTTGGTGACCTTGGACATTTTAAGAGTGTAGAGGTAATTTCTCTTGTCCAGGAACTGACAACCGAAGAAGATTTTCTTTTTGTTCCACTAGCAACCGTGGAAGATTTCTTTTTTCCTTTTACTTCCACGGGATCAACCATAGCGGTTGTAGTTAGGGGAAGAAACTCATTAGGGTATGGTCTCTCTGTAAGACTAAGGGGAAATTCCAGATCCTTGGAAGAGTTATTTCTTAGCCTAATTTGTTTTAACAAAATCCCTTTATCATAGGTTATCTAGGCTTAATGTTTAAAAAATAATCAAAAGCTTCAAGTTTCTTTGGCCAATGATTTCAAGTCCATTCCAACGAAGCATCTCCAAGGTTACGCTCCTCTCGAAGGACCATATTTTGTCAATGCACACACATATAACGACATTTTTCTCCTAGTTTAACCTAAGTTGGAAGTAAAAAATGAGTGATCTGACCCATCAAGATGTGTAATAGGACTGGTTATTCCTTTGTCATAACTAAACTAACGGGCACACCTATGAGGATTATAGGCTCCACTCTCAATTTCCCACTCAATGTGACAGGTAAGATGACTGGGAGTAAGTGGAAAAACTACATTAATAGATAGGTCTTCTTCAACAACTTTCTTACCCTCAAGAAGAAGCTGCACTGAGGAAGCTTCTGCTTCGAAAAATGACCGCCTCTTCACATTATACCAAAACTGTCTTTTAGTAACGGTATTTTACTGTTAGAAAATAATAAGTAACAGTAACTTTTCATTCGAAAAAAAGTTTAGGACAAACCAAAAATGAGCAGTGAAATATTAATTTGGGACAGTGGAAGTACAAGACAACAAATTGTCATTGATCCCAACAGTTTTGGTAGCGATTGAAAAGTAGGCACCCTTGTCAAAAAGGAAAAGGTAAAAAAAGGGAGAGAAAATATATAGCATCAAGACAATCTTTTAATGTTGGGCTTATATGAACAGCTATATGATTTTATATATCAGTCCAACTGTTATCCTATTATTGATGTGTCCATATTTTACTACGCTTTTTTAAAATTGCCATGTCGTTATGCTTGTGCATTTCGTCTCATGTTTTCGTACTATTTCTTATCCGCTTCTAAGTTAGTAAGAAATCTATCAAAGACATTATTATAAATAAAAGAAAAATAAATGCGTATTTACCTTAACAACAAAAAATTGGTCAGTTGTTGGCCTTGGTCTAATATGAGCTCCTATAAAAAAAACTACAAGATAAATAAATAACACGGAATATAATGGACCTTAACCCAGGTTGATCAATGACATTAACCGCATAATGCCCCTCACCAGTCAAAATATAAGCATCGAAGAAAGGCTTGTGATTTGATTGAGCAACAGTATGCCTTGAGACTCTTTCTACATATAACGTAAAAATCATCAAGAAATTACAGATCAGAAACTATTAGGACATATAATTCATCCTATATTCGTTTTCGAATACACACCTTCCAAAAAAGAATTTAATAGTAAAGACTTCCTAACCTATTTTGGCCTAAACGTAAAACACAGAAAAATATTTATGTCTAAATGTTTCTTTTTTGCGATCTAAACGATTTCTTCGAGTGATACGAACGACATAAAAAGGATCACTAGTATATCCAATGTAAACCAGGTTCTCAACACCACAAATTAGATCTAGAAATTTCATAAATTCCTAATGCACGCCATCACATAATCATCAGAAATCAAAACATAGGTTGTTGTGTAGACTAATACATATGTGTGTGAGAAGATACAAGACCGTTCAAATGTACAAACATAAAAGTAGTTAAAAGGTATCTTCAGGAAGTAAGCTAATAGTCTTGCTTTCATTTTTAGTTCGTCCCAAACTAATAGTTTTAGTGATAAATGTAGTTTATAAAACTAGGTGAGATTACAGAACTACCCACGCAAACAATACCCATAAAATAAAAATGATTCATATGCATGTCATCATCATTTTTAGGAGGATAAATTTGGAAAATAAAGCCTTTTCTTCAGATGTCCGATACCAACTATTAGTTTGGGACTGAGGGAGTAACATTAAAACTTGATTAGGCTGAGTAAACGGAGACATGTATAAGTAATAGAAAATATATCCATTACAAAACTAGTTCGAACATATAACGTCCGATAATAAATGAAAGTTTCGGCAAGAAAACAAATTTTTGATTGACAATAATCTTTTCCTCACAAAATTTCAGCCAGCGGAATTGGGAAGTGAATATTAATTGGAAACTATGCATATAGAGTCCAAGTAAAGTTACAATTTGCAAAAACAGATCGAATCAGGAATAGACGTAGTTTATCCTCTAAATTAGAAGAAGTTAAAACACTATTCCCTAGTTTGGGGGTGAAAAAACCAATACTATATTTTGGTCAGTGTATTCATATGTAAAGTTAATTGCAACACTTTAGCCAATGGTCATAATCGTGAGCATTTATACAGAAGTACACATCATGTTATATCTATCCCCAGAACTTGAATGAGTAAACAAGACAAAAGAAAAAAAAAGATGAGGGCCACCATACCTCTGGAAAAAACCGATCAAGTGAAAGTCCTCCCAATGCAGTTTTCTCTGCAACATCCTCATATAGTCCTTCACTCCATGGGGAAAATTATAATAATTGATAATAACATTGACATTAATGATATGGGAAGAATATGGTGTCATCTGCATCTTAGGATATATATCATGGTACAAACAACTCGGTACATAAATAGATGGCTGGGTATGATGTACAAATCATTTTAATATGTTTCCTATTGCGCTATTTTGCATTTTTAAGTTTTAAAGTAGTATCATTATATCGAGGTGCATCAATATAAGAGTAAACGATTAATCTTTCTTTGTTTACTTTTGAAAGACATCCACTCAATTAATATTTATTATATGAACAACATTCTTTAATGGCCTCCATATCAATGAGAGTTATTTATAACCCACCACCAACATTCTTTAATGTCCTCTATATAATTTTTAATTTTTCAATTAAATAAAACCTTTTCGCATGATGCTTGACAAACCTTGTTCATATATGCTATTTCATGTTTTTTTTAAATTATCGGTACAAAAAAAGATTACATTTCTTAGTTTTTTTAGCATGTGATGAATTACATGAATTTTAAAGGGAAAGAGACATGATTAATGCTTACGACACAACCAACCTAAAATCACAACCTACCCAATAATTCATATATAGAGAATTTCAACAATAAAGTTTTCTATCACCAAAAAATCCCTTGAAGAGATAGACAATGTTAGAAAAATGATGACTTCTCATTGTTGCTTGCATCAGAAATTACCACAAGATTCTTTAAATATCAATAAACATGTGTATGAATCAATATAAGAAAATAAGAAATATAATATGCATTCATCGAAAGAGAGATAAAGAAAAATACAGAACTTGAGGACTTCGATTCGAGATGTATGACAGTTTTGAGAGAGTGACCCAGGCAAGAACTGGAGCTTGTTCTATGGATCGATTTAGGGAAAATGTAAATTGAGGAATTATACTAATCACATTAGTGAGGGTAAGCGGCAGAAATCATGAAAAAGTAGAGATAAAGTAGTTACTTGTGCTATGATGGCCATCAAAATCTCCCATTACGTACAAGAGAGAAAACATATAGGTCAAATGTACGATTCACTGGAACCTAAAGGTTTGAGGAAAATATAGAATATATAGTCCATTTGATGATTTATAATAGAGTTAGTTGAAAAGAGAGATATCTACAGATGAATTATTAATATGAAGACGTCGATGATTTAGGGTTCCAATGGAGTCAAGTTTTTGGTTTGGGAGGGAATTGGAAATTTAGGTCTTTCACTTGGGATGAAATAATCCATTCTCCTTTTTAGAACTATCAAAATAGTTTCTCCATTTTTTTTTTTTTTTTAATTTGTAAACTAAAACTACTTACACTTATAGGAAATTAATAACGAACAATTATGTTAAGAAATTAGTAATGGTAAAACAATGTTAGTAATAAAAAAAATTAATTTGTAACTATAAGTGTGATTTGGAGTAGTGCGAGCATATGGGTATTACTTAAGCAACTGATATAATTAATATAAGGAAAGAAAGCCATATTACTTTATTTCTTGCTCCACTGAGCTCTAAGTGGATGTCCCAGAGGAAGCATAGTAATCTCCACAACTTTAGGGGCAAGGCTAGTGAACATCGCGTAGGGGAACCCCATTAACAAAATTGTATTGGAAAAATTGGACACGTTAAAATGTCCTACTGAGCATCCCATATAGAAGTAACGCCTATCTAAACATGTGTATATGGAACCAAGCATCATAGAGTCCTAAGATACATTGACTACGCGAGAAAATCTAACAAAAATATTTACTAAGTCCCTTTATGGTTGATCGGATGGGCTTCACAAGGATGAAATAACATGAAAGGATGTAGGGGATGTAGGCAGCGAGCTCAGATTCACTACCGTAATAGTCAAAATATTCAATATTTATCTCAGTTCCTTGGCCTGTATGCTCTTTAGTAAGATTGACCTAAGGCTTGAAGAAATATTTAATGTAATGGTCGAAAGTGGCTTTCTGTCATCACCTATGCCCTTATGAACAAGTTGGTCTAATAAAGCACATTCCTTATCCTCCTTTGCATCAATGGGGGTTTCATCAAAAGGGATTTTCCCATATGGTTCTAAGTAATATAATTCACACACATCTTCTTGAAAAATAATAGTATAAAACTATTTGTTTACTATGTTATCAACAAAATGTTAAAGTTTAAGCAAACTTGGAATAAACTCTTTGATTGAAACTCTTTTCAAAAGAAGTCACACAAGATGTGTGTAAACAGGTTAAGTATGGATGTTAAATCTAATAGTTTGTTACATTAGGCTTTAAAATAAACACCTATATTATGTCTTTAATATGAAACCATGCATAAACAGTTAAGAAATATTCAAGAAAATTAACACCAAATTTTAACGTGGTAAAACCCTACAGTAAGGGAAACATCCACCTCCCCCTCTACGGAGCAAAACAAAATTCCACTAGAAACAATCACAATACAAGTTAGAGCACTAAGCATGCAAATCAAGGTCCTAAATCTAAGTCAAGAAAATGTACCTACACGAGTTACTCCACTCTCAAAGGCTTATGACTTGATTTTAACCTTCCTCCAGCAGCTTCCTTGCTTTGTCCTTGTCCACTGATTGTAGTAGCTCTAACAACACCGGATTCCTAAAAAAGAACCACTATAACTAAGTGTTCATGTGAGAGTGTAGGTGTTCGTGATGTGAACTAAATGCAGATTATGCAACTTACCCTCTCAGAATAGTTATACAGACAAAATCCTATAAATCATCAACTTCTATATGACATGCATATTCTGATTCAACTTTTATTGAAAACTAGACTTATTATCAAGATCAGATCCAAAAACAATCTTGCTATTAAAAAGAGCCAAGATCGTATATGTCTTAACCCATATTTTTTTACAAATTTACTTCACAAAATGTGAAATATATACCGGGAGACATAAACACTTTTAGATATGAGAAACTTGAAAGAATCAGAAATCTATTTTTCAAAAAATTGAAATCAGAGAAGGATCTTTTGAAAATAAATGAGAAATATAAAGATCCGAGAGACAAAAACCTATAAAAAGGTCATGTAATTTTCCCTTTGGAAAACTTCAAAATTTCTACTGAGAAATTTGATTTTTTTTCCTTAAGAGGTTCTAAGAGAGAAATCTGGTTTGAAGAGATCTTCATATAACAAATACCCCAACACCTTAATGCTCGCAGAAACCCTAAATCTAACAATCAATATTTGGTTTTCTGGTATATGGAAATGGAAGATTTTTTGTATGGTATTTGGGAGAATACACTTAGGGTTTGATCTTTGGATGAACTGGGGTTTTCTCTCTTCTCTCTTTTTTCTTTCTTTTTTCTCTTCTCTCTCTTCTCTTTGGTTTTCTTTCTCTAGAAAATGAGACGAAATCAAAAACTTCTCAAAAGCTAACATATGGTCTCCTTATATACTAGATGAAGAAGGATCGAGAAGTCTGAACCAAATCAATGGCTAGGATTCATACGACTATTGGGATTATCATCTAACGGCTATAAACAGGAGGTGATTAAACAAATGTTGATTGGTTCTAATTAGGATCATAGGGATTAAGTTGAGTAACATGCAGATCGTTGATGGATGTGATCAAAGGGATGGGATTAATTCTTATCTCTAAGACACCAAAGAAACACAAATCTCTTCGACAGAAAGGCAACACGTGTATGGTTGTGATTCGATAAAAAATGTGTGTTTTGTGTTTTCTAAAAATATGAATTTGACCCCCACAATTCTCTAGCTCTTTTGGTTTCTACGCTGAACAATTTTTTAGGAAAAACAATATTTACGTTATAACACCAAACATTAAAAATCACATAATAATTAATTTTGAAAAATCATTTTTAATGTTTTAAAAATGTTTTAAGTGATTTAAAATTGTTGAAAAATTCCTAAAAAATAATATGACTCTTATGCACACATAATATCAAGAATATTCAGTGTAAGTGTCCTAAAGTGGTTATAAGGTAGATATAACTTCCCTTTTATGTGGATCGTTAGGTTCTTGGACTAGATATCTGCTTTGATGCTTGGATAATTTGAGAGAGAGCAAATCTTCACAATCTAACATATTTTATCTCAATGTCCAAACTAGATGGAACTCCTATATGATATAAACTCAAGTAAATCAATCATATAGTGTGTTCTCACTTCTCGCGTGAGTATGAACTCTCCCCAAGATGCCACGGAGGTATGTGAGGCAACACTCCACTGAGAGACCAGGAGGTGGAGAGTTATATTATTCCTCGGCAACATGAAATATCTAGAGAACCTCATTGCACAATATTTTATCATTTTCTCATACTTAGTGTAAGTGTAGCTTAAACAAGAAGAAATTACATTAGTAGAACCACATGGTGCTTCGAAATCTACGTGAGAAAAGAATAAATCAGCCGATCTAGACTGAATCACAGAATAATGGAGGAAGTTACATAAGTCCCATCAGTATGGTCTTTTAGTTCATTTGATACCAAGATGATCTTATCAACACCCTTAATAGTTTTTTCTGAAATTTTTGGTGTCCTGGGTAAAATTATCGCCTTTCCCAAAATAGGGAGCACGATAATATGCGGTGTAGAAATGTTGTCAACTTTGTGGTTGTGTTCTTGCAGAAAAATTTATCAGACTTCCTTGATGAAGACATTAAACGGTTTGAGTGGTGTTTGATGATGGAAAAGAGACAAAAATTGTGTTTAAATGGTACAGGATGAAAATGATCAGTGAAAATGGGTTTTGAAGGAGTTTTTAGGCGAGCTTTAGCACTACAGAAACTTTATGTCTCTAAAAGTTTAATAAGCTCAAAGTTTTATTGGAAAAAATGATAAAAAGTTGGAGAAGAAGACGTAAAAGGGTATCTAAAGGGTTGGAAAATATAGTGATTTATGCTATTTAGTGGTTCATTATCCCACGATTGTTTTGAAAACTAGGAGAAAATTATAGTCGCGTGTAACGAGGGAGTTTAGAGTTAACCCCATGAATCCACATGTTTGAATAGTGATTGAATGTGAGTCGGTTGGAATCCCGCATTAAATGGTAGAGATATATGAAGATTGCGCTGACACACACATAAACAATTTGCATCAATTTAAGGTGTTTTGAATTGAGGTTTATTGGTTCAAATTTTTTTGAATTGAGGATACTTGGTTCAAATTATTTTGAACAAAGTTTTATTGGTGAAATTTGTTTTGAACTAAGGTTTTAAATTCAAGGTGTTTCAAATGGTTGTTTATAGGTTCAAAGATGTTTCGATATGAGAATTTTTTATCTACGGTGTTTGGTACGAAAATTTCTTATTTACAAAATAAATTCTTTATGGGGGGGGGGGGGGGGGGGACGTAGTCGGGGCTTATAGATAAACCACCTTACTTAGAGACAAACCTCATCATTAAGAGATTACATGAGAAAATAAATAAAGATTCATCAAACATTAGTGACATCATAAGGGGTTTCGAGGAGTCAATTAAGTTGATTTAATATCAGGGTATAATGAAGCTTAATCAGAGATTGAGGAAAACCTTAAGAAGATGCTAGTTGAGGAACTATGTATTTTGTATATTTTATTATGTAAATTATGATTCATGTTCCAATGAATTATATGAGGTTACTTGGTACCAACAATGGGCTAGGTCTAGTAGGACATGGGAGAGTTTTCATGTTCTATCGAGTAACCTCATTTAGGAATCTTTGAGTGAACTAATTTGGAGGATAAAGAGCAAGGAAACATTAAGGAATGACGACCATTTTTTACACAATAGGTAAAACACACAACTTTGGCCGAGAGAGCACATTCAATTAACCTTGAGCTACCAACTGTGAGTTTTCTGAGCTATAGAGTTTTGACGACAAAATATAGTATGTTTTCATAAAATATAGGATTATTGTCATACCATAAATAATCATGTCAAATCAACTTACCTTGAAAAGTGATTATTTTGTGACTAGTGGGCTAGTTTGGCACTAAGACACTACGGCGCCACTTAACACATCGACTGGTAACTCGAGATTTCACTCAGAAGTTAATGCATGTGATATGTTAGGTATGGTATTCTAACCCAACATTGAATACAATTGAGGTTCCTCAAGTATATTCTGATCCTATATATACCCCATTTATCCTTTGATAAAGAGAGAGATATTTTAAGCATAGGTGATCTTTAAGTCAAAAGACCATTATAAGAGAGTTACTAAAAACCAGAAGATTTATCCTTCCCCATTAATGATTTTTCTAGGTTTTTTCTATGAACATAAAAATTTATCGAGCTTTCATAATTATTCCTTCATACCTTGGAGTTTTAGCTGTCGATTTCTTATATCTCTCTCTAGTTAGGTTCTTCTCACCATTAATACGGGTTCTGCCTCCATTTATCACTAAAACATCTAGAAAAATACTCATTTACATGAATCATGCTCCGATCTCCCCAGTTGAATAAAACTCCACCAATTTTAGATCTAGAAGTGTTAAATCGACCAATTCAACTGTCGAAAGTTTGAATTGAACTTTGGCTACTGAGGATGTGAATCAAATCAATCTCAATTTTCTCTCAATCCATAAATCACGTATTGATCTAAGTTTTTCTCTTAATTTGGAGAGAATAAGTGAATTTGAAAACAAAGAAGTTAAAAAAAATATCAACCTCAAAAATACACTCTGAGATGTTAGTGAGTAATCAAATTCAAATTTTTTTGAAAAAAGATGGGAAATTACACATTTATAAGATTTTATAAAAAAAAATCATCTCCGTCATTCTAACAATTAACTTTTCTCGCGTGTATAAGTCAAATTTTGATTGTGCCCCTGGGCCCAAATGGAACCGTGTGAATGGTTTGAAGACAAAATGAAATAAATGTTTCATATAGAACATTTAAAAGCCAGTTATTTTCTCAAATGATGTACACCTAATCTCAAAATCAAAATCAGTTGTTCATCCATTTAAAAACACATTTTTACAAAAATATGCGTGTGCGCATACCCAACAACGTTCAATCACAAAAATATCAAAATGATATATTTTGAAATTAGTAACGAAAGTATTGTGAAGAAGAATAGCTTCGGTGTCTTCAAAGTCCCTAAATTTCAAGTAGTCTAATTGAACGAGCCTCACTTACTCAAATGTCTCAATGTAATTCAGGCTTATATAACTTGAATGACTCAGCTACTCAATGTTTTGAAACGAATTTGGTCAAATTTTATATAATTACAAATGTTTAAATTTTTAGATGAAAATGGATCGTGGTCTTTCCACATATTATTTTCCCCTAAAGGTCTCTATTGTATGATGTTCCCTCGCTTTTCTTGTTGAATAATTTAATTAAATCCCATTTCTTTTTTTCAATGAGACTCGCTTCACCCTGTAATTTCTATCTTTTCATTTCTATTTTTTTTATTTCCATATAAGTTTTCTCTTTTATTTTATGAAGTTTTTATTTCTCATTATTCCTCATTTCAATTTCATTCCTAATATTTTTCCCTTTCTTTTTTATTTAAAAGGAGTTATAACATCTAGTGCCACGAAGGCTCTAAACATCCCTTTATTTCGCATGCTTGATTGCGGTTGCTGTGTCAAACGCTTTATTTTGAGGTATTTGCAGTTCAAATGTGAATAAATCACCAATCTGTAATACCCCGTACTTTTAAAGATATTTAAATTACACTATGGATGTAATTTGAAGAATTATTAGGAATAATAATTCTTGGATTAATGAGTGAAATTAAATAAATTCAATTTTATAAAGTGAATAGTAAATATTAGTTTTCAAGTGTCGGACTAATATTTACATGGATTATATTTTCTTACGAAACTAAGTATATGAGTGGATTATTTTTTTTAATTGCATGTCGCAGTTGGGTAAAGCGACAAAGTAAAATATTTTAAATTGGAAAACACGCGTACTGAAAGTGTTTGTTCAAAATAGTGAATTTTAGTTAAGCGACTCGAATGGAGATTTCGACTCCCCCATTGGGTTTTAAATGGCCAAGATAGTCAAAATAGAGTACCCAGGGGTAGTATCTGGGTTCCGGGCATTTTTGGACTAGTATGGATTCGTAAATGAGTACACGAGCCATTTAACAATTGGATATACACCCAATTTCGAATTTAATAAGGGTAAAGACCTTATTTCCCCCAAATATCATCCCTAAGAGAGACAGAGGGAAGAAAGAAGAAGAAAGAAAAGAGAAGAAAAGAAGAGATTTTTGGCCAAATTTCACGGGATTCGACTCAGGGTCGTCGGATTTAATCCACGAGGCAAGTGTTTAACTTGCTTTATGATTAAGTGTGTTAATTTCTCATATTGTAGTTGGTATATAACTAAAGATTTTTGGGTTGAAATTTCGTGGATCAAACAGGTTTTCGAAAGATTAAAATGGATATAACTCGATTAATAGCCAATTTGAGAAACATGGAATTTATTGAAATTAATTGTTGAAATAGTTTCTAGGATGATTAGAACCCTTTATATATGTGTATTTATGGTTGTTTGAGGTTGAATGATGATGAGAGAGGAGATAAAAAGCTGGGAGATGCTTTAATGGAGGTTTAGACTTTTGAAGAAGAAGGCGAATAGTGACCAGTGTCACTTTCGAACTGTTTAGGCTAGGAAGACAGGCGATTCAGCTCTCGGTTAAAGCACGAAAGTTGTAGATCTTTTTTATACGGTCGCGTGGTAGCCGACCCGTAATTTTCTAATTTTTTTTCGATTTGATATGATTTTTCTAAGAAAGCAGTTCTGGGGTTAATCATTAAGTCGGAAATCAAACCCAAAATTGGAAAAATAAAGGCTAGACTCATTTGGAGATAATATTTGGGGTTCCTAAAAATAGTGTGGGGACTTCTAAATAGTTTTTTTAGTAAGGCATGTACTTTGAGTTAGTTGAAAGTAAAATACAAAATTTACCCAAATAGGGGTGTTCGTGAGGAATAATACTTAAAGAGATATTTAGGTGCGATTTGAATATTAAATAAGGGAATATGTATTGGGGTAGCGTTTTAATTGTGTGACGGCTTATATTATTGCGAATGAGAATGTTCGAGGTTATTGGCTATCATTATAAGAGTTTGGACATTATAGCCATAGTATATTGAGAAGGGATATAAATAATATATATACGATGTTGTTAAAGTATATATATATTATGAGACGAGTGAATATATCGGGGTTGTTGATATTATCATTGTGCACTGAGAAAGCTTGAAACATAAAATATTGGAGATTAGTCAAAAAAATTGATAAATGCATAGGATATTCGAGATATAAATATACTACGTATGGGGACTATAATATGGGTGGTGCGTATGCCCTGATGTTATTATATACATGGGTTAAATAATTACCTATGGGGAATTATGTACAAGTGAGATAAATACCTATCATTATAATATGGTTGTGTGAATACCTAACTGATGATATATTTATATAGGTGAAATGTGAACCTATATTATTGTTTATTATGTGTATGAAATACCTACCATACATGCTATCACGGTAGGTTGGCATTCGAAAGAGGACAATCTTATCCTGTGTTGCCTTCAGGGGGATTTAGATTTGGTACCTCAAGAACATAGTACTGTGAAGGGCTTATTTGTGAGTTGATAAATCTGTTGGCTATGGGAGCGTAGGTATGTGCATGACCCGTAGGTACGTGAACTATGTTCTCCTCTAATATGTGTGATTTGTATTGATACAGTTCCTGAGTGATGTGGAACATGTGATCCTTTAGTACGAGATGTACTTGGATTGGATAGCAGAGTATGTGTGCACTGCTGTTAAGCCTATGGGTGTCGAATGTGGGTATATGTTTTGTGATTAACATATATGTGTAATTGAGATAATCCACGGATGTTGATACTACACCAAATCCTGCGAATGGTCACGCCAAGTGGGTCACGGCCCAACTTCGCGACCAGCTGATCGCGGACTTGGGCCGTGACCCACTCAATTTTTGGCGTGACCATATTTATTACCACACTAAATTATTGATGCTCGAAAAGTGGCCACGGACCAAGTCCGTGATCACAGTGGTCACGGACTTAGGCCGTGACCAGGTCGTGACCATCTTGGCACCAAACACGCGCCAAAATTCCCTCCAGGCTTGGTCACGGGTGGGTCACGACCCAAGTCCGTGACCCATGGCATGACGAAGAAGAGAGTACACATATTGGGGGTCACGGCTTAGGGTCGTGACCATTTTTTGGTGTGGGTCACGGCTAAGGGTCGTGACCATACCCCATTCAAGTACTAGGGTTGATGAAAAGGGTCGCGCATCACTGATCGAGGGTCACGGCTACGGGCCGTGACCATTTCTTGGTATGGGTCACGGCTATGGGTCGTGACCATTCCTCATTCAAGCAGTAGGTGTGGATGGAAAAGTCTCGAGCATGGTGGGTCACGGCTCTAGGCCGTGACCAGTTCGAACAAGCCAGAATACCTCATCTACAATTTGTTGGTCGCGCACATGGTGGGTCACGGCTTTAGGCCGTGACCAGGTCGAAGAAGCCAGCCCTACTTTTTCTGCATTTTATTGGTCGCGTGCATGGGGTCACGTCTCTTGGCCGTGATGAGGTTCAGGTGTTAAAAATGAAAATTACCCGCTGCTTCTAATTTCTTATTAAAAACAAAAATACATACCAGTGTAAGGCTGTTAGGGCTAAGCGATTCACATGCGATTTCGTTTGGATTTCAGTTGGATTTGCAAACATAAATCTACCCTGGTATGATTGATTCATTTGGATTTTGTTATTTCTGTCTAAAGCCCTAATTTCTGTGTATGTATGTGCAGATTTATGTTTGTATGTGTGTGTATGTATAGATTTATGTTTATATCTGTGTGTATGTATAGATTTATGTGTATATACATGTTTTTGTGTGTAACTATGAACAAATAAATTATTTTCTTTATCAATAAATCGTATATTGTATGTGTGTGTATGTATAGATTGTATGTGTTTTTTTTTATAGATTTATGTCAAAAAAAATATTAGGGTTTAGTAAACCCTAAATAGTATGTGTGTGTATGTATATATTATGTCAATAAACCCTAGATTGTATGTGTGTGTTTGTATAGATTATGCCAATAAACCTAGATTGTATGTGTGTGTTTGTATAGATTATGCCAATAAACCTAGATTGTATGTGTGTGTATTTTTTTTTTCAAAATATAATTAAATGGATTTTTAATGAGTAAAAAAATTTACATCCACCTTGTCGTGATTTTATTGGGGGTTATATGCGTGCCACCCTAAATAGTATGCGATGGAGATAAGTGGAGACCAGGCTGGGGGTTAGAAGCAACAAATAAACCCTTAAGAATTCTGTAAGTGTTAATTTTGTTCTGTAAGTATTGGATTTTGAAATGTAATCAAAATCAATTGTAATCTTCTCCATATGTGTGCATCTAATTTTTTTTTCAGTAGTAATCCTTATATACGTGAAAGAAAATATCAATGAGGATTAATGAATTTCTGTTCAAACAAGAATACGACGGTAATTTGCATATTTCTAGACTTAGGCATCAAAATATGGCGTTAGAGGGTGAAAACCCAAAACAGCCCCCGAACGGCCCCGTGGGTGGCGCCAACACCTCCCACGGGACCAATGTTACTCGTAGGAACTGACCGCGCAGCCGCGAGACTCTCGGTTTGAGAATACGACGATAATTTGCATATTTCTAGATTTAAGCAAAACATGGCGTTAGAGGGTGAAAACTCGAAACAACCCCCGAACGGCCCCGTGGGTGGCACCAACACCTCCCGCGGGACCAATGTAACTCGTAGGAACTGACCCCGCAACCGCGGGTCTCCCGGTTTGAGAATACGACGATAATTTTCATATTTCTAGACTTAGGCTTAAAAGCATGGCGTTAGAGGGCGAAAACCCAAATAGCCCCCGAACGGACCCGTGGGTGGCAAAAACACCTCCCACGGAACCAATGGAACTCGTAGGAACTGACCACGTAGCCGCGGTTCTCCCGGTGTAAGAATACGACGATAATTTGCATATTTTTAGACTTAGGCTTAAAAACATGGCGTTAGAGGGTGATAACTCGAAACAACCGCCGAACAGCCGCGTGGGTGGCGCCAACACCTCCCACGGGACCAATGTAACTCGTAGGAACTGACCCCACAGCCGTGGGTCTCCCGGTTTGAGAAGACGATGACAATTTGCATATTTCTAGACTTAGGCTTAAAAACATGGCGTTAGAGGGTGAAAACAGGAAACAGCCCCCGAACGGCCCCGTGGGTGGCACCATCACCTCCCACGAGACCAACTTAACTCCTCGGAAATGACCACGCAGCCGTGGGACTCCCAGTTTGAGAATACGACGGTAATTTACATATTTCTAGACTAAGGCTTAAAAACACAACGTTAGAGGGTGAAAACCCAAAATAACCCCCGAACGGCCGCGTGGGTGGCTAAAACACCTCCCACGGGACCAATGTAACTCGTAGGAACTGGCCACGCAGCCGCGGGTCTCCCGGTTTGAGAATACGACGATAATTTGCATATTTCTAGACTTAGGCCTAAAAACATGGCGTTAGAGGATGAAAACTCGAAACAGCCCCCGAACGGCTCCGTGGGTGGCACCACCACCTCCCACGCGACTAATGTAACTCGTAGGAACTGACCACGCAGCCGTGGGACTCCCGGTTTGAGAATACGACGGTAATTTGTATATTTCTAGACTTAGGCTTAAAAATATGGCGTTAGTGGGTGAAAACCCAAAACATCCCTCGAACGGCCCCGTGGGTGTCGCCAACACCTCCCAAGGGACCAATGTAACTCGTAGGAACTGACTGCGCAGCCATGAGATGCCCGGTTTGAGAATACGATGATAATTTACATATTTCTAGATTTAAGGAAAATATGGCGTTAGAGGGTGAAAACTCGAAACAGCCACCGAACGGCCCCGTGGGTGGTACCAACACCTCCCACGGGACCAATGTAACTCGTAGGAACTGACCCCGCAACCGCGGGTCTCCCGGTTTGAGAATACGATGATAATTTGCATATTTCTAGACTTAGGCTTAAAAATATGGCGTTAGAGGGTGAAAACCCAAAACAGCCCCCGAACGGCCCCGTGGGTGGTAACAACACCTCCCACGGGACCAATGTAACTCGTAATAACTGACCCCGCAGTCGCGGGACTCTCAGTTTGAGAATACGACGATAATTTGCATATTTCTAGACTTATGCTTAAAAACATGGCGTTAAAGGGGGAAAAACTCGAAACAGCCCCGGAACGGCCCCGTGGGTGGCACCATCACCTCCCACGAGACCAAAGTAACTCGTAGGAACTTACCATGCAGCCGCAGGACTTCCGGTTTGAGAATACGACGGTAATTTGCATATTTCTAGACTTAGGCTTCAAAATATGGCGTTAGAGGGTGAAAACCCAAAACAGCCCCCGAACGGCCCCGTGGGTAGCAACAACACCTCCCACGGGACCAATGTAACTCGTAGGAACTGACCCCACAGCCGTGGGTCTCCCGGTTTGAGAATACGATGACAATTTGCATATTTCTGGACTTAGGCTTAAAAACATGGCGTTAGAGGGTTAAAACTTGAAACAACCTGCGAACTGCCCCGTGGGTGGAACCAACACCTCCCACGGGACCAATGTAACTCGTAGGAACTTACCGCCCAGCCGCGAGACTCCCGGTTTGAGAATACGACGATAATTTTCATATTTCTAGACTCAAGGAAAACATGGCGTTAGAGGGCGAAAACCCAAAACAGCCCCCGAACGGCCCCGTTGGTGGCAAAAACACCTCCCACGGAACCAATGTAACTCGTAGGAACTGACCACGTAGCCGCGGGTCTCCCGGTTTGAGAATACGACGATAATTTGCATATTTTTAGACTTAGGCTTAAAAACATGGCGTTTGAGGGTGATAACTCGAAACAACCGCCGAACAGCCGCGTGGGTGGCGCCAACACCTCCCACGGGACCAATGTAACTCGTAGGAACTGACCCCACAGCCATGGGTCTCCCGGTTTCAGATTACGATGAGAATTTGCATATTTCTAGACTTAGGCTTAAAAACATGGCGTTAGAGGGTGAAAACAGGAAACAGCCCCCGAACGGCCCCGTGGGTGGCACCATCACCTCCCACAAGACCAACTTAACTCCTCGGAAATGACCACGCAGCCGTGGGACTCCCAGTTTGAGAATACGACGGTAATTTACATATTTCTAGACTAAGGCTTAAAAACACAACGTTAGAGGGTGAAAACCCAAAATAGCCCCCGAACGGCCGCGTGGGTGGCTAAAACACCTCCCACGGGACCAATGTAACTCGTAGGAACTGGCCACGCAGCCGCGGGTCTCCCGGTTTGAGAATACGACGATAATTTGTATATTTCTAGACTTAGGCCTAAAAACATGGCGTTAGAGGATGAAAACTCGAAACAGCCCCCGAACGGCCCCGTGGGTGGCACCACCACCTCCCACGAGACTAATGTAACTCATAGGAACTGACCACGCAGCCGTGGGACTCCCGGTTTGAGAATACGACGGTAATTTGTATATTTCTAGACTTAGGCTTAAAAATATGGCGTTAGTGGGTGAAAACCCAAAACAGCCCCCGAACGGCCCAGTGGGTGTCGCCAACACCTCCCACGGGACCAATGTAACTCGTAGGAACTGACTGCGCATCCGTGAGACGCCCGGTTTGAGAATACGACGATAATTTTCATATTTCTAGATTTAAGCAAAATATGGCGTTAGAGGGTGAAAACTCGAAACAGCCACCGAACGGCCCCGTGGGTGGTACCAACACCTCCCACGGGACCAATGTAACTCGTAGGAACTGACCCCGTAACCGCGGGTCTCCCGGTTTGAGAATACGATGATAATTTGCATATTTCTAGACTTAGGCTTAAAAATATGGCGTTAGAGGGTGAAAACCCAAAACAGCCCCCGAACGGCCCCGTGGGTGGTAACAACACCTCCCACGGGACCAATGTAACTCGTAGTAACTGACCCCGCAGCCGCGGGTCTCTCAGTTTGAGAATACGACGATAATTTGCATATTTCTAGACTTATGCTTAAAAACATGGCGTTAAAGGGGGAAAAACTCGAAACAGCCCCGGAACGGCCCCGTGGGTGGCACCATCACCTCCCACGAGACCAAAGTAAATCGTAGGAACTTACCATGCAGCCGCAGGACTTCCGGTTTGAGAATACGACGGTAATTTGCATATTTCTAGACTTAGGCTTCAAAATATGGCGTTAGAGGGTGAAAACCCAAAACAGCCCCCGAACGGCCCCGTGGGTGGCAACAACACCTCCCACGGGACCAATGTAACTCGTAGGAACTGACCCCACAGCCGTGGGTCTCCCGGTTTGAGAATACGATGACAATTTGCATATTTCTGGACTTAGGCTTAAAAACATGGCGTTAGAGGGTTAAAACTTGAAACAACCCCCGAACTGCCCCGTGGGTGGAACCAACACCTCCCACGGGACCAATGTAACTCGTAGGAACTTACCGCCCAGCCGCGAGACTCCCGGTTTGAGAATACGACGATAATTTTCATATTTCTAGACTCAAGGAAAACATGGCGTTAGAGGGCGAAAACCCAAAACAGCCCCCGAACGGCCCCGTTGGTGGCAAAAACACCTCCCACGGAACCAATTTAACTCGTAGGAACTGACCACGTAGCCGCGGGTCTCCCGGTTTGAGAATACGACGATAATTTGCATATTTTTAGACTTAGGCTTAAAAACATGGCGTTTGAGGGTGATAACTCGAAACAACCGCCGAACAGCCGCGTGGGTGGCGCCAACACCTCCCACGGGACCAATGTAACTCGTAGGAACTGACCCCACAGCCATGGGTCTCCCGGTTTCAGATTACGATGAGAATTTGCATATTTCTAGACTTAGGCTTAAAAACATGGCGTTAGAGGGTGAAAACAGGAAACAGCCCCCGAACGGCCCCGTGGGTGGCACCATCACCTCCCACGAGACCAACTTAACTCCTCGGAAATGACCACGCAGCCGTGGGACTCCCAGTTTGAGAATACGACGGTAATTTACATATTTCAAGACTAAGGCTTAAAAACACAACGTTAGAGGGTGAAAACCCAAAATAGCCCCCGAACGGCCGCGTGGGTGGCTAAAACACCTCCCACGGGACCAATGTAACTCGTAGGAACTGGCCACGCAGCCGCGGGTCTCCCGGTTTGAGAATACGACGATAATTTGCATATTTCTAGACTTAGGCCTAAAAACATGGCGTTAGAGGATGAAAACTCGAAACAGCCCCCGAACGGCCCCGTGGGTGGCACCACCACCTCCCACGAGACTAATGTAACTCGTAGGAACTGACCACGCAGCCGTGGGACTCCCGGTTTGAGAATACGACGGTAATTTGTATATTTCTAGACTTAGGCTTAAAAATATGGCGTTAGTGCGTGAAAACCCAAAACAGCCCCCGAACGGCCCAGTGGGTGTCGCCAACACCTCCCACGGGACCAATGTAACTCGTAGGAACTGACTGCGCATCCGTGAGACGCCCGGTTTGAGAATACGACGATAATTTTCATATTTCTAGATTTAAGCAAAATATGGCGTTAGAGGGTGAAAACTCGAAACAGCCACCGAACGGCCCCGTGGGTGGTACCAACACCTCCCACGGGACCAATGTAACTCGTAGGAACTGACCCCGTAACCGCGGGTCTCCCGGTTTGAGAATACGATGATAATTTGCATATTTCTAGACTTAGGCTTAAAAATATGGCGTTAGAGGGTGAAAACCCAAAACAGCCCCCGAACGGCCCCGTGGGTGGTAACAACACCTCCCACGGGACCAATGTAACTCGTAGTAACTGACCCCGCAGCCGCGGGTCTCTCAGTTTGAGAATACGACGATAATTTGCATATTTCTAGACTTATGCTTAAAAACATGGCGTTAAAGGGGGAAAAACTCGAAACAGCCCCGGAACGGCCCCGTGGGTGGCACCATCACCTCCCACGAGACCAAAGTAACTCGTAGGAACTTACCATGCAGCCGCAGGACTTCCGGTTTGAGAATACGACGGTAATTTGCATATTTCTAGACTTAGGCTTCAAAATATGGCGTTAGAGGGTGAAAACCCAAAACAGCCCCCGAACGGCCCCGTGGGTGGCAACAACACCTCCCACGGGACCAATGTAACTCGTAGGAACTGACCCCATAGCCGTGGGTCTCCCGGTTTGAGAATACGATGACAATTTGCATATTTCTGGACTTAGGCTTAAAAACATGGCGTTAGAGGGTTAAAACTTGAAACAACCTGCGAACTGCCCCGTGGGTGGAACCAACACCTCCCACGGGACCAATGTAACTCGTAGGAACTTACCGCCCAGCCGCGAGACTCCCGGTTTGAGAATACGACGATAATTTTCATATTTCTAAACTCAAGGAAAACATGGCGTTAGAGGGTGAAAACCCAAAACAGCCCCCGAACGGCCCCGTTGGTGGCAAAAACACCTCCCACGGAACCAATGTAACTCGTAGGAACTGACCACGTAGCCGCGGGTCTCCCGGTTTGAGAATACGACTATAATTTGCATATATTTAGACTTAGGCTTAAAAACATGGCGTTTGAGGGTGATAACTCGAAACAACCGCCGAACAGCCGCGTGGGTGGCGCCAACACCTCCCACGGGACCAATGTAACTCGTAGGAACTGACCCCACAGCCATGGGTCTCCCGGTTTCAGATTACGATGAGAATTTGCATATTTCTAGACTTAGGCTTAAAAACATGGCGTTAGAGGGTGAAAACAGGAAACAGCCCCCGAACAGCCCCGTGGGTGGCACCATCTCCTCCCACGAGACCAACTTAACTCCTCGGAAATGACCACGCAGCCGTGGGACTCCCAGTTTGAGAATACGACGGTAATTTACATATTTCTAGACTAAGGCTTAAAAACACAACGTTAGAGGGTGAAAACCCAAAATAGCCCCCGAACGGCCGCGTGGGTGGCTAAAACACCTCCCACGGGACCAATGTAACTCGTAGGAACTGGCCACGCAGCCGCGGGTCTCCCGGTTTGAGAATACGACGATAATTTGCATATTTCTAGACTTAGGCCTAAAAACATGGCGTTAGAGGATGAAAACTCGAAACAGCCCCCGAACGGCCCCGTGGGTGGCACCACCACCTCCCACGAGACTAATGTAACTCGTAGGAACTGACCACGCAGCCGTGGGACTCCCGGTTTGAGAATACGACGGTAATTTGTATATTTCTAGACTTAGGCTTAAAAATATGGCGTTAGTGGGTGAAAACCCAAAACAGCCCCCGAACGGCCCAGTGGGTGTCGCCAACACCTCCCACGGGACCAATGTAACTCGTAGGAACTGACTGCGCAGCCGTGAGACGCCCGGTTTGAGAATACGACGATAATTTGCATATTTCTAGATTTAAGCAAAATATGGCGTTAGAGGGTGAAAACTCGAAACAGCCACCGAACGGCCCCGTGGGTGGTACCAACACCTCTCACAGGACCAATGTAACTCGTAGGAACTGACCCCGCAGCCGCGGGTCTCCCGGTTTGAGAATACGACGATAATTTGCATATTTCTAGACTTAGGCTTAAAAATATGGTGTTAGAGGGTGAAAACCCAAAATAGCCCCCGAACGGCCCCGTGGGTGGCAACAACACCTCCCACGGGACCAATGTAACTCGTAGTAACTGACCCCGCAGCCGCGGGTCTCCCAGTTTGAGAATACGACGATAATTTGCATATTTCTAGACTTAGGCTTAAAAACATGGCGTTAGAGGATGAAAACTCGAAACAGCCCCCGAACGGCCCCGTGGGTGGTACCATCACCTCCCACGAGACTAATGTAACTCGTAGGAACTGACCACGCAGCCGTGGGACTCCCGGTTTGAGAATACGACGGTAATTTATATATTTCTAAACTTAGGCTTAAAAATATGGCGTTAGTGGGTGAAAACCCAAAACAGCCCTCGAACGGCCCCGTGGGTGTCGCTAACACCTCCCAAGGGACCAATGTAACTACTAGGAACTGACTGCACAGCCGTGGGTCTCCCGATTTGAGAATACGACGATAATTTGCATATTTCTAGATTTAAGCAAAATATGGCGTTAGAGGGTGAAAACTCGAAACAGCCACCGAACGGCCCCGTGGGTGGTACCAACACCTCCCACGGGACCAATGTAACTCGTAGGAACAGACCCCGTAGCCGCGGGTCTCCCGGTTTGAGAATACGATGATAATTTGCATATTTCTAGACTTAGGCTTAAAAACATGGCGTTAAAGGGGGAAAAACACGAAACAGCCCCCGAACGGCCCCGTGGGTGGCACCATCACCTCCCACGAGACCAATGTAACTCGTAGGAACTTACCATGCAGCCGCGGGACTCCCGGTTTGAGAATACAACGGTAATTTGCATATTTCTAGACTTAGGCTTCAAAATATGGCATTAGAGGGTGAAAACCCAAAACAGCCCCCGAACGGCCCCGTGGGTGGCAACAACACCTCCCACGGGACCAATGTAACTCGTAGGAACTGACCCCACAGCCGTGGGTCTCCCGGTTTGAGAATACGATGACAATTTGCATATTTCTGGACTTAGGCTTAAAAACATGGCGTTAGAGGGTTAAAACTTGAAACAACCCGCGAACTGCCCCGTGGGTGGAACCAACACCTCCCACGGGACCAATGTAACTCGTAGGAACTTACCGCCCAGCCGCGAGACTCCCGGTTTGAGAATACGATGATAATTTGCATATTTCTAGACTCAAGAAAAACATGGCGTTAGAGGGCGAAAACCCAAAACAGCCCCCGAACGGCCCCGTTGGTGGCAAAAACACCTCCCACGGAACCAATGTAACTCCTAGGAACTGACCACGTAGCCGCGGGTCTCCCGGTTTGAGAATACGACGATAATTTGCATATTTTTAGACTTAGGCTTAAAAACATGGCGTTAGAGGGTGATAACTCGAAACAACCGCCGAACAGCCGCGTGGGTGGCGCCAACACCTCCCACGGGACCAATGTAACTCGTAGGAACTGACCCCATAGCCATGGGTCTCCCGGTTTCAGATTACGATGACAATTTGCATATTTCTAGACTTAGGCTTAAAGACATGGCGTTAGAGAGTGAAAACAGGAAACAGCCCCCGAACGGCCCCGTGGGTGGCACCATCACCTCCCACGAGACCAACTTAACTCCTCGGAAATGACCACGCAGCCGTGGGACTCCCAGTTTGAGAATACGACGGTAATTTACATATTTCTAGACTAAGGCTTAAAAACACAACGTTAGAGGGTGAAAACCCAAACTAGCCCCCGAACGGCCGCGTGGGTGGCAAAAACACCTCCCACGGGACCAATGTAACTCGTAGGAACTGACCACGCAGCCGCGGGTCTCCCGGTTTGAGAATCCGATGATAATTTGCATATTTCTAGACTTAGGCCTAAAAACATGGCGTTAGAGGATGAAAACTCGAAACAGCCCCCGAACGGCCCCGTGGGTGGCACCACCACCTCCCACGAGACTAATGTAACTCGTAGGAACTGACCACGCAGCCGTGGGACTCCCGGTTTGAGAATACGACGGTAATTTGTATATTTCTAGACTTAGGCTTAAAAATATGGCGTTAGTGGGTGAAAACCCAAAACAGCCCCCGAACGGCCCCGTGGGTATCGCCAACACCTCCCACGGGACCAATGTAACTCGTAGGAACTGACTGCGCAGCCGTGAGACGCCCGGTTTGCGAATACGACGATAATTTGCATATTTCTAGATTTAAGCAAAATATGGCGTTAGAGGGTCAAAACTCGAAACAGCCACCGAACGGCCCCGTGGGTGGTACCAACACCTCCCACAGGACCAATGTAACTAGTTGGAACTGACCCCACAACCGCGGGTCTCCCGGTTTGAGAATATGACGATAATTTGCATATTTCTAGACTTAGGCTTAAAAACATGGTGTTAGAGGGTGAAAACCCAAAACAGCCCCCGAACGGCCCCGTGGGTGGCAACAACACCTCCCACGGGACCAATGTAACTCGTAGTAACTGGCCCCGCAGCCGCGGGTCTCCCAGTTTGAGAATATGATGATAATTTGCATATTTCTAGACTTAGGCTTAAAAACATGGCGTTAAAGGGGGGAAACTCGAAACAGCCCCCGAACGGCCCCGTGGGTGGCACCATCTCCTCCCACGAGACCAATGTAACTCGTAGGAACTTACCATTCTGCCGCGGGACTCCCGATTTGAGAATACGACGGTAATTTGCATATTTCTAGACTTAGGCTTCAAAATATGGCGTTAGAGGGTGAAAACCCAAAATAGCCCCCGAACGGCCCCGTGGGTGGCAACAACACCTCCCACGGGACCAATGTAACTCGTAGGAACTGACCCCACAGCCGTGGGTCTCCCGGTTTGAGAATACGATGACAATTTGCATATATCTGGACTTAGGCTTAAAAACATGGCGTTAGAGGGTTAAAACTTGAAACAACCCCCGAACTGCCCCGTGGGTGGAACCAACACCTCCCATGGGACCAATGTAACTCGTAGGAACTTACCACCCAGTCGCGAGACTCCCAGTTTGAGAATACGATGATAATTTGTATATTTCTAGACTCAAGCAAAACATGGCGTTAGAGGGTGAAAACTCGAAACAATCCCAGAACGGCCCCGTGGGTGGCACCAACGCCTCCCACGGGACCAATATAACTCGTAGGAACTGACCCCGCAGTCGCGGGTCTCCCGGTTTGAGAATACGACGATAATTTGCATATTTCTAGACTTAGGCTTAAAAACATGGCCTTAGAGGGTGAAAACTCGAAACAACCCCCGAACGGCCCCGTGGGTGGCACCATCACCTCCCACGAGACCAATGTAACTCGTAGGAACTGACCACACAATCGCGAGACTCCCGGATTGAGAATACGACGGTAATTTGCATATTTCTAGGCTTAGGCTTAAAAACATGGCGTTAGAGGGTGACAATCCAAAACAGCCCCCGAACGGCACCGTGGGTGGCACCGACACCTCCCACGGGACCAATGTAACTCGTAGGAACTGACCCCACAGCCGCGGGACTCCCGGTTTGAGAATACGACGATAATTTATATATTTCTACTTTGTTACTGATAATTTTAACTCATTTATGCAATTTTTCAGCTTGATTAAATTTTTTTGTAAAACTACTTTGTTACTGATATTTTTTTTTATGTATCCTATCATTTGTAGGATTTTTTCACGCGGATCAAACGAAGGAGGCAATGGTCTACAGCATGAAGATTGTTTATATGTTGTGGACAATTAGGATTTTGTCAGCCATGCGGGCCTTTATTATTTAGTTTTTTGGCCGTGCAGGCTTTTATAATTTGATTGTTGAATTTTATGGCCATGCAGGATTTATAATAAGTAGGTTTTACATTTACAGATTTTGGAATGTCAAGAAAATAGAGGAAACTCTGCCCAATTTTTTTGTTTGTCTGTGAATTATTAGGACGTGTAATATTTATAAGTTTGTATATATATTTGTTTATTAACAACGTTCTCGATTCGCAATTTGTGATTTTTTTATTGTTTTGCCAATAATAAATATTTGTAACACCTCGTACGCGTCAAACGTTACACCTAGCAACTGATGGTGCACTCACAGGACCCCCAGTTTTAGGATTGGACCAAAAAAAATACATTTTTTTAAAATTATAGTTAAATATGGTCATGGACTTTGTCCATAACCATTTTTATTTTCGTCACGCATAAAAATGGTCGCGGCCAAAGTCCACGACCATTTTTTTCGTCACGATTGTGGGTCACGGACTTGGGCCGTGACCATTTTTTTTTATTTTTTTTGTCACGGTTGTGGGTCGCGGACTTTGGCCGCGACCAATTTGTTACGGTTGTGGGTCACGGATTAGGACCGCGACCAATTTTTTTTATATTTTTTTGTCACGGTAATGAGTCGCGGACTTTGGCCGCGACCAATTTGTCACGGTTGTGGGTCACAGATAAGGGTCGGGACCATTTTTTTTTTAATTTTTTTATCACGATTGTGGGTCGCGGACTTTGGTCGCGACCAATTTGTCACGGTTGTGGGTCACGGATGAGGGCCGCGACCCGTCACGACATGGGTCACGGCCTAAGTTCGCGACCATCTGCCGTGACCCCTCTCGGCCGTGACCATTTTTTGGTCACGGACTTGGGCCGCAACCCACGAAAATGGTCACGCCCGAAATGGTCACGGCCTAAGTCCGTGACCCACAGCTTTGGTCAGGGATTTTGGCCGTGACCAATCGCCAGTTTTAGTGTAGTGTGAGTAAATGAGAATGACTAATCCACTTATATTATAGTTCGGTGGATGATTAATATTCTTGTTGTGTATAGTATATTGTTTATATTTATGAGATGAGATATCATATAATTTGACCTTGCATAAAGTGAAAAGAATGAATAAAGTGTGATATTACTTTCGATAAATGAATATCCAGACTTATATGAACATGAATCTTAGGTTCTAATGAGAACTATTAATAAATACGGGATGGTATAAATATGGTATGTACTGAAGGCCTAATGGATCCTAATTAACATTGTCACGTAGTAGTGTATCGAGGGGGTTCCTTGTTTGGATTTCGCTTCGTGAGACACCCCACACACGACGTAATGTTGGGAATGGGGAGTTTAGTCCTTAGTACTCGAATTGATGAGAATTATTAGAAGATAGGTAATTACATTAGTTAGGCAGGGTAGCTTAACTAGGTTGTTTAAAAAGGTATGCGATAGTTGTGCACTGTTAGAAGTGGGGTGAGGTGTATCTCATGTGAGAGCGATACCAAATTAAATATGAGAAATAACATATTTTTAAAATATGGATTTTAATCACTTGCTAAAATATTTTCAAAACTCGGGCTCTGGCCCGTTTCTCTATTTTCCGATCTTGCTATATCTATATATATATATATAGGCGTCTAGGCACAGGGACACCTGGATGATGATTCTTTCAAGTAAGACGTTTGCTGTAGTAACTGTGAATGCAAGCAGGTTTATATTAGACACTTCTATCATTGAGATCTAGATAGGAGGTATTGTAGAAACATTCAGGCTTATGGCCCAACTGTACTCATTTATTCTTTTATCGCCTTTTAGTGCAGCATTCGATTTGGTTGTATTATTGTACCGAGTGTTCGGTTATTTTATTTTATTTCATTTTATTTCATTTCAGTTGCTGCATATAAACTGTTGTAGTTGTTTTATTTGAATGGTTTAGTTAAAAAGATTAGTTAAATAAAAAAAATTGATGCCGGCCTAATAGGATATTAGTAATTAAATTGGTTTTCGACAATGATGCTAAGAATGAACCATATGAGACTCCTGGTTTAATTTGATATAGGAGTGATTTCCCGGTATTTTATTAGGCGGGGTGTCACAGGTGGTATCAGAGCATCAGATTCTAGTGTCCTTAGGAATATGTGCGGATGTACTACGCTTTCAGCGTTGCTTTTGATTTTATAAAGAGCCTTATGATTAGGATTGTTGATATCCTATTGTGAGATTTCGTTCTCCTGCCATTATGTAAGATTATAGTAAATATTTTGCGCGCTCGTTTGGGATTCGTGTGCTGATCGACGAAGGGCGACCATGGAAGTCCATTGTGAGGGAAGCAGGAGGCAAGGCTTAGTTAGAGTTATAAGTTGATGTTGGATATGTGGATCGCGATAAAGGTCATTTTTCTTGCTGCATTGTCATGGATTGCTGCAATTAGTTCTATAGAATATTAGTTATAAATATCTATGCACCTAGAGAATGGTGCTAAACTTGATTTACCCAGTGAAGTTAGATGGCGAAAAAGCTTAAGAGGTCTTTGATGAGGACCGTGCGTTGAAGTTGAGCTAGGAGGAAATAGTGTAGTTTCACTTCAAATGAAATAGAAGGCTTAGAAGCTCTTGCTTAGCGTTGGGTATGGAAATACCCATATGTGAAAATTGGAGGAAATTGTTTTTCACTCGTGAGAGCAATGTTGAAATGGTGGGGACGATAGTCACCATATTTAGGGGAGCATGATGTATTGCTCATAAATTAATCTTACTGATGGATTTTTTTTTCCTTAATAAGAAAGTGAAATCTGGTGAATTAGATGTTAATCACTAAATAAAAATGGAGTTTTTATAGATGAAGAAAAATTTGGTTTTATGTTAATATAACTCGTGGGAAAATTTATAGATTTGTTGGATTTACTTGAAGATTGAAAGGATTTAATCCCTAAACTATGCTAAGAAGTGTTCTAGAGTGACTTATAGTGGTTTGGGAACCTTGTATTTGGGTTGGAATGAGTTTTGGATTGAATTGGAAGAAGGAAAAATGGGAAGAACGAATTTTGGAGATGAACTGTGCAACTGCTGAATTTTTGTTAGAAGTCCAGCCCAGGTCGTTCGAACGGCATCGTTTGAACGAGACTTCTAACGAGTTCCCAATGAACTTTCTAATGAGTTAGTAGTTCGTTCGAAGTATTTTGTTAGAACGAGAATTCTAACGAGGTTCCAGTGGGTAGTTCGTTCGATGTTAGAAATGTCGTTCGAACGATCTCGTTCGAACGAGAATTATGGGTCTTCTAACGAGATTTCAATGACTCTTAAGGCCCGATTTTTGTTCCAAGCTTCTCGTAGGCTTATTTAAATAAGTGTTAAGCCTGTACGAATGTTGAGTAACTTAAAATTTATGAGTGAGCGAAGAATATGCACAATTAGCCGAACAATATTATATACATTGTGTGTATATATATACCAGCATATTTAGACATATATATATGTGATATGTTAAATATATATGTATGTGATTGGTATACTTATATGATAGGTTTTTTTTTTTACCGAGTCGATGTGATAGTCCGACCACTGGTACGCATGATGAAATGTAATTAATTCCCTGGAAAATGATAGCATTGAGAGACTGCATCCATTGAGTTATAGCTCTGAGGGATGGTTATTATACTTATATAGTGTATGATATATATGTATGGATATACTTTATGTGTATAGTATATTGTATATATATTTATATGAGATGTGAAGCATATTTATATATATATATATATATATATATATATATATATATATATATATATATATATATACACGGATATAATAAAGAATGGAATGCGAGATAAATTCTGGATGAGCTCGCCTTGATTATATGTTTAGATGGAACTTCGATGAGGAGATGTTTCATTACCATGATTTGAGTGCATGGGGACCTTATAGATAAAATTTAAGGTATGCAGGATTTATAGTTAAGCTAGGAGTTAAGCTTATTGTTGTTCGCACTAAGGACTTAGTGTTAGTGCAAGCGCTTGTGTATGACTCCTTGATAGAATTGAGAGTTCTGACCATATTTTATTGATAGATGGAATGGGATTATCCCGGTTACATATTTGAAGATAACAAGACACTGCACATATGAACCTTAACGACGTCGGGAGTGGACAGATGTTATAAAATACAAGGATGTTGGTTGGATGAACTTAGCTAAGAGTCATGTGATGATTAGGGGCTAAGGAAAAGTATATGTGCTATGGAAAGGCACTGGAAATGTTTCTCTCACCGCAAGTATGTGGGTAAGGTATGGTAAAGGAAATCGATTTGAGACTTATAGCCAGGCTTTGAATATAAGGCAAATTGAGACCAAATATGTTTTGGGTGTGATATTCATAATGCTTTTGCAGAGAGTAGGTTCCCTAATTAGTTGGACTTTCCATTTGGACAACATGGTAAGATTTTGTGGTAAAAGTACATTAGTAGATTAACGAATAGGATTTAGAATGTCCCGTTGGTGTCCCCTAGACCGTTATATCTCGATGACCGACGATGTGAGGGAGTAGTGTAACGGGAGGGTTCCTTGTTTGGATTTCACTTTACGAGACGTCCCATGCATGAAACCGAACAAATATCAGAAATCGAGAGAGGTCTTGGGCACTAGGGATATAGTTACAATAGTACTCATATTACGTGTGTTGAAAACACCTTGAACTTAAGACTACCACAAAGTAAGGGCAATAAGACTATCGACACTGATATAGGAAGACTATTGTGAGATAACCACAAGAAGATCGATGGAATAATCTTGAGAAGGATTGAATTTCCAGGTATCGGGAGAATTAAATTTCGAATTATTCGGGTTAAAGGATACCTAGGTTTTAGTACTAGGCCAAGGAAATGGGATCCATTGCTACGTGTCAGACGTTTACAATAGTGGTGCATATATACATGAATGATAGGGGGTATGGGTACCCTGGTTAGTTAATTCCAAAAATGTCTGAGATAGAAGGACGTAAAAATAAATGTGTAGAATATATGCCTGAGGGGCAGCTATAAACAAGGTTAAATGGTATGATGTATTGAATGTCGTGTGAGAATGACGATAATTCAAGAATTTATGTGTAACGAGAGCTATCACACCCTAGATGGGTTGAAAGGCTGTGGAAAGTCATTTAAAAGGTACCTCTTGACGAAAACAATACCAAATTATTATGAGAAAGTAGAGCAGAATCTTACTCAAACGAGTATTGAAGAGTGACTTACGCGTGATTGTATGATTAGCATACTCCAAGGAAAGAACGAGTGTATGTAGTACCAAATTTCGGAAGAGTATATGAGAGTTAATACTTTAATTATTCGGTATATGGATTGTACCTTGGCGATTACGAGTGAATATTTATACAATACGTAATAATGAGAAGAAAATACGTATGGTAAGTATGCAAATAGGTTGGGAGCATACCTATGAATCTTAATAGGATGTGTGTATGCCTATTATGTGATATTAAAATTACGAGCACTAATGGGTGATAACTTGGGGGTGCAGGATTAGTATGTATATATATATATATATATATATATATATATATATATATATATATATGTGTGTGTGTGTGTGTGTGTGTGTGTGTGTGTGTGTGTGTGTGTGTGTGTATAGGGATGATATGCCTATATGTATATATATGGATTTGTGAATATTTCTACTGTGTGAGACTAGTAGATTTGGTATTAATAATAAATACTTTGCGCCAAGACGTATTAATAAAAGGGTGAAAGATTTGTGTAAATATACAGAGATGAGGAGACTATATATATGAGCATACGCCTTGAGATGGCTGGAATATAGTGGGAGACCATTGTATTAGGCTATATCTAAATTTGGTTAAACTAGGATGTAATGCCTATACCGATCCTAGAGTAGTGGTACAAGCTATATCTGAATTTCGAAGACGAAATTATGTTGTAATGGGGGGAAGTATGTAATACTTCGTACTTTTAAAGATATTTAAATTACATTGAGGATGTAATTTGGTAATTTGAAGAATTATCGTGAATAGTAATTCTGGGATTAATGAGTGAAATTAAATAAATTTAATTTTATAAAGTGAATAGTAAATATTAGTTTTCAAGTGTCGGACTAATATTTACATGGATTATATTTTCTTATGAGACTAAGTATATGAGTGGATTATTTTTTTTAATTACATGTCGCAGTTGGGTAAAGCAACAAAGGAAAATATTTTAAATTGGAAAATACGCGTATTGAACGTGTTGGGTCAAAATAGTGAATTTTAGTTAAGTGAGTCGGATGGAGATTTCGACTCCGCCATTGGGTTCAGAATGGCCGAGATAGTCAAAATAGAGTACCCGGGGGTAGTATTTGGGTTTCGGGCATTTTTGGACTAGTAAGGATTCGTAAATGAGTACACGAGTCATTTAACAATTGAATATACACCCAATTTCGGGTTTAATAAGGGGAAAGCCCTTATTTCCCCCAAATATCAGCCCTAAGAGAGAGAGAGAGAGAGAGAGAGAGAGAGAGAGAGAGAGAGAGAGAAGAAAGAAGAAGAAAGAAAAGAGAAGAAAAGAAGAGATTTTCGGTCAAAATTCACGGGATTCGACTCGGGGTCGTCGGATTTAATCCACGAGGCAAGTGTTTAACTTGCTTTATGATTAAGTGTGTTAATTTCTCATATTTTAGTTGGTATATAACTAAAGATTTTTGGGTTGAAATTTCGTGGATCAAACGGGTTTTCGGAAGATTAAAACGGATATAACTCTATTAATAACCAATTTGAGAAACTTGGAATTTATTGAAATTAATTGTTGAAAATGGTTTCTAGGATGATTAGAACCCTTTCTATATGTGTATTTATGGTTGTTTGAGGTTGAATGATGATGAGAGAGGAAATAAAAATCTTGGAGATGCTTTAATGGAGGTTTGGATTTTTGGAGAAGAAGGTGAATAGTGCCCAGCATCACTTCCGGACTGTTTAGGCTAAGAAGACAGCCGATTCAACTCTCGATTAAAGCACAAAAGTTGTAGTCTTTTCGATACGATCGCGTGGGCGCCAACCATGTTTTTTTCTGGGTTTTTTCGATTTGATATGATTTTTCTAAGAAATCAGTTCTGGGGTTAATCATTAACTTAGAAATCAAACCGAAAATTGGAAAAATAAAGGTTAGAATTGTTTAGAGATAAATATTTGGGGATCCTAAAAATAGTGTGGGGACTTCTAAATATTTTTTTTAGTAAGGCGTGTACTTTGAGTTAGTTGAAAGTAAAATCCAAGATTTACCTAAATAGGGGTGTTCGTGAGGGATAATACTTAAAGAGATATTTAGGTGTGATTTGAATATTAAATAAGGGAATACATATTGGGGTAGGGTTTTAATTGTGTGACGGATTATATCATTGCGAATGAAAATGTTCGAGGTTATTGGCTATCGTTATAAGAGTTTGGAAATTATAGCCATAGTATATTGATAAGGGATATATAATATATATACGATGCCGTTAAACTATATATATTATGATACGAATGAATATATCGGGGTTGTTGATATTATCATTGTGCGGTGAGAAAAGCTCGAAAAATAAAATATTGGAGATTAGTAAAAAAAATTGATAAATACGTAGGATATTCGAGATATAAATATACTACGTATGGGGATTATAATATGGGTGGTGCGTATGCCCTGATGTTAGTATATACATGGGTTAAATAATTACCTATCGGGAATTATATATAGGTTAGATAAATACCTATCATTATAATATGGTTGTGTGAATACCTAACTGATGATATATTTATATAGGTGGAATGTGTACCTATATTATTGTTTATTATGGGTATGGCATACCTACCATACTTGCTATCATGGGAAGTTGACGTTTGAAAGAGGACAACCTTATCATGTGTTGCCTTCGGGGGGATTTAGATTTGGTACCTCAAGAACATAGGACTGTGAAGGGATTATTTGTGAGTTGTTAAGTCTGCTGGCTATGGGAGCCTAGGTATGTGCATGACCCATAGGTACGTGAACTATGTTCGCCTCCAATATGTGTGATTTGTATTGATACTGTTCCTGAGTGACGTGGAACATGTGATCCTTTAGTACGAGATGTACTTGGATTGGATAGCAGAGTATGTGTGCACCGCTGTTAAGCCTATGGGTGTCAGATATGGATATATGTATTGTGATTAACATATATGTGTAATTGAGATCATCCACGGATGCTTAGTAAATGAGAATGACTAAGCCACTTATATTATAGTTCGGTGGTTTATTAATATACTTGTTGTGTATTGTATATTGTTTATATATATGAGATGAGATATCATATAATCTAACCTTGTATAAATTGAAAAGAATGAATAAAGTGTGATATTACTTTCGGTAAATAAATATCCGGACTTATATGAACATGAATCTTAGGTTCTAATGAGAACTATTAATAAATAAAGGATGGTATAAATATGGTACATACTAAAGGCCTAATGGATCCCGATGATCAACATTGTCACGTAGTAGTGTATCGGGGGGGTTCCTTGTTTGGATTTCGCTTCGCGAGACACCCCACGCACGACGTAATATTGGTAATGGGGAGAAGTTTAGTCCTCTGTACTCGAATTGATGAGGATTATTATAAGATAGCTAATTACATTATTTAGGCAGGGTAGCTTAACTAGTTTGTTTAAAAAGGTATACGATAGTTGTGCACTGTTAGAAGAGGCGTGAGGTGTATCTCATGTGTAAGCGATACCAGTTTAAATATGAGAAATAACATATTTTTAAAATATGGATTTTAATCACTTGCTAAAATGTTTTCAAAACTCGGGCTCTGACCCGTTTCTCTATTTTTCGCTCTTGCGATATCTATATATATATAGGTGTCCAGACACATGGACGCCTTGAAGATGATTCTTTCGAGTTAGACGTAACGGCAGCCGCTGTGGATGCAAGCAGGTTTATATTAGTCACTTCTATCATTGAGATCTAGATAGGAGGTATTGTAGAAACATTCGAGCTTATGGCCCAACTGTACTCATTTATTCTTTTATCGCTTTTTAGTACGACATTCGATTTGGTTGTATTATTGTATCGAGTGTTCGGTTATTTTATTTTATTTCATTTCAGTTGTTGCATATAAACTGTTGTAATTGTTTTATTTGAATGCTTTGGTTAAAATATTAGTTAAATAAAAAAATTGGACGCCGGCCTAATAGGATATTAGTAATTAAATTGGTTTTCGACAGTGATGCTAAGAATGAACCATATGATACTCCTGTTTTAATTTGATATAGGAGTGATCGCCCGGTATTTTATTAGGCGAGGTGTCACATAATCCTCTAACCCTTGTCTATCCCAGACAAAGCCTAAACCTACCCCGAACCCGATGTATAATGACTTTATACTTTGATTAATTTTTTGATTTTTATTTTGAGTCGTTTCTATTTTTAAGATTTATTTTAGATTTATTTAGAATATTGTAGGTTTTATTTTCTATTTTTTATTTCTTTTTAATTAGTGTATTTTATTTTATTTTGATTTTGATTTTTATTAGTTTTAATTTTGAATCTTTATTTTATTTTATTTTTAGGATTAGTTTTTAGGAGTTTAATTTTAGTTTTATTTGATTTTATATTTTCAGGACTTTAGTTTTTATTTTTATTTTTATTAGATTTTTAGTTTTTATTTTTATTTCTTTTATTTTATTATTTGAGTTTTTTTATTATATTAGGATTTTACTTTTATTTATTTTATTTTAAAATATTTTCTTTTATTAAATTTTTTTAAGATAGATAGTGTTATTTTTATTTTTATTTTTTACATACAAATCAACACACACACACACACACTAATCCTATACACCTAACACACACCAAAATAACACAGTCAACCCTCACCCTAACTTCCATACCCTACACCACACAAACCACTCCCACTCACTCTCTCTCCTCTCACCTCCATTAACCCAACTACACTCACTCCCTCTCTCTTAATACCCATCAACCAAACAACCCATTAACTAAACCAGGAACCAAATCTCATTCCAAAACCAATCCAAATTAAACAAAAAAAAAAAAAGAAAAACCGTTTACCCCCAAAACCCAACAGCTATCCCAACTCGGGCGACCCACAAACCCGCCTGTTCCTCGAAGCGGAAAGCCCAACTCGACTCGTTCCAACCTTATACCTCCATACATATTCAACCCTCTATACCCGCTACTTCCCAACTCCATAACTCGGACCCTCTCCTGCCATCTCCGGCGCATCCCACTCCTTGTACCAGGTTGACTCGAGAACCCATTTTCATCCTTTTACTTACTACCCATTAATCTATTCTGACCCAGTTCGACCCTCAACCCGAGCTCCGACCTCCATTTGAACTAGCAAAACCCAGTACCCATTTCAATTTTACACATAACCAATCCAAATCCATACTCCTAAGCTAAACCCATTTTTACCAAATGCAAAATCGATTTCTACCTGCAAAACCAAAGCCAAGGCAAATAACCAAAAAGCCCACGTGTTTTAAAAATCACCTTTAACCACTTTCCAACAATACCCCTTAACCCCTATTTTCCTAATATAACCCCTAACTACATCACACCACATGTACACTCACATTTTAATAGTTCCAATTATGCCCCTAGCCTCATTGCACCTATAAATTGAAGAAGAAGACCCCCAAAGAAGAAAGAAAGAAGAGTTAGGCTAGAGAGAGACTTAGATAGAGAAACACAATTTTTATTTTTTTAGTAGTTTAGTTTCTTTTATTTTCTTTTGTAAATTAGAAAAATAAAATAAATAATAATAATAATAATAATTGAGTGTTGTAACCTAGTGGGGGTGGATTTACATCCCTTGAACATTTTTCTCTCATTTAGTTACATCTCACTCATTTTCATTACACACTTGTTTATATTTTTCACATTTTACTTTTAGTTTGATTACCATTTCTTATTTAGTTCTTAGTTTAATTCACATTCATCTAAAAATTGTTTTAATATTGAAAAAGCTAAAAAAAATAGAAAAAGTAAAAAGTTCAAAAATAAATTAAATAAAAATGAATTACATTTGTTTCTCTCTCGTTTCACTCCCTTGATTTGGATTGATACCTCACTTACCACTATTAGCTAGTTTTGTTCTACTTTTATAGTTAATTTAAGGATTTTGATTAGATAGGCTTTCCATAACGACAACATACCAAAATTTGTCTATCAAATGACGTCATTGCAAATCTTTGGAGCTTGAAGCACTTGAGAGGATCCATTTTTTGATTCATTTGTATTTTTCATTTTTGTGCCAGTTTTCATTTTTTTAGACGGCTTGTATTCGGATTATTCTATTCTTGGCTTGTATTGCGGTGCTTGGAGACACCATAATTTTGTTTGAATTTGTGATAATTAATCGCGAAGAAAAGTGTGATAGGAAAACGGGACAAGGTAGAGAGAGGGCATCCAATGGCGAGGAAAATAAGCCTCTCTACTTTGGGTCGGTAAGACTCCCAGGGCCGACTGAGATAGGCGAGATCTCTCCTCGATCGACTCAAATTGTTCATCACCCCACAGTGTAAAAACTGTGGGAGGTACATTTCTAAAGCCCTCGCGCCTCTCCTGTGAGCGAGTCCATTTTGTGTGTGACAATGAGATCTTATTTGATTTTTATTATCGCATTTATTTTTGAATGTGTGTGATGAATTAATCAATTAAGACCTACACCTGGTCATTCACGAGAAGAGATTTAATCACCCGACTCACTCTCTTACCAATAGTATGCTACCCTATCTATAATTAAATTTAAAACCAATCAACTAGCTAACCCACTAGGAGAATATTTTCGCAAGGTGATCACAAAGATAAATTTCGTGATTTTTATCGCCCGCAGACTTAAAGATTAAAATTGTCTATGTGTTAGTTAGGAATTTTCATTGCCTTGTGTGTGTCCAATTCCATCCTTAGGTAGTTGGGTTTTAGTGAGTTCGCCCAAATTAAAAGAATCCAAATATTTTTCCCACCCTTTTCTTCCAAAAATATTTTATTTCTTTCATTTTTAGAAAAATCCAAAAAAAGTTTCTTTCCTTTTGAAAATCATTTAAAAAAATCCAAAAATAAATATTTATCTCCTCATGGTCGAAGAACTCCCTTTACGGGAATACTTTGGCCATTTTTCCTTTTCTCGAAGCATGTTTGAAATTGAGCCTGAGTCCAACCTCCACACATTACTCAGTGACTTTAACTCTCAAATGCACACCGTTGATATTTATGCATCATCCACACACGCACCTCACATTCCATCGCCTCCGATTGTGACTATCAATGCATCAAATGTTTTATTGTACACATCTTATTTTATAGCCAATAACTTGCCCCATGAGTGTCCATACTCTTTATATCAAAACGAACCCACCATGGACCAAGTGTATCCATATGACACTGTTTCGGAACCCACTCAGACTTATTATCATGATGTATCCAATCCCGAGTTGTGTGAGTACCCCAGCTATTCGTGGACGACTGATCACCCTCCCACGCAATACGAATCCCAGCCCGATGTTGCGGATCCTCACACGTTCCAACAGTCATCATGGAAACCAAGTGCACCCATTCTCGATAAGTTCCCTCACCATGCCCCAAACGATTATCAACCTTTTGTCTCTCATTGAGAATATTCTCCCGTATATGACACACTTGACTCTGTTCCCCACACTTCCTTTGATTATTCTCCATATATTCCTATCCATAGTGAGTTGTGGCCACCTCAACCATCGTCACCACCCATCACTCCACCACCATCATCCACTTCCGCTCTCGAAAGCCTCTTGCAAAAGTTCATCGTCGAGGAAGAGTAAGCCATTCAAATTAAAATTTAAGACCTCCAAAGCCTTAAATAAATATTAAATGAAATAGGGTGTGAGAGAGAGAGTCGGATTTCACCCCAAGTTAACCCATTGTTTCCCCACGTGGAGTGATGATGCGTCGTCTTATGCCACTGACTTTGAGTGTGACCAACCCTATCATCCCGAGAATCTTGAAGATGACATTATTCCATGGTTCGGGCCTCAAGTTGACACTCGTGTTGATTTATTCGAAGATCGTGACCTTGATCTAATTCCACCATGTTTATATGAACCCATACTTAAGTACCCCATTTCCCTTTTCTGATGAATCCAAACAAATGCCCGAGTCTACACCTATTGAGCCCACTGAGTGTGTTCTCGAGGAACCACTTCATCATAGGTTAGCTCCGGCTGCGAGTGCTCACCATTTTCTCGAGATTGAATACGAGATGGTTCTTATCTCTTCAGATATGGATCCTGTCCCAATATTTCTAGTGATTCATCTATCTTCGATCTTGGTGCCTCGTTTGACTTACCCACCACATTCATTGGTGATATTCATGTGAAGAAGTTGACCACTCCGTCTTTAGATACCACACTCCCTTATGAGTATTCCTTTACTCCTTCCGAGGAGTGCGTGTCTCCCATACTTGAGTTGGATCATCTTCCACCACCCTTCATCCCACCAGATCCACCCTTTATCCCACCTAATTTACCCTTTATCCCACCCGACCCTCCCATTACCCCTTCCCTCCCATCATCTAGTTTGGATCTTGATATTATACCTTGAATGTTCCCATCCATATCTTTGGATCCTAACCTAAAACAACCATCCACCATTCATGAGAGTATATGTGTCGCTAGTCTCCACTTCCGTGACACCAAGTTTGTTACTCTATGCCCGCCACTCTCTTGTGGTTTTGATTTTTCCCATCGACATCTCCTTGGTGTGTCACGGTGCGACCATTATCTTTGCCCATTCATAGAACGATCCTGCAATTTCTATGAACCACACCACAATCCACTTTTTAAACCTTTTTGCCTTCCTCAACAACTAGAGAATCATTCTTATAGGGCCCAAGGTTTCCCTTACCTTATGGCTTAATAAGGCTCGTGATTGATGCTTACTCACCTTTTCCTTTCTTACCCTTACCTTAATCTCCACCCGCCCATGGTCCAATGATCCTTTGCATTATGTGATGCACTTTGCTATATAGGTAAATTGATCATTTTTAGCTTTAACCCAACAAGATTAAGGCTTAAGTCTTGTTTGGGGGTGATTCTCATCACCCCATTTTTCTGTCACCCCCTGCTTTCCTAGATCCTATCTTTAGGGTGAGTTTCAATCGTTCTGGATGAAGACATTAAACTTAACGCTGGAAGCCTGTGAGTTCTTCTATGAGTCTCATCCTGTTTGAGGCTGGAGTTGCTTTACTATGTTTATAGACTTGTACATTTTTTTATCTTATCATTTATTCAAGTTCATTTTGGCTACATCTTTCCAATTCATTAGTGGTTGATTCTGTTAATATCTTTCCTCCCTTTTGCGCTCAATTTTAAAAATCATTTTACTTAACATCGAGGACGATGTTACTTTTTGTTTGAGGGTGGGGAATTTATCAAAATCGTACCTCTTTTGGAAAAAAATCAAAACCTGACTGTTAAAATTTTCATGCAGTTTCTTTCATCTCACTCATTGATGTGAATTTTCTATCATCCATTTTTTAAGTCTAGGAATCAATATAGAAGATTGTTTTTCCAAATAGCTTATGTAATACGTTCCAAGGTATTTTTCACAATGAATTTCTAGACTCAACAAAATTTGCGCAGCTATCATGTCACTACGGTTTAGAGTTGAAGAGTATTATGGTTCTCAACAGAACCTTAAGGATCACTAGTGGAGACTTTAGCTTTTGAGATTTGTACCTTTCACTCTTTCAGAGTGTTTTACGCAATCTCCGAGTCACAATTTGATTCAACTTCTTTTGGGTCCGCACAAAAATCGTTATACGAACTTATTCTTCTTCTTTAGATTTTGGCTTGATCACTGAGAACAACATCACTTTCGAGTTGTAAGAAACACGCGTCTTGAAATTTGTCCCCAAATCTAGATTTTCGCCCATTCACTTCTTTAATTACCTTCCCATATTCTTCCATATTCATATACATTCCCCACACCATCCATTTATCATCTCCATTCATATATCATCCATTATTTTGAGAAAAAAGAGTGCTTTCCCAAATGTAAAATGCCTTCAGTGTTGAGAGTATAAAAGAGGAAAAAGAGAAAAAAATTGAAAAATTGAAAGAAAAAAAGTAGAAAAAGAAAAGAAAATTTGAAAAAAAAATAGAAAAAAAAAAGAAAGAAAAGAAAAGAGAGAGTTTGAAGTCAAGTCTTGTGAAATAAAGACATTTGTGCCTAAAGTGTTAAACACTCTTCTCGCATATCCATCAAAACATTCATCCTATTCTACATCATCTTATCCTACCCTTCCCAGTTCATTTCCCCCACACCCATATACATCCTTATTTTTCATTAGGTGTTCAAGCAAAATGAAAGTCAACATGATGAATAACTCGACGTTCTCACTATAGTGATTAGCATTCTTTTCATGAGATCATTTTTCTTTCTAAATGTTCTAATTTCTTATGTGTGTGTTAGACGTTTGACCTTGCTTACATTTACTCACCTCCTCACTCACAAGAGCAATACACTTACCCAAATCTTGTGAGTTCATTTGAGAGAGTTACACCCAATGAGATTTTGAAGTTGAAGAGTTGATTTCGAAAAGGCGATCTAAGAATTACTCTATAATGCTCGATCAATTTTAAATGATTCACACTACACACGTTGAGTTCTAGGAAGGATGTGCCTTGAGTATTTACTTAGCTAAACGTTTTATGCACTTATAGCTTGTATTTATCAAAATATTTATCTCGTGATAGATTGTGCGATTATTCTATGTCTAATAAGAGATTGACTGTCGTTTGCAAATAAAGAATTTTGTGGGTATATTCCCTACAAACCCTCACAAGACACAACACGTCGTGTAGGGCAACCTATAGGTTTAAAGTCTTGTTGAACATGCTAAGTGAAATCGCAAGTTCTCGGGAAAGTGGTACACTTTTGGTTTCTTATCTTTCTTTCTTTTTATATTTTGCTCGAGGACTAGCAATGTTCTGTTTGGGGATGGTGTGATAAACACCCAAAAGTGTACATTTTATACCCCAAATAGACATATTTTAATTGCTAATTCTCGATAAATTAAGTCTTGTACGTGTAATTATTTATTGTGTAGGCTTCATTGTGGTTGCGGTGTCAAAAGCTCTATTTCGAGGCAATTTGCAGTTCAAATGTGGCTAAATCACTAATCCAGTAACCCTAGCATATCCCACACCAAACTTAAACCTACCCCGAACCCTATGTGTGTTGAGTTTGTACTTTGATTAATTTTTAGATTTTTTATTTTGAGTCGTTTCTACTTTTAGAATTTATTTTAGATTTATTTAGAATTTTCTATTTTCTATTTCTTTTTAACTAATGTATTTTATTTTATTTTGATTTTATTAGTTTTAATTTTTAATCTTTGTTTTATTTTATTTTTACGATTAGTTTTTAGGAGTTTATATTCAGTTTTATTAGATTTTATACTTTTAGGATTTTAGTTTTTATTTTTATTTCTTTAATTTTATTATTTGAGTTTTATTTATTAGATTAGGATTTTACTTTTATTTATTTTATTTATTTTATTTTTATCATTTTAAATTATTTTCTTTTATTAATTTTATTTTTTTAGAAAGATAGTGTTGTTTTCATTTTTATTTTTTAGGCACAAATCAACACACACACACACACACACACACACTAATCTTATACACCTAGCATACACCAAAACAACACACTCAACCCTCACCCTAATTCCCATACGCTACACCACACACAACCACCCCCACTCCATCTTCAACCTCCTACTCACTCTCTCTCCTGTCACCTCCATTAAGACAACTACACCCACCTCTCTCTCTCTCTTAATACTCATCTACCAAAAAAACCCACTAACCAAGCCCGGAACCAAATCTCATCCTAAAACCAATCCAAATTAAACCAAGAAAAAGAAAAACAAAAGAAAAACCGTTTACCCCCGAAACCCAGAAGTTGTCCCAACTTGGGCGACCCACAACTCGCTTGTTCCTCTAACCCAAAAGCCCATCGCGACCCGTTCCAACCTTATACGTCCATACATATTCAACCCTCCATACCCGCTACTTCCCAACTCCATAACTCGGACCTTCTCCTGCCATCTCCGACGCATCCCACTCCTTGTACCAGGTCGACTCGAGAACCCATTTTCATCCCTTTACTTGCTACCCATTAATCTATTCAGACCCAGTTCAACCCTCAACCCGAGCTCCGACCTCCATTTGAACTAGCAAAATCCAGTTCCCATTTTCATTTTACACATAACCAATCCAAACCCATACTCCCAAGATAAACCCATTTTTACCAAATGTTAAATAGATTTCTACCTGCCAAATTAAAGCCAAGCCAAATAACCAAAAACCCACATGTTTTAAAAACCACCTTTAACCACTTTCCAAAAATACCCCTCAACCCCCATTTTCCTAATATAACCCCTAACTGCCTCACACCACATGCACACTCACATTTTAATACTTTCAATTATGCCCCTAGCCTCATTGCACCTATAAATTGAAGAAGAAGACCCCCCTAAAAAAAGAAGTGTTAGGCTAGAGAGAGAATTAGATAGAGAAACACCATTTTTTATTTTTTTAGTAGTTTAGTTTATTTTATTTTCATTTTTAGATTAGAAAAAAAAGAAAAAATAATAATAATTGAGTGTTGTAATTATTTTGAGATAATTGTTGAAAAATTGAATATCGTTGCAAAATCAAGTAGAAATTTGGTTTGATTACTCGTCTCTAATTTTCATGCTATGCTCTTATTTTATTCTAATTTTTATTAGATGATGATTATGGATGTCTAATCTCCCATTCAAGGGAGGAATTGAAACCCTCATAAATCCATTTTGATTTAATTGCCAATTTTAATTTTTGTTAGTTTCCTTTGATTAGTAAATTAAATTCTAACTTTATTTTCACATTAAGAAATGGAAAATCATCCTTGAGAAAGGATTGAAAATTCTATTATCATTTGTTCATTTGATGCAAACTAGATATAGGCTTATCACTTAATTTAAATTTTAGTATAATTTTCATGTACTATTGTTTTTATTATTGTCTAATTAAAATTAGTTGGATGAATCGATCCTAGCGAGTGATTTGTTTGATTAATTTTAATTCAATTAGATTAGTGTGTGTATGATTTAAACTTACTTTTCTTAAAGAATATTCAATTAATTCATTAGTGTAATGAGAGTTAACTTTTGAATTAAATGAATATTTTGGAAATTGATCAAATTAAAATAGTGCAAGTTAGATTAATTTGTGTGAAGTGGGGGTGGATTTCCATCCCTTGAACATTTCTCTGTCATTTTGTTACATCTTACTCATTTTCATCACACACTTATTTATATTTTTCACATTTTACTTATAGTTTGATTACCATTTCTTATTTAGTTTTTAGTTTAATTCACATTTATCTAAAAATTGTTTTAATATTGAAAAAGCTAAAAAAGAATTAGAAAAAGTAAAAAGTCCAAAAAGAAATTAAATAAAAATGAATTACATGTGTTTTTCTCTCGATTCACTCCCTTGATTTGGATTGATATCTCACTTACCACTATTATCTAGTTTTGTTCTACTTTTATAGGTAGTTGAAGGATTTTGATTAGATAGGCTTTCTACAACGACGACATACCAAAAAGCTATCTATCAGTAATTAAATTATCTGTTTGATTGTCAATCTTTCAACATGGAGGATGAAACCTATCCAATTTCTTAAATAACTTCCAAGGAAGTGTTATAATTCCTTACAAACACAATATTTCTTCAATTATTCAAATACTTTAGGATAATTCATGCCTAGGAGGTCCCCAAAATATGGAGGATTATTAATGAGGTTCATCATTTCAATTAAATTTATAACACTAACTTGGGGATTAATGAGATCCTCTACTACTACTCTATTGTCATAATGACTACTATAGTAAGTCTAAATTAATTAACTTGAGAGTGGTTCAGATCCTTTTTAACTCGAATAAGAAGTATTAGTACCATTGATTCATTATTAGAAATTCATAATTTTTCCCAATTCAAAAATAATTTGTAAGCCATTGATGGGCACCAAATACCCCATGAGGCTAAAAAGGCAAGTTATTATAAATTTACTAATAAATTTTTATTTTGTTCACTAAATCATTTTTTTGGTTATGTTATGTGGTTAAAATAAAATTGAAATCATTGTAACGATTAGCCCAACTTTGAAAATCTAGAGAAAATACAGAAAATTAAACAACGTTTAAGACCCTCTTACCATCATAGATCGACTAGCGTACTCTAGTCCTTAAGTCCATTTGTGAAACTACTTTTTTCTCGTCAAATGACCAAAGAACCTAATGTTTCTTCGAGTTAAGAAGGTCATATTCTCCTCAAATTCTCTATTAGTAGCTCTAGTAAAATTTCCAACTAGACCTGTACTTCGTTTGAGTCCTTATATATGAATAAGGTACGTGTAAATGCCTCACTTAAGCAAGAATTTGTTTTAATTTATGTTCAGGAAGAAGAAGAAGAAGAAGAAGAAGAAGAAGAAAAAGAAGAAGAAGAAGAAAAATAAAAAGAAGAAAAGATGGGCACTTAAAAATATTACACTTATTAGACAAGATTCTTATAAAGGTGCCATCAGCCTATTCTAAGTCTAATTACGTTGATGAGTAATGAGTCATCGACCAGATTTGAGATGATCAACATTACTGACTCCCCAATAAAGGGCATAATAAATAAGCACATGCCTATAATAAATCCAAGTAATCTATTAGTCAGGAATCCTAATGTCAGAGGAGATCGTTTGTAAAACTCTATACTCAAAGATAAATTACCACACTAAGGAAAATAGGAATTCATTCGATGTTATATGAAGGAGGTTAATTAGAATACTCAAGAGACCAAGTCTTAAGGACCGAACAAGCTCTATGCTCCATCGGTCAACCTAAATAGGAGGATTCCTGAGGAAACTAATTTTGAGAATATAGAGATCGATACTACTTTAACCAATTGAGTAGGTAGCAAAATAACTCCACATGATCAATCGTGTTGTAAAACAACACACTTGATGGAACACGTTGTGAGCAACCATCATCTTTCTTGACTAAAGTACTAATGAGCCATAAAAGGTGATGATATAGAGAGAACTATTTTACATAAAGTAATATTCCTTTTGCACATGATCCCGTGCGTGCAAACTTTATATTTTTTATCGGGCAATGCACTTAAGTTACATGCTAAAGATGGAGCACTTTTAGTTAATATAATATTATTTTCCATGTTGTAAGGCAACTTCAGCCCTTCCTTAACGAGTTTGTTCCCCATTAAATGATCGATGGTGGCTGTGGTACAAACATGGAGGCCCAATTTCTGATAGTCTAAATAGGCTCAACACGATGCCCGAGTCAAATTAAACATTGAATGGATAAATATGAGAATATATCATGCGGAAAATTAAATACTCGTTTTGGTTACCGGCATTCTCGGAGGAGATAAACAGGAATCACCAATGATCCAATGAAGAGCTAGGAGAGTTTTGGTACAACTCAACTAATTTTTATTACTATAAATACAACCCTCACCACGGGACATGTAATTCTTAACCTCTAAAGAATTAATAAAAATAGATAAACCCTCTATGGACGTAGGCAGTTGTCGAACCACATAAATATTGTGTGTTGTGACCATTTCGTACTCTTTCAATCCTTTTTCTCTTTAGAATTATTGATTGTGATTTATTATCTCAAAGTGGTTTACCAATACGAGGGTCCAAAAGGAAGAAAAGACCCTTAAGGTCCCAAAAGTTAAGACTGAGACTATATATACTACATTTATCCATTATAGAAGGGAAAAGGGAAATGATATGCAAAAGAGAGAATAGACTTTAATTGACTTAAAGATATTCTGAAAGAATTTAAATATTGTATACACTTGAGAGGAGAAGTTTTATTGTTGAGATTGAGTTCTTGTAAACATTCCTTTTCATTATTTAAGTGAAATAAAACCCTAGATCCTATGGACGTAGCCCAAGTTATTCTTAGAGTTAATTATCTCCATTCAGCATACTTTCTTTAGTACTGAGTTGTCATCATTCATGCAATGTCTATTTACGCATCACCATTAATACGGGTTATGCCTCCATTTTATTATAAATACCCAGAGGAAAACAAAAATTACAACTTCTTATCCCTACCTAGAGAGAATTGTTCTCTTATATTTGGCGACTATGTTGGGGAATAACAATTTGTTTCATAGGCAATTGCATCAAAAATGGTTTCACGATCAAGTGGAAACTTATCTAAATAATGTAGGGCACAAGAAATGGAAACTCCATTAAAGTTAAAGGAGTTAATGGAATGGAAGATTCAAGAGTTTCAATCGGAACTATCATTAAATCTTCATCCATATGTAATTTTTGTTCTACAGAAGAAGCCCGCTCAGAGAGGAAATCAAAGAATAAGTAATCCCAGTCATTGAAGAACAAAGAAATGGACAAGAGGCATCATTGGTGCCTTTAACAACTGGACTTAATCATTCCTTATATGGATCGTTGTCATTAGTATTTACTCCACCCACAGGATATAAGGGGGCATCCTCTAAATGAAAAAAATGTCTTGTAAAATATATTTATTTCATAAAAAAATAATTCCACACTTAGAGAAATAAGTTACGGGTAGGGCTTGTGAAGGTTTCTCGAATAGAGCATCATGAATGGAAACACCTTCCACAATATCACTTGGTTTATTGATTAATTTTCTCTCTGGAGAAGCTGGTAGAGAAGGGGTTAGAGTTAAGAGTACACGTGTTTGACTTAATTTCTCCGTCAAATATTTTTTTCATTGGGGCGCGGGGGGGGGGGGGGGGGGGGGGGGGGACTTGTGTTCGAGATCCTTTCTTCATTGGAACTTCAGGAAAAACCTTCTTGTGATGGAACCTGGGAAATATTAAAATCATCAGCTAGGTGACTTCTCTGAATGGGCAATGGAATTTGGGGGGTATGGCAGCCATCTCATAGGAACCTTGAGTTGCTTTGCACTTCATGGGATTTGCATTAAATATACCTTTTATTTTTGCACCAACAACTACTTTCTCTCCTTTCATTCCCCCTTTAATAATCTTACTAATTGGGGCCAAACGAGGGATTTTTTGAGGTAGTTCAATGTTGGTGGTACTTAACCAAAATGTTGAAACTAACAATGGAGTTATTTTTAAGTCCAAGTTCATTCGGGCCAAAACGTTCCACATTGGGATAAATTGGTTGAGTTCTCATGTAGGCCCTAAACTTCCTGAGTTGGGTTGGCTAAAAGTGACAGAGCCAGCCCATCAAAACATCAACATTCATTCTTTTATCAGTTATGATCATCTTTCCATTAAAGTTTTTGCACAAAGTAAATAAACTCCGTTGTGTGAAGTTAAGGCATAAAGCATATAAAGAGTCAGCAATTCTTATATTTTGTCAAATTGGTAGTGGGATACATTGGTCAAAAAAAATTGTCTAGCACAACAATGAGGATTGTAAACCTCAGTTTATTTTTCCACGTAGTGAATGAAGGAAGGCGGCTGGGTGTAAGAATAAGTACTAGAACAAAGGAAGGGTCTTCAATAATAGAAGCTTTTGAGTTGATCAAGGGAACTTCATAAGCTTTATATTTGAAAAATGGCCATGTTTTTGCATAATTTTTTCCATAATAAGGCCTATCCACAAGAGCATTGTGGACATCAATCAAAGGAAAAAATCCTTCTTACTCTATTTATGGTTCCAGCACAATAATTTCATGCGCCTGATTGCAAACTTGCTAATTGGGAGATCTACTAGAGAAAGCTCAGGGAATCTATTATAGAAAAATCCCATCAATAGGATCGTGTTGCCAAAGTTTGAAGATTATACCTACCAATAAAACGATCCATATAAAAATGAGCTCTATCTAACCAAGTACACAAATAGCCCAATATTATAGAAGTCAAAGGAATGGTGACTCCACGAGCAAACCTAAGTGATAAATTTATCAAGCTTCTACGTGGCTGATCATTGGGATTACTAGGTAGGAATAAACGAGAAAGAAAACATAAAAGATATGCAACGAGCTCAAAATTTTAATATTTCCCAGGAACAAATCGTACGATGGGTATTATATCAATTTATTTTTCTCTTTGGACAGCTTCAAATGAACCTTGTAAAATATTTTATGAATCGACCAAAGGTGGACTTAAAAGAATCACTAATGTACTCATTGAAAAGTCTATTAATCTCCATTCGAGCTTCAACTTCCTCCTTATCCAGTGGTCCATCGTGATATGGAACAATGCTACGGGTTTCTATTCCCATGATTTCACACACATCTTCCAATGTGAGTGTGAACTCACCACAAGATGCCATGAAAGTCTGAAATAAGTAATTAAATCGAGAGATCAACAGGTGAAGCACTGAATTTTTTTAGATGGTAAAATCCTCAAACACATAGGTGACACTATAAAGGCCAATTTGGAGAAGACCACTATCATTTATATTACAAATATAGGTGACCCAAACAACAAAAACCTCGAGCAAACCACCTGGTGGGTCGAAGTAAATATTGGAATGATGGAAGTATCTTATGTCCAATCGACATCTCAAAATACCATAAAGGGAAAGATTACTTCCCTTGGACTGATTCTCAAGTTGATCGGCTATCAGTAAACGATTTTTTAATCCTCTTAAATTTATAGAAATTTCCCTACCCGCTTCTCAAAACCTGTCTCAATCTCTAAAGAATGGAGTAGAGTGATAGTGATTGAATAATGATTTTTTCTCTGCTAATTTAGATGACGGAGCCACAATGGAGATCTTACTGAAAACCTCCACAACTTTACTTGATGCTGCCTTTTTTTGTACAAAATAAGAGTATAATCAGAAGAAAAGTGACGAAAATATTGTAAAAATGGTCATAACAGAATACGATCGTCAAAGAATGAAGAAACAAATTAGTATTTGCAAAGAAGAATTCGATGTCTCTATGAAAAAAACTTGAAAGCTTTAATGGGAGTAAAAGAGTTACAAAATTTTAAAGAAATCAAAGGGAAAAGATTTATAAGGTTTCTTAACAAAGTTGTCGTTTAAAATAATCTTTTGACGACTCACTAAACCACATGACCATCTGAAATTGTGGGCAAAATAATGATTGCTTAAACTAATGTCTCAAAAATCATCCAGTGACTACAACGTGGCAAAAGGTGATAGGGATGTTAGATTTAATGGTCTTAGATTTCAATTCAAACGTATACAAATGATTAGTATATACGTGTGAGATACAAGTGGACACAAATGGATACATATGCAGTCAAGGTTCTTCGATTATTCGGTAGAATGTTATTCAGTTTTAGATTCATCAAATAATGGTTCCTCACTTTTCAATCCTCAGTTCAAAACATTCTAAAATAGAGTTCACTGAGATTCTACGACTTGAGAGACTTCAATTTAAAGAGTTATCGGTCCAAAGCATTTGAATTTATAAATTATTTAAGCAAGATGTTTTGTATATAAACTTCTTGTTTGCACAACAACTTTTTATATGGGGGGGGGGGGGCGGGGGGGGAGGAACGTAGGAGGGTCTTATCTGCAAAACTCTACTAAAAGATTAATTACCTCACCAAGGAAAATGGGAATTCATTCGGTGTTATATGGAAGGGGTTGATCTGAATACTCGAAAGACCAAGTCTAGCAGAACTGGAGAAGCTTTATCATCCATCGATCTACTTGGCTAGGAGGATTTTTTGGGAAAGTTATTTTGAGAATATAGAGAGTGAAACTACTTTACCCGATTGAGTAGGTAGCTAAATCCATGAGATCAAGTATGTTGCGAAACAACTCATTCGATGGAACATGTTGTGAGCAACCATCAGCTTGCTCGACTAAAGTACTAATGATCTGTAAAAGATGCTGACGTAAAGATCACTATCTAATATAAAAGAATATTCATTTTGCACAGGATCCCATGTGTGCAGAGTTTTATTTTATATTGTCCAGTGGGTTTTAGCCCCATGGTAAAGCTGGAGTATTTTTATTTAATGTAATATTATCTTCCATGTTTTAAGGAAACTTAAACCCATGCCTAATGGGCTTGTACCCATTAAATGACTAATAGTTTACCTGCAGAAGGGTCTAAAAAGAGGAAAAGACAGTCAAGGTTCCACGATTTAAGGTTAAGACTATATATGTTGCATTACTCCATTATAAAAGGGTCGTGAAAAAGGAGAGAGAATAGACTTGAAAAAATTCTGAAAGAGTTTAAACAGTGTATACATGTGATAGAAGAAATTTTATTATTGAGATTTAGTGTTACTAAACATTGGATTTCATTCTTTAAGTGAAATAAAACTCCAGTTGTTGTGGACATAGCTCAATTTGGTTGAACCATAATATTTCGTGTGCTCTTACAGTTGATTTTCTCAATTGCGCATATTTACTTCACTATTGACTATACTTATCATCACTCTTATAGAGTACATTTTCCCATCGCCATTACTACAGGTATGCCTCAGTTTTACTATAAACACCCAGATGACTAAATAAATTACCACTTCTTTTTGCTACCTAGAGATAAGTTCCCTCTTTCACCCAAAATATGTGAAAAAAGTTAGCGGGCAATTGACTCTTCATAGATATCCAACTTTCCACAAAAGAGAGACCTGCTATAATTTAAATATAAGTATTGTCCACTCTAGATGTTGCGTCTAAGGTTTTAATGGTGTTTTTATTTCCCACAGTTGTGGATATAATATTTAAGCTCATCTCGAAAAGATTGGTCGTGATGTTGTGAAAGAATTTTTCACTTGTTTCTTTAGGTTGAGTTTTAAAAAATTTCTTTATTATAAACTGTACTTATATTAACTTGTCCCCATTTTCCTATTATATTGACCTAGACTTTAGCAAGTTCTTCAAAAAAGAGTTGCGAATGAGAAAAAGGTTTTGGAATTTCATAGAGATATGGGAAGACTACAAAAGATGGTTGTAAAATCCAATAAGAAGATGGTGGATGAGTTGGATGCTCATTAAAAGGAAATTTATTGCCTCTCCAATGTGGTGGTGGATCTTAAGGTAATGTGTATGACCTGGACACCAACCTTCAGACCTCTAAAGCCAAAAAGGGGAAGATCTGGGAGGAATTGATAAGAAGATCACCGAGCTACGTGATAAGGTTCACTAATTTTAGACCCTAGGTGGCCTTAAACATAGAAATCCAAGATAATGAACATGTTCAAAGAAAATTCTGGGATGTTTCCTTTAAAAATTCTGATGGACAACTAGGATTCATCCAAAAAGTCTCCTTCAAATTGTATTTGGATGCAGCGTTGAAGTCAACCGGAGTTATTGAGGAATCTAAGATGTTTACCTAGAAAAACTTAGGCACACCTCGTATAGTTTTCCAAGAGGAAGAAACTATCACTAAGGAGTCTTAATCTGAAAATACTACCCCCACTGACCTTTATGTTTGTTCATATAATAATCTTCCCATTTCCTTCCATTATTTCATAATATATTTCAGCAAAATTATTATAGGTCTTATCTTATTCTACTATTATTAAGAATGTGTTGTTAAGTGTTTACCTATCTGTTGTGATCTTAAATTTGTATGAGATTTTTTCAATTAATTTAACAGTTGTCTTATATTTAAAAGCATGTTTTTTTATATCTTTTATTCTATTGTTTAAGAAAGTTGGTGGTCAGTAAAAAACTATCCTAATAAATTCCAAGGCCTTATAGATGCCAACTTATTCTTTGGTGAGGGTGTTTCTGGGATCAAATTCTTAATATCAACATATTAGTTATCAAGATTATATAACAACATTGTTAGAACTGTGTACCTGAATCCATATTTGTGATTGTGACTTGGGGGTTAGAAGTCTTCCACAAACTAATCCCTCTTTTTCCATGAGTTCTCTCTCAATAATGGAAAATGAGGTGGACAGTATCTGAGTGCATTGGCCTTGGAAACCAGAAACCTTCATTATTTAGGCATCTAATTACAACCCCGTAAATTCTAATTAGTTGACTTTTGAGTAACAAATAGGTGATTCCTGGGTAATCACACATTACAAAGAACATACTCATTTTTGATGCCTTATTAGGCTCTACTAATTAGATCACTTAATCATCCCAATTAGTGTAGAAGCCCATATATAATTTCAATTTAATATATAAGCCCACATTATAATATTAACAATATTCCAACAATCTCCCACTTAGGCTACATATTAATTTCAAATGCAATTATATTTTATAACCTTAGGTGCGCACCATATTTTCTATCTATCATTAAAACATCTCCTAAATCAATCTGGTCCATCTCATATACCAGTATGAGGCCAAAGAGACCTTTGTTACATTTATTTCATAACTCGATCCATCAATGATTACCATACCAAATAAGTACGGATGTGTGACTAGAAATTACATGTAATGTGATATCATTCATGCATATTTTCAATTGGTCCTTACCTTTTTTTCATAGTGAGATCTAACCTTAGTCTTTTAAACCTTATTTTATACCACAATTAGAAGATAATACAACCAGAGTAAACAATAAAATGAAAATACCATCAACTTTATTCTGCAGAAAACTAAAACATATATAAAGTATCCCATCAGTGTACTCATGAAAGACCTTGGGTAGTAAGGTTTTAATAAGGGGATCCGCGAGCATGGAGTTTGTTCCTTATATTCAATATACACTATCTTACTCTGAACTCTCTCCTTAACAATAAGAAACTTAGTGTCTATGTGCTTAGACTTCAATGATATTCTATTGTTATTCAAATATAGAACAACTGAATTATTATCATAATATATCTTTAGCGATCTTTCACTACAATCCACAAGTCACAACCAAGTGATAAAATTTTACAGCCATATCACATGATTTGTTGCCTCATAAAAAGCTATGAACTCTGTTTCCATAGTGGAAGGAGCAATGAGTGACTTCTTATCACTCCTCCAGGAAATATCACCTTCGAACAAAATGTAAACATAATAAGAAGTGGATCTTTTAGTATTTTCTCAACCCGTAAGATCGGCATCAGAATGCCCAATGATCTTTAAATTATCTGACTTCTGATAGATGAGCATGTAATCTTTTATTTTCTATAAATGCCTCATAACCCTCTTGGCGTCTTTTCAATGATCCATCCCAGGGTTATTCAAATATCTTCCTAACATACCCATAATGTACGCTAAATATAGACGTGTTAATGTAAGATCTTTCATTTCAAAATGCTTAGTTATAAATCTCTTGATTTCATGCAATAAGCCTATGTCGCTGTTAGCCAGTAATATGTCATCGACATATTGCACAAGGAAGATAAGTTTACTCCCACTGAACGTATGATATACATAGTCATCAACTATACTAACCTCAAAACCATAAGAGATAATGACTTAATGAAACTTTTGATACCATTAATGGGAAGCTTGTTTGAGACCATAGATGGATTTCTTGAGTTTGAAAATCATAGACTTTGGATCACTCGAGACAAAGTTTTCTATTTGCACAATATATATATGGTTTTCTCAATGTTAACATTGAGAAAATCCATTTTAACATCCATATGATGTATCTTTAAATCAAAATGAGCTACAAGTTCCATTATTGTCCTGAAGGAGTCTTTTGTCGAAACTGGATAGAAAGCCTCTTTATAGTCAATGCCTTCCTTATGAGTGAAACCCTTTGCGACTAGACCTACCTTATATCACTCAATATTTCCCTTAGAATCTTGTTTGATTTTAAATATCCATTTACAACCAATGGGCATCACAACTTCAGGTAACTTAATAAGATCCCAAATGTCGTTATCTCTTATGGATTTCATCTCATCATTTATGGTATCAATTAACTTTTAATAGTTTGTAATTTATTTGATTTATTGGAAGTTCATTGGATCATCTCACATTGACCCTATGTCAAACTCATGATCTTGAAAAAACATAATGTGATCACTTAAAATTGCACTTCTTCTTTCTCTAGTGGATCGCCTTAGTTGCACTTCTTCATGAGGTTATTGAGTTTTCTCTTCTGAAGAAAATATTTGATTTTGAGTAGGAAGTCCTTACTATTGTCTTTTTATACACTATCAGCAGGCTGAACAATGTTTGGAGGAGGAATTGATTCCTCTTCAAAGATAACATTCTTATCCTTAACCCTGTCTTCCCCCTCAAACTCAACACCCTTAAGAAATATCACATTTCCCATATAAAAAAATGGCTTAGTTGAGGGATCATAGAGCTTGAACCCCCTCGACCGTTCAGCATACCCAACAAAATAGTAGCTAGTAGTTTTTTAGTCTAGTTTCTTTTTTTTTTTTGCCTATAAGGCCTTGCCTGAGTTGGACATCTCCACATGTGTAAATGCTTAATGACAGGCTTTCGGCCTATCCATGGTTCGAAGCTTTAGCTATCACTTTACTAGGTACTCTTTTTAGAATATATATTGCAGTCTTAAGTGCCTCTCCCGATAATGATTCTGGAAAAAAATAATGAGAAGTTATACTTCTTACCATGTCCTTAAGTGTTCCGTTTCATATCTTAGTAACACTATTTATGCTAGGCTGCCCTTGCATAATGTCCTGTTGGACGATAACACATTCTTCTGGGAATCTAGTAAAAGGTCCTGGATGTTGTTCACCTGGCCCGTCATATCTGCCTAATTCATCGCCACGGTTAGATTTGATAACTTTAATCTTCTTGCCTAGTTGATTTTCAAATTCGATTTTAAAGTCCTCAAAAACATCCAAGGATTGTGAATTCTCATGAAATTGATAAAATACTGTTGACCATTCCAAGAATCCATAGGGAATGGACTGCAACTATCAGCATGTATCAATTCTAAGATGCCATAACTCCTTTTAGCACTTAATTTTTGAATGTTTGTCTGTGTCCCCTTTATACACCCAATAAAAACATCAAAGTTTGTTAAATCAAGTGGTTTAAATATTCCATCTGACACATACCTTTCAATTCTCTTTTGGGAGATAAGACCCAAACGTTTGTGCCATAAGGCGTCGAAATTATTATTAGTCAATTTACATTCTGTGCCTCGTGTAGTTATTTGCAAGGTTTCATTAAATGAGGCATTGGTATTCAACATATATAATTTATCATTTAAAGAACCAGTCGCAACAAGAGTATAATTAAGAAAAAGACTGACTTTATTATTTACAAATGAACAAGAAAAACCATATTTGTCCAAAACAGAAGTAGAAACCAAATTTCGTTTGAAAGATGGTACTGCATAAGTCTCGCTTAATTCAATAAAATTACAAGTCTCAAAAGATAATCTAAAAGTCCCAATTATTTCAACTATAACTATTTTTCCATCGCCCGCATAGATGAATCTATCAGCATCATAGGTGATCGGCTCCACATACAACCCTGCATAGACACATTTACATGAGTAGTATCACCAGAATCTACCCACCAAGTTTGACTAGGTACAAAAGCCAAATTAACTTCAAAACAAATCAAAGTGAGAAGTGTACATTTCTTTACACGCCATGAGGCGTACATGGAACAATCCTTCTTCACATGCCTAGGTTTCTTACAAAAGTAATAGGCAAATTCCAAATCTTGTTTCTTTTGTAAAATTTTCGGTTGTGATATTCCTATTATAGTTTTTTTCTCATCACTCCTTTTTCTCTTATTATTCTTTGAGGTAAATGCAACATAATCACTTTCAATTTTCTTTTCTCGCTTCAATCTACCCTATTCTTATACACAATGAGAAATGAGATCATTAAGAGTCCATTTATCCTTTTGAGTATTGTAGCTAACTATAAACATGCTATAATGTGCAGGAAGTAAAATCAGTACCGGATGCATGAACAAAACATCAGACAACTCTAACTTTAGTTCCTTAAGTTTTGAAGCGATGTTAGACATATTTATAATGTACTCCCTTATGTTTTCTTTACGTTTATACCTCATTAAATAAGGTTAGTTAGAAGTGTACTTGTCTCAGCCTTTTCGTTCTTTGCAAAACTATTTTCAAAATTTAGCAGGAAACACTTAGCAGTTACCTCATCGAACATACCGCCCCTGAATTCTTTTGGAATGCTATGATTTAACATCATTAGACTTCAGAGATTATAACTATCCCACTTTTCAAAGTTCACTTTATCCTCAATGGAACTTTTGTCCGTAAGAGGAGTGGACGTATAGTTTAAAACCATGCAACTAAGAACTATCAGAATGTCTACTTTCTAGTTCTTGAGGTTTGTGCCGTTAAGAACAGATATTGTGTTCATGTTGGTAGTGATATTAGTAGCAGAAGTAGTAATTGAAATCATGTTGGTAGTGATATTTGTAGCAGAAGCAGTAACTGAATTTAGAGAATAAATAAATAGCATAACCTCAAATTAAAATTCATGTCAAGATATATTAGAAGAATAAGTGCAAGACATAAATTTTATACAACTTTAATGGTGGCCCCTATTTAAGATACCTAGCACAACATTAACGTTTAGTCTTTGGACAGAAACATTAAATTTTAAGTGGTACTCTTAGAGCAGAAATCAAATGTTGATGATAAATCCGGTTAAACAACAACCTTCCTTTGGTCCGGTATATTATCCACATGGAAACTTTATAATCATCATACATTTATTCTCGCATATATATTTATTATTTGGCCAACTAACAACCTTCCTTTGGGCCGATCACTAATTTCATAAATAATAAACACACGTCTTAATAACTCAAAATAGATTAATCTATGAAATAGACGTTACTTTCGCAACGCAATACTTTAATTAATTTATTTTAAGATATAAGACAAAAGGGTATTAATTAAATACCACAGCTGGGAGCATGGCTTTAGTTCCGTAAAAAAAATCCTCAATCCAAATCATTCAGAAAACATATGTTCCCCTAAAGGGATTCTTCTTCCTCCCATCAACCATATGAACATCTTATCATATATCTAATATTCAAAACATTATATCGAAACTCTGGTCAACACCAAATAATGCATAAAATGAATATTAGCACAAAATTTAATGATAAAAAAATATATGTAATGATTTATACAATAAAATATGGGAAAATAATTTATTTTTTCAAAAATGGAAAATTTTAAGTTATCACTATAGTAAAATAAACAATCTCTTTAGCATCACTCTCCAATTTGTGGAATTGTAAAATCAATTTTTAAGCGAGAGTTATTAGCATTGATATTATTACTAAATATGGCAAAAACGCGTGTTTAGGGGTCTAAACGACCTCAAATTGCCGAGATAAGGTGGTGCCCAATTTTTACAATGGGTTTTGTTTATTTCAATATTTCCAGGTGACCACCGAAATTTCGTAAAATTCTGAGTGAGAAAATGAAATATATCAATGAAAACATCCCTTAAAATTATTTTCAATTTGTCTTGAACAAAACTGAATGAATCCATCCAAATCCCTTTTGAGAGAAATTAAAAAAACATTATGGATCTAAAATCAACAATCCATTAATTAATTTTGGGATTATGATTATTAAAAACATAAAAAATACATAAAATTCTATATAAAATCATAAAAGCCATATGGGTTCTATCCAAATCGTATGTATGATAAAATAAAAAAAAACATTCCTAAATCAAAATTACAATATAAATATTAATAGTCTAATATTATTAATACCAACATATTAGATTATCAAGATGGCATAATAAAACTGTTACAACTGTGCACCCGAATCCATAGTGGTGATTGCAACTTGGGGGTTAGAGGCCTCCCACAAACTAATCTCACTTTCTCTATGAGTTGTCTCTTAATGATTTGAAATTAGAAGGAGGGTATATGAGTGCATTAGCCTTAGGGACTAAAATCCTTCATTATATAGCCATTTAATTAGAACCCCATAAATTCTAATTAGGTGACTCTTGCGTAACCAAGATTCTTAAGTAACTAATTGGAAACTCTTGGATAACCACACATTATAAAGCCCATACTCATTTTAGATGTCTTATTAGGCTATACTAATTAGATCACTTAAGTAGCCCAATTAGAATAGAAGCCCAAATACAATTGCTATTTAATATGAAAGCCCACATTAGAATATTAAATTTATTCCAACAGATGTATCCAAGCATAGCAAGAAGGACTTCAAACTAACATATTGGGATTTTAAGGACTTGTGGTGTGGGAATGTCAATTTTGCCATGAATAATTTTGTGATATTAGAAGAAATCAATAAGATGGGAAATATTACCACTTTTGGAGGTTGATAATGTTGAGTGAAATAGGAGTTAAGTGTTTTTCATGCCATGATTGTACGGGATAAAAAGGTATGCTAATTATATTCTAAAAAGGTACAATATGATTTGATATCAATTAGAAAAGGTCCTCGTCGGGCTTAGAGAGATGCCTATGATGAAGGAAAGTAACATGTTGGAATGAACATTGTGGACATCGAGTCTTAAGCCAATAATAATGTTGGAGAAATTCTTTGTGCATCCTAAGTCCCAGAGGTTTATATATTCTAGTGGTAGTATTCCAATGACTGCCCCCCTATACGAGAGCCTTTATTTCATCACGAGGACTCATGATTCCCATTGAATGTTGTGTTATTTCCCTTTTTGGAAGACTCTTTGATAGTGTCAATAATGAATTTTGTGATTGAGAGGTTCCTCAATGAGTCATAGATGGACCAAGTGGGAGTTCTCATTGATTTTTAACTCTTTATATGCTCATTTTTTATATTTATCTTAAGAAAAGTTTAATTAACATTTTTAGATGTTTTAAATATAATTATTTTCCTCCATCTCGAGAGTTTCACGTTACTTTGTCTGATTTATAAGCATAACATTCCAGGATCCCTTCATTGTTGGTTGGAACATGTCCTTACCTTTTAGGCGGTGTATCACACCCAAACTTAAGCCTAAGAAAACTTTTGAGAAGGCATACATTTACGGATCTTCTATGGGGATTGATTTTAAGAAAAAAAATCATGTTTGAAAATTTTAACAACATGCATTAGAAACAAAAACAAAAACTATGTTTAAAGCATAAGCTTAGGGTTTTGAATCACGATACCTTTGAGGATCTTGTAAATGATTCGAGCATGGAGAAATATGGTTTGTAGAAGATGAATAGTATTCTTTTTATGGCCTCCAAAAGCTTGATGGAACACACGAAAATAATCAAATCTTCTAATATATGATCCCCTGAAGCAGAAATTGTGTGTGGAAAGTCTTGGAGATGTATACTTGTGTTTTCAGTGAGATATGGCCTTTTCTCTCGATACTCCTTCACAAAAAACTTGACTAGTAATTTTCACTCCCTCTCTAACCCTTAATAATGAATATGCATTTTAAAACCCTATCTTACATCGCAATATATGCTACTTGGGTAAATGGACTATACTAGGTACCAAAAACTAAATAATTATGTTGGATCAAATATGTACTCGGAAATCCCAATTTACATCCTCGTAATTTATTTTCTTTCTCCATTGAATTGCAATTAATTCCACTAAATAATCACAACTCCACTCCAATTTAATTATAAAAAAAATACTCAAATGATGAGGTATTATCTGCAAAGTTGCTATGGTACATAATATGATTCTCTACAATGAAGAAGAAAATACCCTCTTTTTTAAATCAATTTGTCGCTAATCGATTTTAACCAACTTCTTATTTATTCCTTGATTTCAGACTTAACTTTTTTAATACTTTACTAAATTATAAAACAATCCACTACTGGTACAATCTAAACTTATAAGCTTATTAAGGGGGTATCGTAATCAAAGATCTATCTTATATGTGACTCCGTCCGAATCAGGTATACTTACATAACAACTGCTCAAACTGGGGAGATTTAGTGTAATACCCAATAATTTTAGTTCATTAAATTAAATTGTTAAATTATTTTATTTTCCTGCAGTGACATATAATGTCTTTTTTTCCAAATAATAAAAGCCTCAAATAATTAGTCACATATAATGTCACTACTTATATTTCGAATGTGTTATGTGTATATATTATTCGAAATTGAAATCGAACGTAATACACAGTAATTCATTAATTAAATATTTATAAATTATTTAATTATGAATTTTTAGGACTCGTTCCGGTTAGAATGTCAGGTTGTTTGTTTGGTACTTTGGGTTGACATTTAAAACATGTACAATGTCCATTTATAAATTGTCAACTTTGGGCCAGCCAGATTTTTCATGGTCATTGACCGTGACAAAAAAACACGCATTTCTTGTCACGGTCAAATACCTTCACAGGTCTGTGACAACTCTTTTAACTAAAACCCTAGACGCCTCTTTTTTTCCCACTGTTTTCCTTTCCCTCAATTTTCTCTCTCTCGTGCGCTACTGTTTTCTCTCTCTCTCTACGTTTTCAGGTGATTTTTTTCTTTTTGTCTCTCTTTCCATTGTGTATTTATGTATGTATGTACAGGACTCTGTGTGTCTGTGTGTAGGGGCGTGTGCGTGGGTCTGTGTGTGGGTGGGGGGTCAATGTGTGTGTGCGTGGGTCTGCATGTGTGTGTGTGTGTAGGTTTATGGGGGGGGGGGGCAATGTGTGTGTGTGGGGGGGGGGGGGGGGGGGAAGTGTGTGTGTGTGTCTAGGGGGTTGTGGGGCGGGGGTGTGGGGTGCGGGGGTGGGGGTCTATGTATGTTCGGTGTGTGTGTGTAAATTAAAATTGGTATAAATTGAATTGAAATTGAAATTCGTATGTACTGGTATTGGTATGGGTATAAATTGATATAAATTGGAATAAATTGAAATTGAATTTGAATTGGTATTGGTACAAATTGAAATTTATATAAATTGGTATTGGTATTGGTATTGGTATTGGTATAAATTGAAATTGAAATCAATACCATATGTATTGAAATTAGTATAAGTTTTAGTTCTTATGCGTACTTTAAATTAAATGAAACATACATGAATTTACACAATTAAATGAAATCTCTCAAATTGTGATAAGACATAACAATTTTTGCAGAAAATGTCTTCTTCCCATTGTGGTAGCGGAGGCGACGAGGGATCCTTGGCTAGTTAGCCCCCAAAATGGGGAAAATTGAGGTCCGTTGTCGATAATAAGACGATATTATTGACTAGATCGCTAGAGTTATTGAAGATGATCGTTGCCCGGGGTACACTGATTGGAGGTTCGTACCTAATGAGCTCAAGATTGGCATCTGGGGGGGGGGGGGGGTACTACAAGTAGTGTATTTATATTTATATTTATATTTATATTTATATTTATATTTATATTTATATTTATATTTATATTTATATTTATATTTATATTTATATTTATACTTATAAGCAACTAACACTTACTTTCTTTTTGGTTTGTATTTGTTTGACATGAACAATTCGGCCTGCCCCAAAATGTATGTGACTCCATGTTGGAACAGTTGAGGGATCAATATAAGATGTCGAAGAAGAATATGTGGGCATGGTACTTTGGGAAGACTCGGGAGTCCATTCTGAGAGTACGTGACACCGTCCCCTTGAAGGAGCCTATATTATTATCACAGTGGCAAAAGTTTATAGACAATGAGATCGATGAGCAACATTTGGCATCTCTCCAATCGGGGAGGGAAAAACTGGCAAAAAAGTTCGACGCGCACTACTCTGGGATGACGTCTTACACCAAGGTGGAGCACTGGATGGTAACTTTTCATTTTTATTTAATTTTAATTTTATGTTATTCTAATTTAGCATTACTTTGCGTTACTTACTAATTCTGCATTATTTTATTTCAGGAGACAGGGAGTGGCCCTGGAGTAGGCCACATAGGCTCAATGCCTATATGGCAATTCGGACTAAGAAGGGCAAGGATAAGGAGGTGGCCCTAAGCGTCGCAACCACGATTAAAAGTTATAAATGTTTAATTTTTTTAAGTACGTTATAATTTTTTTATTTACTTAATTAACTAATCATGTACTTTTTGTCGTTACAGGAAAAGTTTAAGGCAGTGCATAAGTTGCAGTCTGATGTCGAAAAAACATCGTTGGCTACGGACGCACTTAGTCAAGTTCTTAGGACAGATCGCAAGGGGAGGACTAGGGGGTGAGCTCGCGGGTGAGGAAGTCAAGGATCTTCTAAATGGAGACGAGCAACACCGGGTTGGCTCATAAGGTGGACACCCATATGCAATAATCTATCAAGGTTGGAGGAGACGGTCCTAGATATGTACTCATTCATGAGGCGTCAGTTGGGGAAGGGGAAGAAGAAGGATAAAGAGATAGAGGTAAATGAGGACATCACTGCTTGATAGCCGATATGCACAGACTCTCCGCTATATTATCCCACTACACCAAATCTGCACTATTGTCACGAGCATTGACCTTGACAAGTTGGACTTGTCAAGGTCAATGACTGTGACAATTCTGGGGGAGATAACTTTTTTTGTCACGGACGTGTCACGGTCTATGACCGTGACAAGTTCGTAAGAATTGTCACGGTCGTGTCATGGTCCAGGACCGTGACACGTTTAGTCACGGTTAATAACCGTGACAAAGTCTTGTCCCCTTTTAAAAAAATTATCACGGTCAATGACCGTGACAATTCTGGGCAGAATTGAAAAAAAATCTGCTGGGCAGTATGGCCACTTCCACTGCCCAGCAATATATTTGTACCTGTTATATCAACGTTGTACCTATTCAAATTTCATATATCCAAATAAACTAGAGATAACGTAAATATACATTCAAAATAGAAACTATTTAAGAAGAAACAACATCACCATCAATTATCTCGTCCAAATAGCCACATAAGTATCGAGCATATGTGGCCTACCCTCAGGGCCACTCCCTGTCCCCTAAATTAAAATAAAGTAAAATTAGTATCCGCCCCGCAAATATAGATAAATATAACTCGAAATTGAAATCGAAATCGAAATTGACATATAAATATAAATACATTACCTATAGTGTCACCCAAACAGCTAACTTGAGCTCATATGACACCTCCTTCCAACTAATGTACCCAGGGCAATCGTGTCAAATATAATTCCCTTCATATCTTAACACTAAGAAATGTCATAATCCTATGGAGTTATGCGCTGCAAGTTCCTTCCAACCGTTGTGTAGCCAAAAATCAGCAGTTGAAGTTGTCAATTCCACCTTTCAATGGTCTCCCATGTTTTGCTAGAGGTTCCAAGTGGTGGGGTATGGAAAGTGAAATTGACAACTTCAACCGGTGATGTTTGGCTACATAACGGTTGGGAGGAATTTGCGGAGCATAACTCCATAGGATTATCGAATTTCTTAGTGTTCGGATAGACAAAGAGATTCAGTCTCCTCTCCATAAATAGGGCACCCCAAATAACTATGTACTAATCACCTATTAAAGGTAAGAAGCGTATATTCATGGATTAGTATAAACAAAACTTAGATGTAGTTGGAATATTTATGTATTAATCTCCTCTCCACACACGCACACCACACAAGAGTGAAAATGATAAAGAGCAAATCAATTAAAAGCATTAAAAATGGATGTTTCAGTACAAATTGAAATATTTATTACAAATTGAAAAATTATTTCAAATTCGGGTTATCATCAAAAATGGATTGATATTCAGTAGGAGAAGCCAAGTCATCCACACTACTATTTAGACGCCTTGGAGCATGTTGGAAAATTGACCACGGCTCGTTGTTGATATACTCAGAATAAAACACTTGCTTAACCTTTTGAAATGCACAAACAAACGGCTCATCGCTCACGTGGTCGTTGCTCTTCAACTTGGACAAGTCAACCATGATCAAATTGGTAGCAGGATCAACTTTACAAGAATTTTTATCCTCAACTCTTACCCAGTCACAGTAAAATACAACCTCTTTGAAGCTTATATAATCCAATTCAAATATATTTTGGATTACACCATAGTAAGTCATTTCAGCTTCAATGAGGTTTTTATCTTTTGCACTCGCTCGAAAGATAGTAAGAGCTTTGTATGAAATTTTTGAGTTCTGTACATTTGTACTTTCCTCGTACACTTTAGCGCCGAAAATGTAACCGTTCAATCGATACTTTTTGTACACTTTTACCACGAACAAGGGTCCAGTGGCTAGACGAGCAAGTCTTGATGTCGCATCACCCGTCTTTAGGAGCTGAGAATATAGATAAATTAATTATATTAGTGGTAAAATTTGAGTGTAATGTAACGTTATATAACGACTGTTTTCATTATAATTACCTCTTGTGTCAACCACAGCCTAAATTCGTTGTCTGATTGTACCATTATTTTTCGTCTTTTATTGTTCTCACATGCTTCATATTTTCTCCATATTACAAAATTAATCATGTATAAAATAATCTAAAATAATGTTAAACATTATAGTAATCGAAACTTACTTTTCCATTCTTCGACATCTTCATGTGTGTCAAATAGATAACGAGTTACTTGTTCATGTTGCAAACTCGTTAATTTCACTCGTTTTCCCATCACATGACCACCATCATCGACGAATTCATCAATGTCATCAACGATGGTCGAGTCAGGCATATATTCCCGAGTATATATTGATGACTCCATGGTGATGTATTCCTCTGCAATTGATCCTCCAATGTATCTTGTATTCTTGATGTCATCTTTAAAAACTTTCATCAATCTTTCAAACGGATACATCCACCGATATCTAACTGGACCACAAAGAAGTGCCTCGTCACATAGGTGTACCAACAAGTGAACACTTATGTCAAAGAATGCTGGGTGAAAGTACTTCTCCAATACACAAATCTCTTCGATCACAGCCAATTTTGCAGCCACTATGTGTTCTCGATTCACTACTTTCTCACACAAGAGGGAGAAGGTAATACTAATTTGCATAATAGCCCTACGCAAATCCTTGTTCTTGGAGAAACAGTGCTTAAACAATAGAGGAACCAATTGCATGATCACATGCCAATCATGGGACTTACACTTATGTAAATCATGAGTAGCATAATTCACAATCCTTTGCAAGTTGGACGAAAAAGTAGATGGGCCCTTCAAATTATATATTGTGTCTAGAAGCAGCTTCCTTTCCCCACTCATCAAAGTAAATGCACCAGGGGTAATTATTGTCCTTCCCCTACTATCTTCTTTCAACCATAGTTGTGGCTTAAGTTTTAACGATTTAAGGTCTTTTCGTGCATTTTCTCCATCCTTCGAATGACTCCCCCCAAGGCAAGTACCCACAATATGTTCAACAAAGTTCTTCTATGCATTTATCACATCCAATACATGGCGCACCGGGTTATTCTTCCAATAAGGCAAGTCAAATAAAATTGACCTCCGAGACCATGCCTTTCTTATCTCAGTTTCATTCCCAGTTGGGGTCTTCTTATGCTTGACATTCTTAAATTTGGGATTCTTACCTAGCGTATTAGGTCCACATTCAGAAGATTTACTTTCAATTTCTGAACCCGAAAGTTGTCTCGGCGGTAGCCTATGTTCAATTCCGCCCAATAAAAAATTGGGACCTTTCTCAGATCTGAAACTATGAGCTGGGGGTAAAAACCTCCTGTGGCGATGGTATAAATTTTTTAATCTAGAGGATAGATGAAGAGATTCAGTATCCTCTCCACAAATAGGACACCCCAAATAACCATGTACTACACAACCAGATAATGTCCCATAAGCTGGAAAATCATGAATTGCCCACATCAACATATCTTTCAGCGTAAACTCTTCTTTTCTAAAAGATTCAAATGATTGCACACCCTCTTCCCACAACTCATTTAATTCTTCTACCAAAGGATCCAGGTAGACGTCAATGTCATCACTTGGTGCCTTTGGCCCAGGTATCAACAAAGCCATCATCAAAAATTCAGGTCTCATACACTGTGAAGGAGGGAGGTTGAGTGGGGCTAGGATCACTGGACATACACTCTGATTGGTTCTTAGATTTCCAAATGGATTGAAACCATCTATTGATATAGCCAAACGAATGTTGCGTTGTTCTCCAGTAAAATCGGGATACTCAAAATTCATCCTCCGTTAGGCAGTAGAATCAATAGGATGATGCATGATATTACCCCATACTTCTTCCCTAGCATGCCAAGTCATTACCTGTGCAATCCATGGTACTGTGAAAAATTTCTTCAATCTAGGCCCAATGGGAAAATATTTCAATACTTTTTTAGGAACTTTTGAGCTTGTGCCTTCCTTACTAGTAGATTGGACATATCTAGGTTCATCGCATACCGGACAACGATCGAGATTTTCATACTCCTTTCGGTATAGTATGCAGTCATACACACAAGCATGAATCTATTTATACTTTATTCTCAAACCTTTCAAACTGTTCTTCATAACAGGATAGCTATTTGGAAGTGTATTCACCTTGGGTAATAAGCCCTTCACTCATTTCAGAATTCCCGTCACGCTATTGCCAGACAAACTGTACTACGTCTTCAAACTGTGCAAACCATCCATGGCATGTAAAGTTGTTTGATCTTTCTCACAGCCAGAGTATAACGATTGGGTCGCCTTAAATTTTAAACTATAACGGTTGGGTTGCCTTAAATTTTAAACTTTGGTAGTCATCGTCAAGTTTTATCGTGTTATCTTCACGAGCACTTGAATCTTCTACATTATCAGTAACGTCATTCTCATATGCTTCATAAACTCTGTACGCATCATCAACTAAATCCTCTAACATATTATGATCTACGTCGTCCCCTTCTACATCTATTCTACTTGTTGAAGGTTGTTGTAAAGGTTGGTCGGGGACAAAAGGAACTTTCAATTCACCGTGAAAACTCCAAAATCGATAACTATCTTACATACTCAATCTTAACAAATGTAGTTCAACTGTTTTCCACTTAAACACCTTACCATTCTTACACCTAGCATACAGACACTAAACTCTTCATCATTATGACATCTCTTTGCATATTTCACAAATTCGTTAGCACCTCTGCGAAACACATACCCCATTCTATTAGTCTCACCCATCCACTCTTTGTATTTCGGATATCCCATCACAGCTACCACAACTAAACACCTACTAAAGGTAAACAAACTTAGATTTATAGTATGTTTTATTTAATTATCTCATCATTTAATTATCCTATTAAAGGGTGAGTGGCCCTATCCCATTCAAGACCGCATTTTTCTGTAATATACGTAACAACTCATGCACATTGTTACGATTTGAAAAAAATTCGACAGCATATCCCCGTAGTTCTCCAAGTACACAACGTAGATTGGCAGGTGTGAGTGTTATTTCAATTGATCAATTGAAATAACAGTCACACTTGTCAATCTAGTATGTATCCAGAGAACATTAAGATACAACTGCAGAACTTCCTCCAAAAGTAACAACTTTAAGCCAATAAGAATATTATACAAAAATTATACAGTCTCAAACTGTTCAAACGGGACAATTCAAGAGATCTCATTACAGGGGTAATGACTCTCGAACGGGTCTAAGGGCTATTGAATGCGTACGCATAAGAACTAGAAGGCTAGTATCTATGCGCACTATATTTAATTTCAAGTATGTTTCATTTAATTATCATACTATATATATATATATATATATATATATATATATATATATATATATATATATATATATATATTCGATATACAGAGTAATTTTCAAAAAAAGTTGAAAAATCCCACCCCCATATGGACAATAATCCAGTGGTCATGCCACTTTTAAAACTAACCAACCAAACATTTACTAAACAAAATAATCCAACAGCAATGTCAATAACAAATGTGTATCCCGTACTCCTTCTAATTCATCTACTCAATTAATTCATTTCATCAATTAAACTAACAATTAACGTATAGAATTATTAATTTACTAATTTACACTGAGGGGCAATCCTACTTTCATATGAAATGGGCACTAATTATTAATTTACTTTCATCTAAAACTGTTTCATTTATCAATTATATTTTAGTGGATGTAATTATAGAATCTATGGATGGATTCAATTTAATTTTACTATGTGAATGTTTTTATCTACAATGAGTTAACCTTGAAACAATATATATTATCTCATGGAATCATCAAAACACGATATTAAGAGAATTACAATGGTACCTTCACTTACCCCCCTCCCCACCCCCACCCCCCCACAAACAAATTGACAAATTCATGGGTTATTTCCAACATATAAACATCATATACACCTAACAAAAATATACAAACATATATTCACGAGTTAGTTTCAACAAAAGTGCAAAAAATTCAAGAACCCATATATATACAAATACAAAAATAAATAACTCGTGAATTTGTCAATTTGTTTGACAAATTCATGGGTTAATTCAAATACAAAAATAAATTCATGGGTTAATTCAAATACAAAAATACAAATTCATGGGTTAATTCAAATACACACACACCCACAAACACCCCGACCTCCCTCCACACCCCCTACTCACCACATACACACACACACACCCACCCCCACCCACCACATACACACACACACACACACAATAGCCCCCCACCCTGCCCCACCTCCCTCCACACCCCCCACCCACCACACAAATACACACACACACACACAACAGCCCCCCTGCCCCACCCCCCACACATGCACACACACACACATGTACATATACACACACACACACATATATATATATACACACAAACATATATATAAATGGAAGAGAGAGAGAGAGAGAAATAAACCTGAAAGTAGAGAGAGAGAGAGAGAGAGAGAGAGAGAGAGAGAGAGAGAGCGTAGAGAGAGAGAGAGGGAGGGAACGGTGAGAGGGAAAAAAAGAAGGGGCAAGGGTTTTTGCTGTATAAGTTGTCACGGTCGTGTCAAGGTCATTGACCGTGACAATTCTTTGTCACGGTCGTGCCAAGGTTAATGACCGTGACACAAAACACATGTTTTTTGTCACGGTCAATGACCTTGACAAGGGTGGCCGACTGAAAGGTGACAATTTTGTCATTTTGGTGTAGTGTCCATTTCCCACCTTAACTCTCGTCAAGCGGCCTATGTCAACAATCGATTAGCAGAGCGTGTTTCTACTCGACATATATTATGAGGAGCGGATAGCGAGGGGATTAAGGGACCCGACCTTCCTCCCGGGTATGTGGGTTAATAAACGTCCCCTCCAATACATTGAAGAAAGGGTTGTCATCACACATGTGGTGTCCAAAAAGGAGAACTCACCTTTGTGTTTGCACGAACAATGTGGCATTCGACGAATTAAGGGGTGTGCTAATGCATATAACGTGTGGCCTGCCTTCCTCCTCCAACCTTCTCAATATCCTGTGCCATGACAATATTTCTATCTATTTTATTTGGATATTGGATTATACTTATTTTTTTCATTTTAGTACATGCTGGTTTGGATATGGATATCTGTATTTCTATTTTATTTTATTATGGATTATATATGCCTTGATTTGACACACGTTGATTTGGTACATCAATTTTTATTTTATTTGGATATATGTTGTTTGGACGGGTACAATTTTTCTACAACGGGTACAAATATACTGTTGGGCAGTGGCAATGGCCATATAGCCCATACGTTTTTTTTAAATTCTACCCAGAATTTTCATGGTCAAAGACTCTGACAAGTTTGTGACAAAAGAATTATCACGGACTTATCATGGTTGACTTCTCACGGTCTTTGACCGTGAGAAGTCTGTGACAAAGTCAGTTATCACCCCCAAACTTGTCACGGTTTTAGACCTTGAGAAATTGACAGTTTTGGTGTAGTGTATGTCCAATGGGTTAGTATATGATTGAGCTAGTTTTGGTCCATTTAGAGATGTATTTTAGTTAATTAGGGTAGGTTTATATGGGACTTAAACCCAATTTTGAAATTAGGATATTAAAAAGAACATTAGGTTAAACCTAATTCATTCTAACGACTTAAAAGAGAAAACCTTAAAGCTAAAGAGGGGAAGCACATGGAAAGAAGAGTATTTGGAGAAATTGAACTTGGATTTCATCTCAATTTAAGGTGAGACAAGTTTACCTAGTCTAGGAATATAATTTTTTTTATTTTATATTGTATCTATTCATTGGAATCAAAACATAATTATATTAAAATATGATTTTTATAATCAATTAACTAATTTCAAAATTAAATTAACTAGATAATTTAAGTTATTGTTTATGTAATATAATAATCTGGATTTGGTAGAGATTCTTATGAATCATAGTAGAAATCGATTTATAATTGTTAGGAAGATGTTATACACTAAAAATCAATCAAAAACCTCTTGATAAACAATTATATAACTAATCTGAACCTAACTGATAAAAAATAGTGTTATAGGTTTCTTGGAATTAATCTGAAATTGTCCCTTTAATTCATTTGAAAATCATGTAAAAATGTTAATTATAGGCTAGGATTGATATTTTAAGACTTTATATGAAGATAGTTAGGTTTCAGTATGATCTGGGAAATTCAAACTACATTAATTGAAGTTTGGGATTTATTTCCAAAATGGGGAATAAGAGCCAATGCATAGGGTTTGCCGATGGATCGGACCTAAAAATCGATTAATCCCCCCTTGGGTTTGGCTAAGGTTTGGTTAGGGGTTTTTTGGGTTAGATTTTGAAACTTGGGTACAATTCAGAGGTTTATTCTTAATTAAAATAGACTAATTAAGTTGACAAATGTGGATTTAATACTTGTAATGTTTATGTGAGTAGGATTATTATTCTTGTATGTTATGTGCAACATACCATGTATGTGTACTCATGAGATATGTACTAGGGGATTTATTTATGGGTCACATATAATGAAGACTGCACCAGTACCCCGATAGATATAGTCATGACTTTCTTTGTTCATGATTACCTCAGACATTATGTGCTGAAAGTACCCATTGTATCTAGATGTGATTAACATGGAGGTTATTTCCTATAGACTGAGGTTATGGGCCATATGACTGGTGTGAAGGTGTAAATGATTATCCCATGTAGATGCCTTAAGGTGTGATACAACCTATAACTAAACATAGTACGTGACAGCGATCCCCGAAGGAAGTAAAGATAGGCTTTCATTATGTGCGAGCTTGAGACTAGTCCATTTATGATTATGTGTTATGTATCGTACTTATGTGGATGTACATCTATAACTGTTTTCCCTTTTATGTTCATATACTTTATATATATATACTAGTATAGGTATGGAACCTTTACTTATAGTCAGTTAAGATGAATAAAATGTAATCATGGGGTTCACTTAGGCTTAGGATTAAATGCATGTGATATTTAGTTTTTTTGGGTGTTGGATAATTTAAAAAAAAACTAAAAGACGAAAGAAAGATGCATAGATATATTGTAACCCAGACTCAATTATAGTCTCACTCTTCGTAAACTTGATGTTAACATAGTTATTGCATTATATTTTCAGGACATAGGCCACTGTATCGCCTCACTCGTAATTTAGTCTTACTCTTTACTTAGTTGTTGTTCGGATAGGATGTAGATGTTAATTCTGCGTTCAATCTTTAATTCTTATTTACTTTATGTCGTGTTAGATTTTTTTTTAGTAGTATTGAGTCAGTATTACTATTACATCTGGTTTTGGTATTGGTTATGTGACAGTTGTAGTCATGTTATGATGCAATTATTATCGATTAGATTGGTATCAAAGATCATGTTGTTCACCATTAAACTGTTTTAGTTATTTCTTTTATGCATTTAGTTTTATTTCCATCCATACTTAGAATGATACCCAATTGTTTTAGACTCTTACATTGTTTAATTTAGACTTAATCAATCTACTTTAGATTTAAAGGGATGTCACATATAGATCTAATGAAATATAATCGCACCCATAACAATCAAAGCAACAATAGTTCAAGCACTTCAATTGTTGTAACTATCGGGATTAAATACATATGCCCCTTTTGCAAATATGTTATATTGTGTAAGTTTAATATAGTTAACACCTACACTTGAATCTCACTTATGATCATGTTCGATGCATTCATGATGTACTGATGATCACAATCCTCTTTGAATTATTAAAAAAGTACAGAACCATTAGATGGGTTCCCGTATTTTATGATTACTTGGATTTCACTTGTAGCTTTAACGCTAAGATGTCAATTTCTATCTAGGCTGTGAACTATTCAATGTTACTAGAATAAAAATTCAGATCTCCTTTATTGGGGCCAAACCCATGTCACTTCTATTCGTACGAAGTCCAATTGATATAAAATTCCATATAATATATTAAAAAAATACGAGGCATTCTCACAAACGTGATCTTCATTTCAAATGAACCTTACACATCTTTATTAAAATAATGTCATACATGGTTTTAAGAATAAAAACATAAACAATATCCCACTAAGTCTTAAAGACATGTGCCTATGCATCTAACACCCATTCCCTCTACATGGCTATCAGAAGAATTAGGTTGTAAGCTATTAGTAATAGGATCCGCTAATTTTTTTATATGCAATCTTGGTCACGTTGACATTGCCTCTCTACACGATCCCATGTATCAAGTGATAATTATGCTCAATATGCTTTGCCATTTTATGAGTCGTTGGTTCTTTCTAGTTATCAATCGCACCTTTATTTCCACAATGAAGTGTAATAGTCAATTATATTAAAGAAACCACATTCAAATAACTTACGAAGTTTTAGAGCCAAACGAGTTCCTCAGATGCCTTCGAGGATCCAACATATTCATCTTCCATGGTGGAATAAATAATGCATGATTACTTGATACTACTCCATATTATGGATCCACCTCTAGGGTAAATACATAACACAAGGATGAGTTCAATTCATAGTTAAGTGGCTAAATATATGAGTTCATGTACCTAATGGGTACAAGAATATCCTTTGAGTAAACCAACACATAATCTTTAGTTCTTTTCAACTACTTAAGAATATGCATTATTGTACTCTGGTGCTCCTCACCTATGTTAGACTAGAATCTGCTGACCATACCAATAGCAAAGTAGATATTCAGTTTTGTATATAACATATCATACATGAGGTTTCCCATCACCAAAGCATAAGGTACACTCCTCATTATTTTTATTTGATCGAATGTCTTAGGATACTAGTCCTTAGATAAATATATTCCATTCCTGAAAGGAAGAAATCATTTCTTAGAATCTTGAATGCTAAACATTGTGAGAACATCATAGATATAAGTAGCTTGGTATAATCTCTACATTCTATTTTATAATCACATAGAATCTTGATCCCAAGGATGTGATTGTCTTCTCTTAAGTCCTTCATATCGAATTAACTACACAACTACACTCTTATACTAGATAATACATCCACATCATTCTCAGTCATGAGAATATCATCCACATATAATACTAGAGATACCACTACATTTTGGTCATGCTTCTTATACACACAAGTTTCATCTTGGAATTGATCAAAACCATAAGATTTTATTTCCTAGTCAACCCAGATGTTCTAAGACCATGAATCTTTCTTGACTACATAAATGGATCTTAACCATAAGATTCTTTCAGATCCGAATAACTCACATCCATCTAGCCATATCCAAAATCTTATTTTCGTTATACCATTTTGTTGTGGAGTACCCGTCGTAAGGAATTAGGACCCAACTCTAATAAATGATTACTAAATTGTGCCAAGACATGCTCAACCCCTCGATTATATCACATGGTTTATATTAGTTTACCGTGCTTACACTGCACTTCAACCTACTAAACTTTAAACTTATCAAAGTCTTTCAGACTTGTGATGCCTAAGGTAAACATATCTAAATCTTAAGTAATCATCAATCAAAGTGGTGAGTACTCATATCCCCCTATTAAATGGATTGTCATAGGGACACAACAATTAGAATGAACCAATTAAAACATATATGAAAGATAAAATGTTTATTTCCTTTAAAAATGAGAGAAAAATTAATTAACTCAGAGGTTAATATTTCTTTTCAAAGCAAGAATTTTTTTTAAGTTTTGAACAAAAAAGGGAAAAGATTTTTTGATAATGAAGATGATTTTTAGAAAAGGATTAATGAAAAGTAATGACCCTGGGTAATTTTTCTAAATAAGGAAATGTTTAGAAATTGAATTTGGGTAAAAGAGGAAAAATGGAGTTTTCCAAAAATAAAGGGGTTGCTAATCAGCATAACCCTTGACCTACCTATCGGCATGGGGTCAAGTCAAATCACCCCTAGGATTTTATTGCACTTTCCTGCATAGTAATGTACTTCTGTAGGTCTGATAATTAAATGGGTTTCCAGAAATTTTGTTTTTTGCGAAGGATTTTGGTTATAAAAGGAGGGGTATGGGGTGTGTTTTCTTCACCAACACCCACATTTCTTTTCTTGCTTCTCATTTCCTATTCCCCAAATGGTTCTTCCCATGTATGAAGAATGCTCCTATTATCTGAAGGTTTAGAGGATATGTTCCTTTACAATGTTGACTATGATATTTTCATCTTGCACTGGGTTTTTCTGTGGCGTAATCGAGCTATAGACTGGAACTTGCTAGCAGCGATGGTGCAATTCTGCTACCCCGAGGACCATGTCTTCCACTTTAGCCTGGATGATGTTCGTCCTACCTACAAGGAATTCTTAGTAATTTTGGGGGTTAACCCTAGTGTTGTGGAGGCCTTGATCAATTTTTCTCGTTCTCCCAGGGCATTTCTGGTGGAGTTTCTCCATATTTATCCTTCGGAGGCTCGATTGCTGGTTAGTGGAAGGACTATTTCTCTTCAGGAGGACATGTATTTAGTGTGCCTAAGGGGATTTGATGATGTTGTCTTTGTGGGAGCTGTTTGTTTGGGCCTTATTGTAAGGATTTTAATGGTGATAGGTGACTTGGTAGCTAATCCCAAAATAGCAACGATAGCGACATCAATGTCTTATCGTTATAATCCAATGGCGATGGTGCTGGTAGAGACCCTGAATGGTCTTGATGCTTGAAAAGAGGTTCGTTATGATTTTCTAAGGGGGAGCCCGGTAATGTTGTTCATGTGTCTTACAGAGAGGTTCTATCTTAAGGCCCCTCTTAAGTATCCCTTCGAGGGTTTTTAAAATTTATTCATTCAACTTATCTTTAGTTTCGGCCCATCGAATGAGAACCAAGTGTGGAGAATAGAGACCGGTGTCTTTGAGGGTCTATGCCATGGTGGAGATATTTATAACTTATTTTTCAACTAGAAAAGTATTGGTATATGTGATTGGTTGGCCTCTGTCAGACATCCTTTTATTTCCTTTAGAGGATTCTACGCCTAGATGGATGGGAACAAATTATGCCTCCTCCCATAGAGAACTTCTTCCCGATGGAGGACCTGATCGAATCATTATGAATAATGATGGGCTCCTTGTGGCACACTATCAACCGTCTACATGCCCGTCATAATCTGTAGGAGGGGATTAACATGTGTCTAGGGACTACCTGAAGTGGCTATGGAAGTGAGTATTAGAGAAGATTGTGGAGGAAGAAATCGGGCAAAGGTGGCTCATCACTTTCGAAACTATGGAGAAAGGTGTTGTGGATTCATCCAAACTTGTCAGGGCGTACAACTACATGGAGCCCATATAGAGGTTTAAACAGGAATATGAGACTTGATAACCTCCAAGGGCTGGGAATGATGATGAAGCGAGGCCATCTGGTAGTTGAAGCTAATGTTTATGAAATTGGGGTAACGTTTTGTGAAGCTAAGGTAATTTGTGTTTTGCCTAATTTTGGGGTTTTTCTATGGGGTTAGGGATAATTTTTATGAGGCTGGTAAGGATTAGGTAGGTTTTTTTAAGTTGGTGTTGTTAGTGAAATGGGTGTGGTCTATTTGACTTCCTTCACTGATACTTCATATAATGGTTATATTCCCTTATTAGAAATAAAAATGATTTTGATCATATTTTGTTGTGATTTTTCATAAGTTTTCATTTGAATTATCTGCACCAATCGCTAAGGCATACATAATCCTTTTGTTTATGTGAATGATGGAAGGGACTGCCTTTCTCAAAGGTAAGAACAAAATAGAATTTTGTGAAAAAGAAGGGGACCGTGCCCATATATGGCGTATGGGCTGCCTATGTACCTCTAGGGATTTTGAAAATTTTCTTGAATTTTATTTTAAAAAGACATATTTTTTAAAGGATCATGTCCCATATAGTTTTGGGTAGGAGGAAATGAAGTTTTTTTATAGAATAAAAGGGGGATGAAAAGAGTCGTAGTGCGCTGAGATTTTGAACTAAAGGTAAACTTTCTTGAGATGGTCTAGGTTGACTGGATGTGCCCTTTCTTCTCCGTCGAGGTCTTTGAGATAGCAATGCGGCCCGAAAGAATTTTCTTCACAATGTAGGGGCCTCTTCTATTTGCTTTGAATTTCCCTCTAGGATCCCAGACGGGTTCCATGATCTCATTAAAAGCAAGGTCTCCTTCCTGAACACCGTGACCCTTGACTTTTTAGTTGATTGATCATGCTATCCGGCAATGGTACCACTGTATATTATATAGAGCCTTAAATCTCTTTTCATCTAAGAATGACAGTTAATCAAAGCGGCTCTGGTGTCAGTCCGAATAAAACTCAACTGAATAATTAATTAACACACCTATTAATTTAATACCTTCCCAAGTCTATCGTCCGACTCTAATTAAATTAATTAATACACTTTTTAATTTAATACTTTCCCGAGTCTATGGTCCCACTGCCAGTTAATTAATTCACACATTAATTAATTTATACTAAACCGAGTCGTCACTGATATTTAATATCACACACAATATATACACGTATATATATACTATCACAACACCCTATATATATATAATATAAACCCTGACTTTACCGTGTACTCAAAATCACGTACACTAGCCTCTAATTTCTTGAGTCTGTGACCCGACTCAAATTAATTAATTTTCTCACTTAATAATTTTCATCTTCCCTAGTCTGTGGTCCGAATCTAAATAATAATACTCTCCACAATAATTTATATGAAATTTGCCCGAGTCTATGATTCGACTCTTATTTAATTAATTTACACATTAATTAATTAACATTCATCCGAGTTTATAGTCCGACCCTCCTCTAATTAATTTACACCTTAATTAATTAACACAAATCTGAGTCTGTAGTCTGACCCTCATATAATTAATTCACATCTCAATTAATATACTATTTTCCCCGAGTCTATGGTCCGACTCTAATTAAATTAATTAACACACCTATTAATTTAATACCTTCCCGAGTCTATCATCCGACTCTAATTAAATTAATTAACACACTTATTAATTTAATGCCTACCCGAGTCTATCATCCGACTCTAATTAAATTAATTAATACAATTATTAATTTAATACCTTCTCGGGTCTATCATCCGACTCTAATTAAATTAATTAACACACTTATTAATTTAATACCTTCACGAGTCTATCGTCCGACTCTAATTAAATTAATTAACACACTTATTAATTTAATACCTTCCCAAGTCTATCATCCGACTCTAATTAAATTAATTAACACACCTATTAATTTAATACCTTCCCGAGCCTATCGACCGACTCTAATTAAATTAATTAACACACCTATTAATTTAATACCTTTCCAAGTCTATCGTCCGACTCCCAGTTAATTAATTCACACATTAATTAATTTATACTAAACCGAGTCTATGGTACGACTCTCATTTAATTAATTTACACATAAATTAATTTTTACTAAACCGAGTCTATGGTACGACTCTCATTTAATTAATTTATACATTAATTAATTTATACCAAATCCCGGGTCTACAATCCGACCCTAAACTAATTAATTACAACATCAATTAATTTAATACTTTTCCGAGTCTACCCTCTGACTCTACCTTCATTAATTATCACATCCATTAATTTAATAACTTGGTGTCACTCAACCATTATCCCCGGACTCGCTCACTTGGCCCATAACTTGATATTTCCCAAGTCTACGTTCCGACTCGAAATTAATTACTCTCTCTCAATAATTAATTTAATACTTTGGTGTCACTTAACCAATATACCCGGACTCACTCACTTGTTCCATTTTACATATCATAATTTCATACCCACATATTCGCCCACAATGTGTCACACATTCATCTCCATAAATTCCTCAATTATATTTACCTATAATTAACAACATACCGGGACTCGCCCACTTGGTCCATAATTAAATATTTCACCTCCATTCCTTTAATAATGTAGCGTCACCTAACTACGATACCCGATTATTATTCCCCGGCCCAATATCAATAATTATGAATTATTTTTCCAAATTTGTTCATCTCATGACATACCGTTCACACCCTCCTAAACCCAATTATATCACCCTATAATTGTTAAGGAAATATGTGTCCCATATAAATTTATCACTATATAAAAGTGAGGGATTAAATCTTAAATAAAATCCTCTTTATAAACAAATTGGCCAAACTGTCAAATTCCTGGGATCGTCGATCGATCGAGCCCCCTGGGTCGATCGATCGATTGAGCAGGTGGTTGTCTTCCCCGGCTTGCTGTTTCAGCCATAACCGAATTTCCAAGGTTTTACATCTCAAATTTCCAACATTAAATGATTATTTTTAACCAATCAATTATTCCCAAAACAAGTCCCAATCATCTATCATTGTTTTAGCATTCTCAATTCATACGATATCTCACTATATTTAAAATGGATTTCTCCGGTTAATTTCCATTGTTCATTCACGATTGGTTCCACAGTCCACAAAGTTCATAACAAAAATGGATTTCAGCTATAGTTTGAATTCTCACAACCTAGAATAACACTATAATATCAATTTGATTCATTAATACTCACATCACGATTTCCAAATCAAAGACACATTTTCTCCCCGAAAACCCACCCGAGAATAGATTCAGTTTTACACATCACCATAATATGAATTGGATATCATAAGTTAATCATTACAGCAAGTTAACCACTTGCCTGAAATCGTTCGTAGGGTTTGATTCCGTCGGTGTAGAGATTGGTTGACGAAGAACACCCCAAATTAATTCCTTAATTTGGCTCCAAAAGACTCCCAATTGCTCTTGATTTGCTTTCCCCCAATTTCCCTCTCAAGCCCTAGGCTTAGAGTTGTGTTGACTGTCGTTACCTAATCTCTCAATTAGGTTAAAAACACTAAATCCCATTTTTGTCCATGTGGGCCTAATTAAAAAGGCCCAACTCACCCCGTGTGGGCCCGGTTATAACCAAATATACCCCGAGACCCAATTACTACCCCCGGGTACTCTTTTCTGACTATCTCGACCCATCCGGACGCAACTGCGCACTCGGAATTGCCATCCAAAATACTTTTTGACATCTCCAAATTTTGACCTCAAAATGCGACACACGAGATTTTTAACCATTAAACTTAAAAGTCATCAATTATAAATAATTTGGCTCACTCAAATAAATTCTCCAACTCATGAATTTAAGTTTCTCCTATTTAAATATTTTTATAACTCCCAAAATAATTAAATATTTAATCCTCAAAATTACGGAGTGTTACATACTCCCCCCCCCCCCTTACAAAGGAATTTCGTCCTCGAAATTAAGATGAGCGTAATGTTACAAGTTTTGCATAACTCTCTAGTCATGTGCCTCTAAACCCTCTATATCTATCCCATCCGCTTCTAAGCATAAGCTACACAAGTATGCATTTAAATTAATCAGGGCGCCTATACGGCCTATACCCATACTTAACCGCACAAACTTTGCCTTAATTAACCCGGGTGCCCATACACCCTATCCCCGCGCTTTACCGCACGAAAGTTACCCGACTATGCTAGTCATAACCCTTATCATAACTTCGACCCCGTAGTCATATCACATATATATACATATATATCTACTACCCGGGTACCCAACCCATGTACTAACATCCAAACATCTTCCCACAAAATACTTGTCTCTTAACACAAAAGTAAATACACTTACCCTCATGCTACCAAAGACATCATTAAATACCGCGCCCTTACAATCACTAGTCCTTGCGCAAAATAAACCCGGGCTATCTCTCTTTTCTCGAACATAAATCTAATCACCCTAATCACTTCAGTAAACACCCCTACTTACAGGGATAAAATGTGAGAACACAAGACCTGACTTTGTGTCTATCGCACCACGTAATACAACATATATACACACATATATATATATAGGCTATATTCCCTCTTAGGTGATACTCAATACCAAACATATCCTGGTGTCGTGAACACCAAAACTTACCCCCCACTATTCACAATAGTTCAAATCCCATCGCTATGCAGCCGATATTTAGGAAATATTATCAACCCTACTCCCATCATTATCGAAAGTTGGAACTCCTAGCATATTTCAAACATTTACTCAGTGTACACTTCCACTCTCCCATGAAGAACACCAAGGAACTCCGCTACCCCATGGAAAGTTCATCCACATACTATGGCTGCTACAGCCAACGCTCCCACTAAATTCGACTCACCTGCGAACTCTAGTGAAAAATAAGTATTATATTATGACATCATCTTTTTCACTTAAAAATATACCCCACACCCATAGGGTAAAAATAATTACCTCCCTACTACAGCTGCAACGGCTGATCCTTGAGTTTCGGAGCATCTTTTCCTTGCCCGAATGCGTCCATGACTTGCTTTAGTGGTTGTAGATCCAGAACTTCGTCCTGTAGTGACCCCTGCCTCGCTTAAGACAATCTCTCCTCGTGTGTCTCGCTTCCCCCACGATTGAAACACCTTCTAATACATTCACCCTGCCACTGGTCCCCTCCATGCCGACCTTGTTGGAATTCCTGGCCATCCTGCCGATAGCCTCCAGTTCTAAATCGTTTGGAATGATTTCCCTGTCAGAAATCCTTCCCCTGATCTCCCCCAGTCTGCTGCTGGGATACCCCACTGGTATTGTTCCCTCCTGCCTTATCCGACTAGCTAGTTCCCACTCCCCTCCCGCTTTCTTTCACGTGGATGCGATATTCCTGACAGTGCCGGAGTGCTGCGTTAACGACATCAGTATAATCTACTAATGCAGAGTTATCAATTAAAGGTTGTCTAATTCTCAGAACTAACCCGTCCATAACTTTGCTTTCTTTCTCTTTTCCTTGCTTACCTCATCCGGTACAAAATTTTGCCAACGAGTGAATTCTTCCTTGTAATCGACCACTGAACGGTCCCCTTGAGTCACCTCACAAAATTTTCTCCTCGTTTCGGTGTCAACCACTGGAGGAAGAATACTTGCAGCTGAACTGCACCCGAAACTCTGCAATAGCTAGTGTGTCCCTTTCCTCAACTGTGGTGATCGACTCCCACCACAGTAGCTCTGCTCCCACTAAACGAAAAGTGGCTAGCGTTTGCTTCAGCACCTCATCGCAATCTCCCATGCGTAGGTGACGCTGGATATCTCTCTTCCTTGACACGCTAGCACTACATCTGAACCCCCTCACAACTCTGATGGGTGCCCACTCTTGAAAAACCTCTTATACTGGTTGTCACCCCTGACGGCCCCGCGTGAGGCTGAACATTTGATGACATTACCACTTGTGGCTGATCTCGTGGAAACTACCCTGCCATTACGACTGTAGACACCCCATTTTGTTACCTCCTAACTCTCCTTAGGTCCCTAGTACCTCCCTTCATCACTGTAAACCCAGGTCATGTCTCGAGTACTGACCTGGAGGCCACTGGGCACTCCCCGGCTCAGTTTGACCCAAAAGTCAAACCCTTTGTCTTGATCAAGACTCAATGAATCTTCAAAGGGCACTGAATACCCTTTCCAACGGTCCGCCCCGTGTGCGATTCCGACCTACCATGCGGATGAACGATCCGTTTGCGTCCGAAACCTAACCCAAAGGCCACCGGGTGCTCCCGGGCTCTATTTGACCTAAGTCAACTCTTTATCTCAATCGAGGCTAAATTAATCTTCGAAGGGCACTTAATACCCTTTCCAATGGTCCATCCCGTGCGCAATTCCGACTTTCCATGCGGCCGAACGATCCGTTTGACTCCAAGAGGTCACCGAACTCTTCTCGGGCCCAGTTGACCAAAGTCAACTCTCCAAACCTGGTCAAACTCTTTGGAATGTCTAATTACATCTCCTAAACTTTCTAACGGTCTTCCCTGTGCACGATTCAGACTTACCATGCATCCAAACGACCCGTTTGCGTCCGAACGATTCCCCGTCCAATGGACCGACAAATGCTTCCGAGCCATATTAGACCCGAAGTCAAATATTGAACTCGGAAGCGTTCCGATGGACTTTCAAAGGTCTCTAAATTACCTTTCCAATGGTATTCCCCGTGCGCGATTCTAACCAACAGTTTGCCCTCGGCGACCTATTTTCTGAAAAAGCTTGAAGCGCACTGCCAATTGGCAGGTTCCAGACCCTGCCTATCGACACCTGCCAATAGGCAGGAACAAATATATTCCCATCGATACTTACATGGGCCTATAAAAGGAGGCCTTCACCTCATTTGCAAGGGGAGCCCAAATCTGATAAAAATCTCTCTCAGTGAATCTCAAAAACCTCTCTCGAAGGCAGCGTGATTTCAACTTCCAAATCCCTTTTTTACTTCCACTTTTCGTCATCCTTTCCATCAAATTTGGTGAATTAGACACTCTCCATCATCATCCAAGTGCAAGGGCTGCTCTCCAACATTCAAGATCAAGCTCAAGATCTAAAAGAAGGTTCAACTTTCTCAAATTTTCTCTTAAATTCTCTTAAATTCGCAATAACTTGTTTTATTACTTAGCACTTTTTATTACCTCATCTCACACATCCTAATATACTTTTTATTTAGTATTATTGCACATCTCTTATTTTCATATAAATAAAAACCCAAAAAACAAGAAAAAGAGGGTTTGCTATAAATTCCAAATAGGGATTCTCATACTTTTCTCACACTTTTCTCATAATTAAAAACACTTTTTCCTACACACACACACACATCCACAAATAAGAGATCCCCCATTTGGATTTATGGGATAAACCCCACCCCTCGTTTTGTATGCGAACTGCGTGGCCTTTAATGCCTTTATAGGCTACGTAGGCATGTCGGGGTAAAACCCGAGACTCGAGTCCTTTTTCTCACTTTTCTCTTATTTTTTATTCTCTAATCCAATTTTCTTATATATATATATATATATATATACTTGTTCTTAGTGACGTATTACTCCATATGCGTTATCGTTTCATTATAACGATCAACTTAAGGGTAATCGCGTAAATCTTATTTTCTAATATTATTCTTATACCTTCCTACGGATGACTCACTTTATCTCTTCCATAATGCAAGTCAAGGATTCCTATCTACATTATATATATGCACATGCACATATATCACGGAGAAAAATAAATGAAAATAGCAAATATCCATGAGACACCAAAAGGGCGGAATGGGTGCCTAACACCTTCCCATTTTGTAACTAAGCCTTCAAACCCTTCTCGAATCATTTTGGTTTCGCATGCACCAGTATGTCTTTGGATGCCATCCTTCGGCGTGGCTTCCCCTTTTTCTTTTGTCTTTTTTGAGTAAAATAGACTGGAGACTCTGAATCTCTCTACATTTTTGTACCACATCTCAAATGACGTCGGCCGAAGCGCTCCCTAGAGGGACGCGCGGGACCCGAAGGATCCTTTCCTCCACGCGCCCGCACGCATGGCGAGGATCGGGGATGTCCACAGCGACTACCATCGCTTCAACTACCTGCGCCAGCAATTTAGTTACATGTGTTGCCGAAATCATCCCTGGCATTTGTTGCGATAATTCTTGCTCCTGACGAGCCTTTCTAGTCTCATCTTCCCCTGCTGCCCTAACTGCTCTCTCTCCCCTAGGAGGCATATGGAATGAGAATCGAATCCTATGAGGTCACCCTAAAAAATAAATGGCAGAAGAACGTAAATGCGCATACGTATAAGAATACAACAATCTTATGATAGGGCTCTATATCAAAGATTGCTAAGACGAAACGTGAAAAGATGCATAGATCCTAAGGACACTAGAACCTGATGCTTGAATACCATCTGTGACACCCTGCCTAATAAAATACCGGGTGATCAGTCCTATATCAAATTAAAATAGGAATCCCAGTTGGTTCATCCTCAGCATCACTGTCAAAAACTTTTTAAAACATACCAACCACCTAGTATTCCAAAAGCTAGTGCCAAAATTGAACTTTTTAATCAACAAAACAGTACATGCGAAAATAAAAATAAACCATTCACACAACTGAATAAAACTCAACTGAATAATTAATTACATAACTTACCGAATAAACCACTGGCCACCAAAGTGAAATAGTCTAATACAAATATTCAACACCGTAATAGAACAAATCTGAAAACTAAACTGAAAGTCTGGGAGACATGCCCTGAATAAAACAGGAACTGATGAATGATTCCCACTCTAGGAATGAATGAGCGATGCGTCTAATCCAAATTCCTGCTAGCATCCACATATGCAGAAGCTCCATGTCCCCGAAATAGAATATCAATCCTGGCGTCCCTCTGGTTGGACATCTAAAAGGTTTTGAAAATTATTTTACAGCAAGGGTTAGAACCCAAAACATTTTGAAAATATTTAGAAAGTGAATTAACTACAGTAACTTAAAATGCATGAATGCGCTTCATATTTAAGTTAGTGTCGCACTCCCTTGTGGACATTTTCACCCCTCCACTAATGTGCACACCTAACGGTTACCTTAACCCCACCTAGTTGCACTATCCCGTTCAACTAGTCCCGGTATAACCCCCCTTGCCATACTACTCTAACCCGAGTATAATGATTCTTGAATTATAAGTTATATCACAATTAACTTAATTAATTCCTCTTAAATAGTAGCATATAACCGTGTCACAAGTTATATAAAGTAAATACATCACACAACGTATTATTACCCGCATATAATATTTACTACCATTATATACCTACCTTTACCACAACATCCACACATATAATATACGTATATCCATCCCTGCGAGTATACCCTCGCCGGATGATTCGCTCTAAAATGCTATCTCACTAGGTGTTCTCACAAAACCTAGTTTTCCCAAATTGGAATTGCTCACCAACTTGGCCCAAAATATAAACGTAGTGGAGGCGGTCATATTCCTTCCCTGAAAGTGAGATAAATCCCTCACCCATATATATCGGATGCTATGACCTGGGGATATACTCGCCCTACTCCTCGAGCTAGGGGATTCACCCACACCGCGCAACCTCCCTTGATAGCACTAGAGTATATAAATTAAATAAATATCTAGTCACTGATATTTAATATCACACACACAATATATATATATATATATATATATATATATATATATATATATATATATATATATATATATATATATATATATATATATACTATCACAACACCGTATATATATAATATAAACCCCGGCTTTACCGTGTACTCAAAATCCCATACACTAGCCTGTAATTTCCTGAGTCTGTGGCCCGACTCAACTTAATTAATTTTCTCACTTAACGATTTCTATCTTCCCGAGTCTGTGGTCCGACTCTAAATAATAATACTCTCCACAATAATTTATATGAAATTTGCCCGAGTCTATGATTCGACTCTTATTTAATTAATTTACATATTAATTAATTAACACCCATCTGAGTCTGTAGTCCGACCCTCCTATAATTAATTTACACCTTAATTAATTAACACAAATTCGAGTCTGTAGTCCGACCCTCATATAATTAATTAACATCTCAATTAATATACCATTTTTCCCGAGTCTATGGTCCGACTCTAATTAAATTAATTAACACACCTATTAATTTAATACCTTCCCGAGTCTATCATCCGACTCTAATTAAATTAATTAATACACTTATTAAATTAATACCTTCCCGAGTCTATCATCCGACTCTAATTAAATTAATTAACACAGTTATTAATTTAATACCCTCCCGAGTCTATCATCCGAATTTCATTAAATTAATTAACACGCTTATTAGTTTAATACCCTCCCGAGTCTATCATCCGACTCTAATTAAATTAATTAACACACCTATTAATTTAATACCTTCCCGAGTCTATCGTCCAACTCTAATTAAATTAATTAAGGGGGAGTATGTAACACCCCATAATTTTGAGGATTAAATATTTAATTATTTTTGGGAGTTATAAAAATATTTAAATTGGAGAAACATAAATTCATGAGTTGGAGAATTTATTTGGGTGAGCCGAATTATTTATAATTGACGACTTTTAAGTTTAATGGTTAAAAATCTCATGTGTCGCATTTTGAAGTCGAAATTTGGAGATGTCAAAAAGTATTTCGGATGGCAATTCCGAGTGCGCATTTGGGTCCGGATGGGTCGAGATAGTCAGAAAAGAGTACCCGGGGTAGTAATTGGGTCTCAGAGTATTTATGGGTATAGCCGGGCCATACGGGGTGAGTTGGCCTTTTTAATTAGGCCCACATGGCCAAAAACGGGATTTAGTGTTTTTAACCTAATTGAGAGATTAGGGAACGGTAGTCAACACAACTCTAAGCCTAGGGCTTGAGAGGAAAATTGGGGAAAAGCAAATCAAGAGCAATTGGGAGTCTTTTGGAGCCAAATTAAGGGATTAATTTGGGGTGTTTTTCGTCAACCAATCTCTACACCGACGGAATCAGACCCTATGAACGATTTAAGGCAAGTGGTTAACTTGTTGTAATGTATAAATTGTGATATCCAATTCATATTATGGTGATGTGTAAAACTGAATCTATTCTCGGGTGGATTTTCGAAGAGAAAATGGGTCTATGATTTGGAAATCGTGATGTGAGTATTGATGAATCAAATTGATATTATAGTGTTATTGTTGGTTGTTATAATGCAAACTACAGCAGAAATCCATATTTTTTATGAACTATGTGGACTGTGGAACCAATCATGAATGAACAATGGAAATTAACCGGAGAAACCCATTTTAAATATAGTGAGATATCGTATGAATCGAGAATGCTAAAACAGTTATAGATGATTGGGACTTGTTTTGGGAATAATTGATTGGTTAAAAATAATCATTTAATGTTGGAAATTTGAGATGTAAAACCTTGGAAATTCGGTTATGGCTGAAACACCAAGCCGGGGAAGACAACCACCTGCTCGATCGATCGATCGACCCAGGGGGATCGATCGATTGACGATCCCAAGAATTTGACAGTTCGACCAATTTGTTTATAAAGAGGATTTTATTTAAGATTTAATCCCTCACTTTTATATAGTGATAAATTTATATGGGACACATATTTCCTTAACAATTATAGGGTGATATAATTGGGTTTAGGAAGGTGTGAACGGTATGTCATGAGATGAACGAATTTGGGGAAATAAATCATAATTATTGATATTGGGCCGAGGAATAATAATCGGGTATCGTAGTTAGGTGACGCTACATTATTAAAGGAATGGAGGTGAAATATTTAATTATGGACCAAGTGGGTAAGTCCGGGTATGTTGTTAATTATAGGTAAATATAATTGGGGAATTTATGGAGATGAATGTGTGACACATTGTGGGCGAATATGTGGGTATGAAATTATGAGATGTAAAATTGACCAAGTGAGTGAGTCCGGGTATATTGGTTAAGTGACACCAAAGTATTAAATTAATTATTGAGAGAGAGTAATTAATTTCGAGTCGGAACGTAGACTTGGGAAATATCAAGTTATGGGCCAAGTGAGCGAGTCCGGGGATAATGGTTGAGTGACACCAAGTTATTAAATTAATGGATGTGATAATTAATGAAGGTAGAGTCAGAGGGTAGACTCGGAAAAGTATTAAATTAATTGATGTTGTAATTAATTAGTTTATGGTCGGATTGTAGACCTGGGATTTGGTATAAATTAATTAATGTATAAATTAATTAAATGAGAGTCGTACCATAGATTCGGTTTTGTATACATTAATTTATGTGTAAATTAATTAAATGAGAGTCGTACCATAGACTTGGTTTAGGATAAATTAATTAATGTGTGAATTAATTAACTGGGAGTCGGACGATAGACTCGAAAAGGTATTAAATTAATAGGTGTGTTAATTAATTTAATTAGAGTCGGATGATAGACTTGGGAAGGTATTAAATTAATAAGTGTGTTAATTAATTTAATTAGAGTCGGATGATAGACTCGGGTAGGTATTAAATTAATAAGTGTGTTAATTAATTTAATTAGAGTCGGATGATAGACTCAGGAAGGTATTAAATTAATAGGTGTGTTAATTAATTTAATTAGAGTCGGACCATAGACTCGGCGAAAATAGTATATTAATTGAGATGTGAATTAATTATATGAGGGTCGGACTTCAGACTCGAACTTGTATTAATTAATTAAGGTGTAAATTAATTATAGGAGGGTCGGACTACAGACTCAGATGGGTGTTAATTAATTAATGTGTAAATTAATTAAATAAGAGTCGAATCATAGACTCGGGCAAATTTCATATAAATTATTGTGGAGAGTATTATTATTTAGAGTCGGACCACAGACTCGGGAAGATAGAAATTATTAAGTGAGAAAATTAATTAAGTTGAGTCGGGCCACAGACTCAGGAAATTACAGGCTAGTGTATGGGATTTTGAGTACACGGTAAAGCCGGGGTTTATATTATATATATACGGTGTTGTGATAGTATATATATATATATATATATATATATACTTGTATATATTGTGTGTGTTATTAAATATCAGTGACTAGATATTTATTTAATTTATATACTCTAGTGCTATTAAGGGAGGTTGCGCGGTGTGAGTGAATCCCCTAGCTTGAGGAGTAGGGCTAGTATATCCACAGGTCATAGCATCCAGTATATATGGGTGAGGGATTTATCTCACTTTCAGGGAAGGAATATGACCGCCTCCACTATGTTTATATTTTGGTCCAAGTTGGTGAGCGATTCCAACTTGGGGAAACTAGGTTTTGTGAGCACACCTAGTGAGATAGCATTTTAGAGGGAATCATCCAGCAAGGGTATATTCGAAGGGATGGATATACGTATGTTATATGTGTGGATGTTGTGGTAAAGGTACGTATATAATGGTAGTAAATATTATATGCGGGTAATAATACATTGTGTGATGTATTTACTTTATATAACTTGTGACACGGTTATATGCTACTATTTAAGAGGAATTAATTAAGTTAATTGTGATATAACTTATAATTCAAGAATCATTATACTCGGGTTAGAGTAGTATGGCAGGGGGGGTTATACCGGGACTAGTTGGACGGGATAGTGCAACTAGGTGGGGTTAAGGTAACCGTTAGGTGTGCACATTAGGGGAGGAGTGAGAATGTCCATAAGGAAGTGCGACACTAACTTAAATATGAAGCTCATTCATGCATTTTAAATTACTACAGTTAATTCACTTGCTAAATATTTTTAAAATATTTTTGGTTCTAACCCTTGCTATAAAATTATTTTCAAAACCTTTTAGGTGTCCAGCCACAGGGACACCAGGATTGATATTCTATTCCAAGGACAATGGAGTTGCGGCATATGTGGTTGCTAGCAGGAATTTGGATTAGATGCATCGCTTATTAATTCCTAGGGTAGGAATCATTCATCAGTTCCAGTTTTATTTAGGGCATGTCGCCCAGACTTTCAGTTGAGTTTTCAGATTTGTTTTATTTCGGTGTTGAATATTTGTTTTGGATTATTTCACTTTGGTGGCCGATAGTTTATTCGGCAAATTGTTTAATTAATGATCCAGTTTATTTTCATTCAGTTGTGTGAATGGTTTATATTTAATTCCGCATGTACTGTTTTGTTTAATCAAAAAGTTAAAATTATCACCAGCTTTTGGAATACTAGGTGGTTAGTAAGTTTTAAAAAGTTTTCGACAGTGATGCTAAGGATGATCCAACTGGGATTCCTGTTTTAATTTGGTATAGGACTGATCACCCGGTATTATATTAGGCGGGGTGTCACATCCTAGTACCCTCTAAATACCTCCATATATCCATAACATTCCTGCTCTTACCATATGTCCTTATTCAAACCTTGATCTAGAAACCATTGCACACTCCTGAGCTCTGTTTGACTTTGGTCATATCTCTAACGAGAGCAAAGCTCATTGGACTCTCACAGGGCTCTGAATACCTTTTCCAACGATCCATAACATGTGTGAATCGACCATACGATTCGAGTGTACTCACCTTTTTACTCCAAACACTGATCCAGAGGTCATTGTGTGCTTCTAAGCCTCGTTTGACTTTAGTAAACTCTCTAAACTGAGCGAAGATCATTGCACTCTCATAGGGCTCTGAATTCCCTTTCAAATGGTCCATACCATGTGTGAATCGGCCTTATGTTTCTTCCGTACTAAACTTTTTACTCTAAACCCTCATTTACTATCCACCGGGCACACTAGAGCCATATTTGACTTAAGTCAACTCTTAACCCGAGTGAAACTCATTAAACCTTCAATGATACATGTCATTCACAAATCAACCTTACGGTTCGCGTGTACTTGTATTTTTACTCCAAGAACCCCCATCTAGAGACCATCGGCCGCTTTCGAGCCTCATTTGACTTTATTAAGGGCTCGATGGATTTTCATATGCTTCTGAATACCCTTTCTAAGGTTCCAGACATGCCTGATTTAGACTTACGGTTTGTATTTTATGCCCATTTTTTTTAAAAAGTCCCTTTCGAACTACCTGTAGGCACCCCAGACCCACTGCTTAGGCAGGGGTATGCTGATAGGAAGGCCAGGACCTATGTTGATTGGCACCCCCTGAAACCCTAATTTTTACTATTTAAGGAGGTCATGACCTCATTCCTAAGGACCCCCTTTTAGAAATTAAAACATTCCCTCGAAATGAATGCGTCGTCATTCCAAAAAAATCCAATTTTCCAATAAATCTTTCATCTTTCTTACCTCTCCTTCATACAAACTTTGTCCACTTACCTCATCCCTACTTCACCATTATTCTACCACCATAAATCATCCTACTCTCCTTCAAAAATCAGTAGCAAAATCCTATAGGAGGTCTACTCCTACTCCTTTCTAATTCATTTATATAGTATTGCTTACTTACTTTATTTCCACTTTTGATATCTTTTGGTCTCACTCCGTTATCTCACATCAACTAATATCCTTTTCTATTATTAGTATTTACATAATATATTATCAAAATATCAAAAAGATAAAATAGAGAGTTTACTTATAAACTCCAAAGTACGATTTCCTTACCTTTTTTTACCCTTTTACACTTGAGCTTTTTTTTTTCAAAAAAAAATTAAAGAGGATAACTAAATTTGAGTTTATGGGTTGAACCCGTCCTTTGTTATATGTTGAACTATGTATACGTTGATGCCTATTATCGCTACATAGGCTTACCGATTCATTATCAAGATTCGAGTCCTATTTTGTTATTTGTATTAATTTGTTTATATCTCATTTTAGTATTATTGCGCGTATTCAGATGCCTATATATTAATGTTCCCTCTTGACATGTACTTTCACATTCTTATAATGAATCGTGATTCGGTGGACAATAAAATCATATTTTTCATTATTTTCCTTTCTTTCATATACTCCTTAGGATGACTCCTATCCATCCTCCCCATGGCGTGAGAAGGATTATTCCTCTTTTCTCACTCATTTTCAAATTTCACATATTAGACGCATGAGACACATCTTGGAGAAAAGGGAGAACATTATTATAGCCCATGAGAGACCGAAAGGGAGAAATGGGTGCCTAACACCTTCCCATTTCATAACTTAGTCTCCAAACTCTCAATTCATATGGTTTTGCATGCGTCAATTTTGTCTTTTGATGTCGTTGTTTGGGGGACGACTACATTCTTTTGCATGTTTTGAGTAAAATAGACTGGCGAATCCATTCTATACATTTTTCTCCCTTTGATGACGGTTGATTTATATATGTGTTTATCCATGAAAAACGCTCAAGTGGCGAAAGGAGTATTCATATCCTCGAATCCCCACATGCAGAGAGAGATAGATATTTCCCCACACTATTCTATATCTCCTATTTTGGGGCTAGCCTGTGCTAGAGGAATCCTCGGATGGCCACAAGTATGCCCTAAAAGTTTTACCATAAATAAATCAATAGTTACTAATTTATGATATATGAACATTCTAGCATAAATTCTCCCAGTAGAATATTTTCTCCAGGCTTTATCCTAGATATTGAGTTTCTTACCTCTCTGCTCTCATAAAATCACTACTCTCAAGAGTTCATTCCTTTACTTTATTGTCAAAAGTTGTATTCAATCATTAATTGTTCATTTTTTGTAATCATAAATATCATTATTGTATTGAAAAAGTTAGTTTTTGTCTCTGCTCTTGTTCCTAAAATATTATTACCTTACAGACAATTTCCATTGGAGTGGGTAATGCCTCACCCATTAACAGATTCTTATAAACCCTAGTGCAACTACCCTCTTACATGACTTTTCATTGAAATGTTTTATATAGTCCTTGAAGGGATCTCTTTTATGTTACTTTACATTTAATAAAGTAGGTTGGGAGATTGCGATTGTTTTTTCCTCCGATGAAGTGCACCATAATCTATTAGCAATTTTTCTGCATGAATCTAATTTTTAATCCTTAAAATCTATTGATCTTTCATACCTCCCCAAAAATGTGGGTGCTAAAGGAACCCAAAAAATTACTCTTTAATACCACACAACGTTTTTCAAAAATTTTTGCTAAGGGCCACCACATGGTATAATAAAATTACACACCCAAAATGGGCCCAACACTATTTTCCCTCTCAAATCCTTTTCTCTCTCAAAACCTACCCAAACTTCACCATCAAAGTATCTTGAATATTCATGCTAGAAGTAGAAATATAAATCAACCATCAACTAATTACATTAAAAACTAGTTTCTTATCCATTTTTGTACCATTTTCCTCTCTTTTGTTAACATTTTCATGCCTTTTGTTACCATTTTCAACATTACACTCCATGAAAGGTGCAAATGATGTTAACGATGGCTATGGTTACACAAACACTACTAAAGGGAGCAAAAAACCAGTATGAGGTAATTTTATGGACACCAATGCATTTTTTAATTTTATTAAAACTTTGGAAAGATTAACTCCCGAAAATAGTGTTTCATAGTGATTTGGTATCGTCCCCGCAAAGAAGATGACAATTTTCGAGGGTAACATGTTGAATGGATAAATATTTTTTTTTTTTGGGGGGGGGGGACGTTCATTCGAGATAATCATATCGAGTTAAGGCTTTAGGTTGGGTGGAAAAATATTGAACGGTAGACAAAGTTTTTGCTTTTATAAAACTCCATTTGGGGTAATCATACTGAGTTTAGCACCTTCCCTCATCAATCTTACCTAGAAGGATGTCATGTACTTCAACTATAAGGTGTCAAATCACCATTTTTTGTTTTGAAGACCATTTTTTTGTTTTGAATTTATTCCTCGACATTGGTACCCTAATTAATCTCATATGATTTTACTTGTACAGGACGCTTTCACGGATTACCTTATCAACTTGTATCATTTTTATTTAAGGGCATTCCATTTGATGATGGTCATTGGATGGTACAAGTTTTAAATTGAGTTGATAACCACCTTTTGGCCAAAACACTAGTTGGCCATCGATACATCGGACGTCTTACAAAAGAGGAAAGAAAAATTATTGACGATATGTCGTTGAGTGGTGTGAATCCATTCGCCATTCTAAAGACAATAAAACATCATCATGAAAGTAATGATTCAAAGATGAAGACAATTTATAATGCTAAGTCAAAGCTAAGGATTGGTGAGCATGAGAAGCAAACAGTAATGCAATATTTAATAAAATTGCTTAACGACAAGCATTATGCCTACTGGTATTGTATGAATGAGTCGACGAGTAAGGTTGAAGACACATTTTGGGGGGCTCATCCAAAATTCATTTTATTGTCAAAGTGTTTTCCTACCATTGTCATCGGTGATTGAACATACAAGTGGACTTGATACAAGATGTTGTTGTTTGAGATGGTGGTTGAAACCTTGTGCAATTGTACCTTGAATATTTCTTTTGTCTTTTAGTAACAGAGAAAGAATAAAACTACCATTGGGCTTTGTTCCAGTTGAAAAGGTTATTCGATCCATTTGTGTACCCCGATGTCTTTATCACCTATCGTGAATATGCATGCATGAATGCATTGCGAGTGGTGTTCCCCGAGGCTAAATACATATTGTGCACTTTTCACATTTCCCATAATGTGTAAAATCATTCTCATAAAGAGATTCACTGTGATTATTTGTTGAAACGATTCTCTTATAGGGTTTTATTAGTTAAATTCCCAATAAATCAATATTTTAATGAATCTTGGTTGTTATTCAATGTGTATTGGGTGCCATACCCCAATACTTTAAAGGACATTGAATCTTCATGGTAAATTGAAAGAGTCATTAATTCATGGGTGGAAAAATCATGGAAACCAAAGAACAAACTAGTGTGAGGTACCTATAGAAAACTAAAGCACCAGTTGGATAATTATTAACAATCCATTTACTCGGTGTGGTCCAATATGCACATTATAATTCGCTTACAGATAAAAAAATTAAGGACTATGAGATTACTTATAGAACACTAATCAGGCAGACAATATTCTTTTGTTATGTGATCTTATTATAGGGGATTTATAATATTTGATAGAATTAATTATCGAGAAGCTAAACAAATGTGACAATGTTGGCATGGACATTAAATTTTATGACCATGTATTGCACAATATCTATGGACGCTCTTGTTCTCACAAGTTTTTTATCACATAAATGAATGGTCGGGCTATACTTTGGGGTATTTGGATGCTCACTGGGATAAATTAACTATGGTGCCCGATTTACCCAAGTATCATATGGTCGATTATGAGATAAAAATGATGTTATTCAAAAAGAGGTGATCAAGCTCAACCGATGATGAGGATAAAGTCATGTTATATAAGTTAAAAGATATAGCGACTCCCATTATTACAACACTATTTAAGCCATCCATGTTAAAGAAAGGGAAGATCTGTCACGTGGTTAAACACCAATGGATTGTGATAAAAAAATAGGATAGGTTCATTAAAAGTTATCCTTATGATTTTGAATATGGCATGGCATGAGCCGAGAAGGATAACCATGCAGCTCGGAGGCCTTATAAAAATAATGATTTTATAGTGTTCACGTACCCAGCCCCGTGGTCTCCTAAAAAATTGAGAACGCGTGTAATATCGATTTAAATTAAATTCGCAAGTTTTCAAGAATCCTTATTTAATTAGCGTCTACTTTTAAATCAAATAAATTCAGCCCCTAAACATCCAACTACGTGTGTGTGTGTGTGTGTGTGTGTGTCAAACCGTAAATAAAGCATGCGACACAAAGTTAAGGAAAAATCCCCGCAGGGCAAAACCTTTTATTTCACTATAATAAGTAAATCGCAACTTACACAGATTACAATGAAATACAGTGACACACGAATACCCGCAGGCGTTGGTTGGTGTCGTCAGTAATGAATCCACACGCAGCGAACCCACATGAACCTCAGTCCAATTAACAAAGGAAGAACCGCAGCACTCCTCAATGACACACAACCATAACACTTTGTAGAGACTCCCTCAGCAATGACATGCAGCCCTCGATTGCAAAGATCTCTCCACAAAGGTTTGAACAAACTAAAAAGTTGTGTTCTTGGGTTACCAAAAAGATTCACAAGGGTTTGGCAATTGTGTGAATCAAATACCTAGAGTCTAGATGCTCAATAGGTGAAGACTTAGGGCTTTCTGTACTCTGAAAATCGTGTGTATAAGTCTTAAAAAACAACTCCCCGAAGTTGGCTTTAAATAAGAAAACTTTGAGCCAAAAAAATCTCAACAGATCTGGCGAAGTTTATCCCAGGCGGACCTGTCCGGCTTGGGGGCGGATCGGTCCGATTGACCAGATCGGTTCTTTTATTCTGAGGCGGATCGGTCCGGTTGTGACCGGATCGGTTCTTTTATTCTTGCTTCATCGATTCGCATTCAATCCGGGGTATACTGGATCTCCAGCAATCGGATCGGTCCGGGTAGAGGGCGGATCGGTCCGGTGGCGGATCGGTCCGGTAGGGAGGCGGGCTAGTCCGGCTGTCAGACTTTGATTCCTCTTCTTCTTTTGATATTTGGATCCGTTGATGAATGTGTGAATCTTGAATTTCTTCAACGGTGTAACGGCGTGCGACATAATAAATTGCTAATGGATAAAAATGTCCTTACAAATCTCCCCCTATGTCTATGCCGGTACATACATAAAAACAAAACATCCGAATTATCAAACAACTAAAAATGCCTATACAAATCTACCCTTCCATGAACCCAAAACTGGAAAGATACAATTAAATAAGACTACAGCGTTTGCTCTTCAACTCTTTCAGGAATCTCAAATCTCAAAGCTTTTCTCATCAGGGTGTGCAATCCAATGATAATCCATGTAGTACCTACACACATGAGAAAAAGCAAAATACCAAGTGACATATCGAGTTTGAAATGAGATAATATATGATAAAAACATAAGCAACATCTCAAAAACTCCCCCAAAATTCAAACTCCCCCATAATATGATAATTCTTTCTCCCCCTTTTTATGATGTCCCCAAATAGACAAATGAGAAGAATGAATCAAACAAGCAAAATCGGGGTGTCACAGTATACAAAAAACACAGAAACTATTTTTGAATTTTTCAAATTTTTCATACAAAGATAAGATACCAATGTGAGCAAATATGATACAAAAATCACACCATAGATTTAGACTCAAATAACCAAGTCATGGAAATGGAATGAATGGGTGTGAACACATTCGATAGGTAAATCAACTCAATCAATCATATGTGCACGATGCATATGTGTACCCCTAACGAATGAACATCAAAAGTATCCTTAGGTGAAAAAAAAATTTGTTGAATTTAGATGACATCGTCTTATGCAAATCAACAAATCAAAGTCAAAATTATTTCCACCCCAATAACGTCCAAAACTATATAGCGCATTTTCAAGAATTTCAAGGACATGCAAACCCGTTTTAAATTCTCCAACCAAACTCCCTCATATATATTTTCATTTAGAGGTGATCTAAATTCTCAAACTTTGGAGAATTGGTGCAAAAACCTAAATGGCCCCTTTTTGGCATGAATATCTTTTTATTGCCTTTCAATTTTTTCAGGCTCTTTTAACCTCTTTGGACCTCGGATAATAAAATTTCTCAATTTTTTAGGTCCTTTTTAACGGTGGCTTTTGCGCAAAGGATAGATGATTACCTTTCGCAGCCCCTCCCCGTTATAAAATAAAGCACACAAACTCACAAAACGGTTTTTATATGCACAATTTCCTTATCAAAATTTATCGCACTTGGTTCATTTTAAGGACAAGATTGAAGTGAAAACACCCAACCAACATGTGATAAGACAAGCACAATAATCAAACAAATCCGTGCATGTGTGCAATAAAGGAAACATGAGCCAAACATGTAGGAAGTAGCACTTAATTACATCTTAATGACTCCAAGCATTATAAAGCACAAGGATGAATTGACCTATTGTCTCAAAACACTATCAAAAAGTCACATGAAAATAATGGAATGATGTTGTGACTTGGTCATCCTAAGTGTTCATCCATAAACGGTGCAAACAAAATACAAAAATCTTTTTGGATTTTTCAAAAATTTTTGTCAAAATAAAATCTTTTTGTATTTTTCAAAATTTTTCAAAACAAATATATACAAAAAGTACATATCACAACGCTAGCAAAAATATATCAAAAATCATAACTAGCGTATGACAAACATGCAAACACAATCATCTATATGATATGGCAAGAGAAGAATCATGTGCAAGCAAACGGGAATCAACTATTCTAAAATCAAGTGTATCCAAAAGTGATTTCTTAACCCAAATGGATGAAACACGTCGACAAGGGGTTTTGGGAACCAACACAACACTAGACTTAGAATTCCTAGGACCTCTTCCAAGATCAAAACAAAATCTCCTAAGGTGACCATTCCTACCACAATATGAGCATGTGTAAACGGGTGGGATGACACCTAAAGTGTGATCTTTTCTAGCATCCTTGGAATTAGTTGACCCTCTAAAACAAATAATGGTTTTGGCTTTAGCATTAGAATCATGAGAACAAGATGATCCATTACCATCACTATCAAACCTACTTGAGTCTGTCAAATCATTTTTTAACTTCAAAATTTTTTACTCAAGCAAAGAATTTGACTCTTCCAAAGACAGGGATTTCTTTTTCAAATTATCAATTAAACTCAACAGTTTATCACGCTCCCCCTCAATTAAAACCAAGGTTCTAAAAAACGCGAGGCGTGACCGAGGCGTAGAGGCCAAGCCTTAAGCCTTAGAAGCCTAGGCGGGCCTTGGCGTAAAAAGGCGTGAAAAGGCGTTTAGGCCTTTTTTAATATATTTTAATATTTTTTAATTATAACAAGGCTAATAAAAAATACTGAAAATGGTACATACCCAATAAAAATAATACTGAAATGGTACATACCTGAAAAATATGTCCGTATATTTGATATTAGGATGCCTTTTCCATATGCATGCTCCGTAAGTCCTCATCATGTTATCACCCAATTCCATGAAATCAAAATTCAAAGTAGTCAATAAAATAATTTAAATAAATAATATTAATCAATATGAATAAAATCAAAATATCCCCTTATAAAATAGAAAATGATACATACCTTGAAATTGAATACCAATATATGCATTGTGAGACCTTTTCCATGTGCATGCTCCATAAGTCCACATCACCTTAATAAACTTACACTACAATAATTCAAATTAAAATACTAAAACGATCCATTAATTAGTACAACCCAAGTTTCAACCAAACATCTCTCTCAAATAAGGTCATAAATATTACAATCTTTTAAACTTAAACAAACATGTTTAATCATCTATCAGACTCCAATTCAAAATCATCTTCTTCATCCATTCCATCTTCTGTGCCATCCGATACTAAATCCTCTTCATCGGGTTCCCTTATCTCAAAAAGCTTAGAAACAGATAAAGAAAATTGAATTAAAAACAACTGCCTATTTGGGATACATTCTTTTTCAGCAAATTATAAATGAAACATCAAAGTTAGCTGAGTATACATTTTAATTTCCTCATCCCACTCAAATTCCACCCAAACCAGAACCCATTGTGTAAAATCATAAAGCTTTAAGAAACTCCAACAAACAGAAATGGAATTAAATTAGAGGCCTTAGCTTTCTCAGCATCAATAATTATATACAAAAGAAAATGTATTAACCTTTGTGGTATACAAAAGTTACATCCGAACAGGGGTCTCTAGATGAAGGTTTGGTTATAGCAGTCATGATTGTGATAATAACAGGTTTTGGTTGTGAGGACAACAATGATGTAGTAGTATGGTGATGTCGTTGTTAATGTTTTTTCAAAAAATATCTGATGAGCCTACATAAGAAAGTAAATGGAATACAAATTACGAATTTGAAAAGAACAACAGTATGGGGGAAAAAAGAGTTTACAGGAACTGGAGTAAAATCTAACCTAACCAACCTATGCCTTAACGAATGGAGAACTCACCTGAGAAGAACAAAACGGCACGCCGATCGTGAGAAGAAATGGGTCTCGGGTTGTGGCCGATTTCGGGGGTCACGGTTTCGGCAGGGGTCTCTAGTTGAGGGGTTAACAGGTATGGGTTTATGGATGTTAGGTTTGGTTCGATGGAAATTGGTAGATCTCGTTTTGAGAATTTTTTTTTTTTTTGAGAACAGAACTTCAGACCTAGTTTTGATAACAAAACGGCAGATTTGAGAAAAGGTTCATTCAGAGTGTTTTTGGGGGGGTTTAAAAGGTACCAAAACGACGTCGTTTTGGTTAACCCCGAATTTTTTATTTAAAAAACGCCGCCTAAGGCGCGTTTTATAGTAAAAAAAACGCGTTTTTTTACGCCTTTTAAAAAAAAACGTTGACCAAAGGTTGACCACGCCTTTGTACACGCCTAGGCCCTAAACGGGGCGTATCAAAAAAGCCTCACGCCTAGGCGCGCCTAGGCGCCGCCTAGGCGCGTTTTTTAGAACACTGATTAAAACAAACTTATCCCTAAGAGTCTTTTCACGTGCCGTAAAATCATCGATTAATTTTTTATCCTCGACGGAACAAACGGGAACCCTAAAATTTTTTTAAGTCCTTTAATTCCTTCTCTAAAATTAGGGCTTTCTCATCACACTTCTTTTTGGCAATTTTCAAAGAATCAAAATCAATACACAAATTACCAAAGTGCTCACGACAAATATCACTTTGAGTTTGAAACGCTTGCAAATATTCAATCTTACTTTTAAAGAGAGAATTTCCTTTTTCCAAAACTTTCATTCTTTTGGAAAGTTTCAAATTCAAACTTTTTAAATTTTCAGCATGGTCGTGAACTTTTTCAAAAATAGGCTCCTCATTAAATGGGCGTTCCATTGAAAAATTGCGATTTTTCACAAAACTGATTTTTTTAAAAAAAATATATCATACGGTTTTGCGGAAAATAGGAATACGCGGTAAATTAGCGCAACCTGCTCTGATACCAATTTGAGAACGTGAGTAGAAAAATTGTATCAGAAAGTAAATCCTCGAAAAATCAGGATCGCGCAATAAATTAGCGTAACCCGCTCTGATACCAATTTGAGAACGCGTGTAATATCGATTTAAATTAAATTCGCAAGTTTCCAAGAACCCTTATTTAATTAGCGTCTACTTTTAAATCAAATAAATTCATCCCCTAAACATCCAACTACGTGTGTGTGTGTCAAACCATAAATAAAGCATGCGACACAAAGTTAAGGAAAAATCCCCGCAGGGCAAAACCTTTTATTTCACTATAATAAGTAAATCGCAACTTACACAGATTACAATGAAATACAGTGACACACGAATACCCGCAGGCGTCGGTCGGTGTCGTCAGCAATGAATCCACACGCAGCGAACCCACATGAACCTCAGTCCAATCAACAAAGGAAGAACTGCAGCACTCCTCAATGACACGCAACCATAACACTTTGTAGAGACTCCCTCAGCAATGACACGCAGCCCTCGATTGCAAAGATCTCTCCACAAAGGTTTGAACAAACTAAAAAGTTGTGTTCTTGGGTTACCAAAAAGATTCACAAGGGTTTGGAAATTGTGTGAATCAAATACCTAAAGTCTAGATGCACAATAGGTGAAGACTTAGGGCTTTCTGTACTCTGAAAATCGTGTGTATAAGTCTTAAAAAACAACTCCCTGAAGTTGGCTATAAATAAGAAAACATTAAGCCAAAAAAATCTCAGCAGATCTGGCTAAGTTTATCCCAGGCAGACCGGTCCAGCTTGGGGGAGGATCGGTCCGATTGATCGGATCGGTTCTTTTATTCTGAGGCGGATCGGTCCGGTTGTGACCGGATCGATTCTTTTATTCCTGCTTCATCGGTTCGCATTCAATCCGGGGTATACTGGATCTGCAGCAATCGGATCGGTCCGGGTAGAGGGCGGATCGGTCCAGTAGGGAGGCGGACCAGTCTGGCTGTCAGACTTTGATTCCTCTTCTTCTTTTGATATTCGGATCCGTTGATGAATGTATGAATCTTGAATTTCTTCAACGGTGTAACGGCGTGCGACATAATAAATTGCTAATGGACAAAAATGTCCTTACAAAAAACCACATACATGAAGTACATAAAAGAAATACCTTTATAGAGGTTTTGAAGAAAAATTACAGATATTGACGCATATTGTAATTGCGAATTTTATGTATGTCTACATATTTGAGGAATAGGTCCGAGAGTGATGGGTGGATAAATATGAGTGGTGATTTGATCGATGAAGTCATTTAAAATAACAACTCTTTCATAGATTGTTTTGGGAGTTGGTTTCCATAAACACCCTATTCTAATACCCCCATACACCTCCATAATGGTTTCAAAATTGAGTAATTTGGTTGATTGTAAAACACGGTAAATAATGTAGAAAAATTTATAGTACAAGCTTTAGAGGATAAAAATGGTAAATTTGTACTAGTGTTTCGAGTCGTAATTGACACAATGGTCTAATTTTAGCGTTGACAAAAATAGTGTCTTTGATAAAAGGGAGAAGATAAGAGGTTTGTCTTTGGCTGGTTTCTTTTGTTTTTATAGATATAACCGAGAGGGAGAGAGGAAGGGAAGTGTCGTGTTGTTTTTTTTTTTTTTTTTTGGGGGGGGGGGGGGGGGGGGGTGGTTCCTTTTTTTTACACGCAAGATGGATAGACTTTGGGGGGAGGATAAGGTGTGTGGAGATTTTTTTTTTTTGTGTGTGTAAGTTTGTAAATAAGATTTTTGACATTCCTACATATTTAATGTTTTAAAAGCTTAACTTTAGGCCTCTTAAATGTTTATTTAAATAACAACATCTAGCAAAGTTTACTTTGGGGCATACCTCAATTTGGATTTTTGGCTTAAAATAAAAGGTTATACGTACATGATATTAATACGCATAAAATTTGTAGGAAAATTATTACTCAGGACTTATATAATTTAATGGGGTCAGACATATATATATATATATATATATATATATATATATATATATATATATATATATATATACATACATACATATTGATTTTATTTTTCGGCTTGGCATTAAATATAAAATACAACAAAGGATAAAAATGTATATTTAGTACTTAGTGGTCAAAAATTGGTTCTTGTCGAATTACTTTTAAATGACATTTCAAGTAATAAACAACTCATTAATAATAAATTAAAATGTGGGTTGTCACAATCTACCTACCTAAAAAAATTCGCCCTCGAAATTCTGATATCTTGAAGTTTCAAATCTCATAGTGCTTACATCGTCTAAGGTATACGGTATATTTTGATATGATAGCTCATTGATTTATGAGTTTCAAGGTTTGTATATTATCATTTAATTATGATTACTTTACCAAAGTCGTTCCTTTCGTTTCGTATAAGGAATAATAATGTAATCAGGGTTAAAAACAAAAGGTGTTTCAAATAATTAATTGAAATTTTTTCAATCTTTGCATGTATTGGGTATCGTGACAAGGGTTTTTATAACAAGTTCATCTATAGTCTAGTTGTATGAAGTTCGTTTCACACAATGTATTTCGTGATATAAAAGGGATACTGGTAAGAGGATATTCTAGGTTAAACACTGATCTCATAACATGGTATTTTTTATCTAGTTGCACCATAAGTAATTGAAAAGTATAAGTTAATTTGATAACGTAGGTCGATAATTTATACTCGAATCGATAAATATTGGTATTCTAAATTTAACTAACATTAAGGTGATGATATTCGAATCGTAAGTCATGTTTTTTTTTACAAAAAACAAAATTCTGGTGGTGGATCAAAAGAAAATTTCTTCTCTATATAAAAGTAGCAAGTCTACTATAAAAATTCATGTCCCTGTCATTGTGATGCAATACCTTATGCTTGTTTCTCTGTTGTCATTTATACTAATAGCGTACAATTTAAGAAACTACTGAATGGTCTTACTAGGGTTATATGGAGTCATGTTTCAATTAATCGGGAATGTACATCGATAGTTTATTACAGTTGATAATTCTATAAAAGGGTGTATTATTTCCCATGATAAGGGAAAATGTATTGGGAATCTTAATATGGGGATTACTTAACTTTTTAAATATTATAGTAGTGTATTTATTGGATTTTAATTTTTGTGAATCGGTATTTCTAGGACATAAGTTAATGTCTTGTAGTCTTAGGTATTTCAAATAGGCCTATTTCTTTGGTGGGTTCTCAGGTTTGCATGGTTTTACTAAAGGTTACTACGGGTATAATATCTAATATTAGAGAATCTACCATGGTTGTTGATATGACCAAAATGTACCCTCGTCTCTTAGGACGATGGGAATCACATCTCATAAGAGCTTCATATATCCTCAGTAAGGTCATCCAGATAAGGATCGGTCTCAGTAGGGTCGGCCTCAACAGGTCGGCCACGACTTAATCCTCAGCAGGGTCATCCAGATAAGGGTCGGCCTCAATAAGGTCGGCCTCAATAGGGTCAGCCTCGACAGGGTCGGCCACGGCCTAATCATTAGCAGGGTCATCCAGATAAAGGTCGTCCTCAGTAGGGTCAGCCTCAACAAGGTCGGCCTTAACAGGGTCAGCCATGGCTTAATTATTGGCAGAGTCATCCAGATAAGGGTCGGCCTCAATAGGGTCGGCCTCAATAAGGTCAGCCTCCATAGGGTCGGCCTCAACAGGGTCGGCCACTACTTAATCATTGGTAGGGTCATCCAGATAAGGGTCAGCCTCAGTAAGGTCGGCCTCAACAAGGTCGGCCTCAATAGGGTCGGCCTCAACAGGGTCGGACATGGCTTAATCATTGGCAGGTTCGTCCAGATAAAGGTCATAACAGAAGACGTTGGCCTCAGCCTCATAACTCTCATATAGCAACTCAGCCTCGACCTCAGCCTCATAGATCAACAACCAACGGTCCCGTCCCAAAAAGGTCGTCCATGGCCGACATTACTACCTACCACGGCAAGAGAGGTCTTCATGATCCATAGGGGGTTATTTAATAGGCCACCCAAGTATGATAACCTCGGCTAGGTGCAGGTCGAGGTTATAAGAACAATCCCACCATCATAACCAGCCTCGACTATGAATCAGCCAACGTTCCTTCTACTCCACTATTACCTCGGCCCAAGCCGACGTTGCAGTCCCGCATGCTTTACCTCGGCTCTGCTGGTAAGCCAAGGTCACCACTGATCAAGCAGTTTCCCGACCACACCAACGTAATCCTCTTCAAGGCCAAGGTTGGGACCAATCATAGATAGCCAAGCTCTTATGCTCATATGTGTGGTTGGGAACACATGTACACAAATCAGTTATAACAAATCATTCCCCTCACGTGAAGGGAATATTTCATCATCATTCTCTACATGTGACAGTGACAGATGTCTTCATCAGATTAGTTAGATCAACACACACATGCTCATTGTATTCATAGGGGGTACATTACACCCCCCAGGTACTATATATAGAGGTCATCCTCTACCTTGCAAAGGATCCGAAATTAGCAACCCTAGCTAAAACTCTGTTTAAATACACATTAGAGAGAGAAAGCTTGAGAGATTATATCCATGGCCATTAGAGCCCTCATACAGTGATACATATCATACACTTTCACAGTGGACGTAGGCCAGATTGGCTGAACCACTTATATTCTGGTGTGAATCCTCTTCTCCTCACTTCCTTCTACTATATGTGTATGTACTCTTATCTTGCCATTGTTAACATTGAATTGAGATCACAAACACCTTGAAGGGTGGTGCTGTTTCCAGCATCATCATTTTGGCGCCGTCTGTGGGAACGAGAAGCTGTCTCTTCCTCTTCTTCAGCTTAACCTCACCGAAGACTCTGGTGGTGAACCAGGCACTAGACCTGTCAACGGGTCGGTTTGGGTCGTGTACGGGTTACGAGTTACGGGTTATGGGTCAAAACACCCTAACCCATACACGACCCGTTAAGCCTAACGGGTCTAATATCAATACCCAAACACGACCCGTTAATATTAACGGGTACACGACCCAAACCGTTAACACCCGTTAATATTAACGAATCATTTTGGGTCGAAATGGGTAACGGGTTGGGTGACCCTATAATACCCGTTAGTCTTCAATACTTTAAAAATAATGGGTTTTAATTGTAATTTTTATTGGGTATAGATTGGGTGACCCTATAGCACCCGTTAGTCTTTAAAGATTTAGAAATAATGGGTTTTAATGGTTATTATTATTGGGTACGGGTTGGCTGACCCTATAGTACCCGTTAGTGTTAACGGGTGTTAACGGGTAGAAACGGGTACAGGTAAATTTCCAAACCCGAACCGTTAGTGTTAACGGGTCTACCGTGTCAACCCGTTAATGACCCAAACCCAATAAGGGTAAACCCATGAACTTATAATTTCGTGTCGGGTCGTGTCGTGTTAACGGGTTATCGTGTATTTTGACAGGTCTACCAGGCACCACCCCTTGCGTAGAGTTGTTTCACCATTGAAAGAGGTCCTTTAAGGTATTAAGCTCACCTGCTACTTAAGCTCTTTATTAATTAACACATGGCGTCGGAATTACCACCACCTCTTTCGCCGCCAGGTGGGGGAGGGCCAAGCTCCAGCCAAGCACCGCCTCAGTCCGAAATGGAGGAGGTAGCTGCAGCCTTGAGGTCTTTGGCTGCAATGCAACAAGCTATACAGGAGCAGTTTGCACAGCTCAGCCAAACCATGATGAAGACACTTGGAGTCTCACCGTAGATGATTACTCCGACGGCTGTCCAGCCTCATCCTAATGCCAGGGGACCACCCCAGGCATCGATGAAGGACCAGCATGCACCCCAGGGAAGGAGGGACGTTGCTGACTCCAGGCGCTTACGCCTGGGGAGGCAAGGAAACCCTTGCTCGGAGGACAGCTATGACGATCTAGAGGCGGAAGAGATTTTAGAAGATTGTTGGAAGCCGTATGAGGTTTCGAATAATATGGTACGTCCTCTTCAGCAGAGCCGAGGATGTGTCGGCCGAAGAGGTGAAGAGGCCCAACAATGAGGATCAGCTTTTGATTGATTGAGCAGAGGGTCATCCTTTGAGAGGTTGGGCCCAGTAAATGACCTAAGATAGAGGTTATCAAGGTCGAGAAGTGCAGCTGGTTTGCAAAGAGGAGATAGATAAGGTCGTCCTGATCAAGGCTGACTCCGTGAAGAAAGGGGCAGAGACCAGGAAGAGGTCAACAACCGACGTTGTGCTGCGGCAGGGGAACCCTCAGTCCATCCCTTGGAGGTGGCTGGGGACAATCTCAGCCAGGCCAATCGTAGGAGACCATGGAATGACTCTATCCAATGTCTTGAGGAAAATATATGAGATATCATCAAAAGTAGGGACCCATTGCAAAGGGGTTACTCAGAAGGCTAGCCATTCGTAGCTAAGATAGTGAGCTTCCCGACCCCTGCTAATTTCAAATCGCCTATGGTGTCTCCCAAGTATGATGGTAGCACCAACCCTATACATCATATTAAGATGTATCAGTCGGCGGCGGACATCTACTCGATACCTGATGAGATGAAGTGTATGGCCTTCTCTGGGACCTTGACAGGAGCAGCGCATAGTTGGTTCACCTCTCTTATGAAGAATTCAATTGAGAACTTCAAAGGCTTAGCTGAACGATTCATTCACAACTTCTTCTTTGGGGTAAGACCTCAAAAGAAGACCACTCATCTATTGTATGTCAAGCAAGGCAAAGACGAGAGCCTAAGAGACTACATCTCCAGGTTCAATAAAGAAAAACTTGAGGTTGAATACTACGAAGAGAATATAGCCATGAGCACCCTCATATGAGGTCTTCAGAAAGGGAAGATGTTGTGGAAACTTGCGGAAGACCCTCCCAGGTCTATGGCAGAGCTACTGGCAACTGCAGGGAAAGTCATGAATGCTGAAGAGGAAATGGCCGCCAAGTATGAGGATGAGAACCGCGGTAGTGGCGGGAAGTCCCAGAGAAAGAAAGATGGAAAGAAGAGGTCAGCCGATGATAAGTTCGCTCACTATACTCCTCTAACTGTGAGCTGTGAGCATATCCTCAACGAGATCAAGAATGATAGGACTCTAAGATGGCCAGATAAACTGAAGGCCCCACCACATAAGAGGAACAAAAACTTGTGGTGTGAGTTCCATCAGGATCATGGCCATGTTGCAGACGGATTCTTCACCTTAAAGGATGAGATTGAAAAGATGTTAAAGTCTGGAAAGTTGAGGAAGTATGTTGATGGTAAGGCTCCTAAAGGGGGAAGAGATGACCCTAAGAAAAGGAGAAACGACAGGTGCCGTGACGATGCCCCAGCTAGAAGAGACAATGATTCAGAAGGTGATGATGAAGACGATTCGGACCTTCCACCGAAAGATAACAACACCTCGGTGAAGAGGGTTGGCATGATCTCCTTTGGTGTTGACACCATATGCGGAGAACTCGCAGGAGGTGTCTCTGAAGTGGCTGACAGGAAAGCTCATATGGCAGAGGCCAAGTTAGTGGCAAAGCTTGAAGTTGTAAATCTAACCTTTTCCTCTTTGGGCATCACATCTACGAAACTTCCCCTATCCACGAGAATTCTCTTCACCTCGAATCCATGCACCCTTGTTGTAATTATCAAAGGGTCATCATGTGGGGCTAAGATGCCGTTGAAGTTGAGTCGAGAGAACCCAACTATAAGGGTGTCTATGTCCACCTTCTTTCTCTTCTGTGCTGTATCGGAAGACGTTAGATTTACAAACGTAAACATCTTTCGAGATCCGGAAGAGGTTGTATCCAAAAAGACCGAGATTGAGAATAACTCAGAGACTGCAGAGGGATCAAACATAAACGTCTTTCGAGACCTGAAAGAGGTTGTATCCAAAGAGATCGAGATTGAGAATAACTCAGAGACGGCAGAGGGGTCAAACATAAACGTCTTCCGAGATCCGAAAGAGGTTGTATCCAAAGAGATCGAGATTGAGAATAACTCAGAGACTGCAGAGGGGTCAAACGTAAACATCTTCCGAGATCCAGAAGCGATTGTATCCAAAGAGACAGAGATTGATAATAACTCAGAGTTTGCAGAGGGGTCAAACATAAATGTCTTTCGAGATCCGGAAGAGGTTGTATCCAAAGAGATAGAGATTGAGAATAACTCAGAGACTGTAGAGGGGTCAAGCGTAAACGTCTTCCAAGATCCGGAAGAGGTTGTATCCAAAGAGACCAAGATTGAGAATAACTCAGAGACTGCAGAGGGGTCAAACGTAAATATCTTTTGAGATCCGGAAGAGGTTGTATCTAAAGAGACCGAGATTGAAAATAACTCAGAGACTGCAGAGGGGTAAAATATAAACTTCTTCCAAGATCCAGAAGAGGTTGTATCCAAAGAGACAGAGATTGAGAATAACTCAGAGTTTGCAGAGGGGTCAAACGTAAATGTCTTTCGAGATCCGGAAGAGGTTGTATCCAAAGAGACAGAGATTGAGAATAACTCAGAGACTGCAGAGGGGTCAAACGTAAACGTCTTCCAAGATCCGGAAGAGGTTGTATCCAAAGAGATCGAGATTGAGAATAACTCAGAGACTGCAGAGGGGTCAAACGTAAACGTCTTCTGAGATCCGAAAGAGGTTGTATCTAAAGAGACCGATATTGAGAATAACTCTAAGACTGTAGAGGGGTCAAATGTAAACGTCTTTCGAGATCCAGACGACGTTGTATCCAAAGAGATTGAGATTGAGAATAACTCAGAGACTGTAAAGGGGTCAAACATAAACGTCTTTTGAGATCCGAAAGAGGTTGTATCCAAAGAGACCGACATTGAGAATAACTCAGAGATTGCAGAGAGGTCAAACGTAACCATCTTCCAAGATCCGAAAGAGGTTGTATCTAAAGAGAACGAGATTGAGAATAACTCAGAGACTGTAGAGGGGTCAAACGTAAACGTCTTCCGAGATCCGGACGAGGTTGTATCCAAAGAGATCGAGATTGAGAATAACTCAGAGACTGCAGAGGGGTCAAACGTAAACGTCTTTCGAGATTCGAAAGAGGTTGAATCTAAAGAGACCGAGATTGAGAATAACTCAGAGACTACGAAGGGGTCAAACATAAACGTCTTCTGAGATCCAAAAGAGGTTGAATCCAAAGAGACCGAGATTGAGAATAACTCAGAGACTGCGAAGGGGTCAAACATAAACGTCTTCTGAGATCTGAAAGAGGTTGTATCTAAAGAGATCGAGTTTGATAATAACTCAGAGAATGCAGAGGGGTCAAACGTAAACGTCTTCCAAGATCCGAAAGAGGTTGTATCCAAAAAGACCGAGATTAAGAATAACTCAGAGACTACAGAGGGGTCAAATGTAAAAGTCTTTCGAGATCCGGAAAAGGTTGTATCCAAGGGGACCAGGAACGGAATAGCCGAGAATGAGGAAGGTGGGAACCTCTTCAAGCAAGGAATCATGTCAGAAGGGGCCTTCTCATCAGATAAAGACATCTGGAGCCACTTTATTAACGGGTCTTCTTACGACAGTGGAAGCGGTGCAGGGCTAATAATACTTTCATCTCTAGATGGTACCAACATTGAGTATGCTTTGAGGTTCAACTTTAAGGCATCTAATAACGAGTCAAAATATGAGGCCATGATTGTAGGCCTCTCCTTGGCAAAGACCCTTGGGGTAAGACGACTCCTACTTCATAGTGGCTCGAGGTTAGTTATTAACTAAGTTTTGGATGAGGCCAAGGATGAAAGGATGGCCAAATACCTGAAGAGGGTGCGAACAATGCTAGAAGGTTTTGAAGAGGTAAAGATGAAGAGAATACCCCGATAAAACAATAGCCACGTTGATGCATTAGCAAGGTTGGCCTAGGCAACAAAGATAGATATCAGAAGAATAGTTCCAGTCGAGGTCTTACCGAGGGCTACCATCGAAGAAGAAGAGGTTAGTAACCCTTGCTTCAATTTAAACCTGGGGGGCTCATGGATGGACCCCCTCATCAGATATATCAAAGAGCGAGAGCTGCCAGAATCCAAGATAGAGAGGAGGAAATTAAGGTATAGAGCTATAAAGTTCTCCATAATAGGAGACATACTATATAAGAAGGGATTTTTATTACCTCTCCTCAGATGTGTTCATCCCACAGATGTTCCTTGCGTCCTACAAGAGGTACACGAGGGTTCTTGCTCCATCATAGTTGATGACCTAAGACCTTAAAACATTTTAATTTTGTGATAAGGTCTGAGGTAAGACATCATACTTGGATGACCTCAGACCTTAGACATCATTAATTTGGTGAAAAATTATTTATGAGAATAACATCTTAGTGGATGACCTAAGACCTTATAACATCATAATTTAGTGACAAGGTTTGAGGTAAGACATCATACTTGGATGACCACATACCTTAAACATTATTAATTTGGTGAAATTTAAGAGGGTAACATCATAGTTTGATGACCTCAGACCGTAAAACATCATAATTTGGTGACAAGGTCTGAGGTGAAACATCATAGTTTGATGACCTCGGACCTTAAAACATCATAATTTAGTGATAAGGTCTGAGGTGAAACATCTTAGTTTGATGACCTCGGACTTTAAAACATCATAATTTGATAACAAGGTCTAAGGTGAAACATCTTAGTTTGATGACCTCATACCTTAAACATCATTAATTTGGTAAAATTTATGGGGGTAACATCTTAGTTTGATGACCTCAGACCTTAAACATCATTAACTTTGTGATCTCATATCGGAAATATCATTAACTTGGTGATCTCATATCTGAAACATCATTAACTTGGTGACATGAGAGTTAACATCATTAACTTGGTGCTCTCATATCTTAAACATCATTAACTTGGTGGCCTCATATCTGAGACAAACATCATTAACTTGGTGATCTCATATCTGAAACATCATTAACTTGGTGATATGAGAGTTAACATCATTAACTTGGTGATCTCATAACTGAAACATCATTAACTTGGTGATCTCATACTTTTAAAACCTTTGTCTTGGTTAGAGACAAAAATCAGTGATATGCCCAAATATACTTTATCCCTTAGCCTTCTATATACATTGAAGACTAAGGGCCAGGGGGTAATTGATATGACCAAAATGTACCCACGTCTCTTAGGACGATGGGAATCACATCTCATAAGAGCCTCATATATCCTCAGTAGGGTCATCCAGATAAGGATCGGTCTCAGTAGGGTCGACCTCAATAGGTCGGCCACGACTTAATCCTCAGCAGGGTTATCCAGATAAGGGTCGGCCTCAATAGGGTCAACCTCAACAGGGTCGACCACGGCCTAATCATTAGCATGGTCATCCAGATAAAGGTTGTCCTCAGTAGGGTGGGCCTTAATAAGGTCGGCCTCAACAGGGTCAGCCTTAACAGGGTCGGCTATGGCTTAATTATTGGCAGGGTCGGCTATGGCTTAATTATTGGCAGGGTCGTCCAGATAAGGGTCGTCCCCAGTAGGGTCGACCTCAACAAGGTCAGCCTCCATAGGGTCGGCCTCAACAGGGTCGGCCATGACTTAATCATTGGCAGGGTCATCCAGATAAGGGTCGGCCTCAACAAATTCGACCTCAATAGGGTCGGCCATGGCTTAATCATTGACAGGTTTGTCCAGATAAGGGTCAAAACAGAAGACATTGGCCTCAGCCTCAGCCTCAGCCTCAGCCTCATAACTCTCATACAGAAGCTCAGCCTCGACCTCAGCCTCATAGATCAACAACCACCGGTCTCGTCCCAAAAAGGTCGGCCATGGATGACATTACTACCTACCTCGGAAAGAGAGGTCTTCATGATCTATGGGGGGTTATTCAACAGGCCACCCAAGTATGATAACCTCGGCTAGGTACAGGTCGAGGTTACAAGAACAATCCCACCATCATAACCAGCCTCGGCAATGAATCAGCCGACGTTCCTGCCACTCCACTATTACCTCGGCCCAAGCCGACGTTGCAGTTCCGTATGCCGTCGGATCTATTGGTAAGCCAAGGTCATCACTGATCAAGCAGTTTCCCTACCACACTAATCTCGTCCTCTTCAAGGCCAAGGTTGGGACCAATCACAGATAGCCGAGCTCTTATGCTCATATGTGTGGTTGGGAACACGTGTACACAAATCAGTTATAACAAATCATTCCCCTCATTTGGAGGGAATATTTCATCATCATTCTCTACATGTGATAGTGACAGATGTCTTCATCAGATTAGCTAGATCAACGCACACATGCTCATTGTATGCATAGGGGGTACATTACACCCCCCCCAGGTACTATATATAGAGGTCATCCTCTACCTTGAAAAGGATCCAAAATTAGCAACCCTAGCTAAAACTCTGTTCAAATACACAGTAGAAAGAGAAAGCTTGAGAGATTGTATCCATGTCCATTAGAACCCTCATACAGTGATACACATCATACACTTTCACAGTGGACGTAGGCCAGATTAGCTGAACCACTTATATTCCCGTGTGAATCCTCTTCTCCTCACCTCCTTCTACTATATGTGTATGTACTCTTATCCTACCATTGTTAACATTGAATTGATCTCACAAACACTTTGAAGGGTGGTGTTGTTTCTAGCATCATCAGTCGTGTAAGGCAAAAGGATTCTTTAAGGTATAACGACTATTTAGGATATACCCTATATATTTGGATAATTTTTTAAACCTAATAAATGGATGGGGTTTACGTAGTCTAAGGTGTACTAATGAGAATAGGAAGGATTTCCTCAAACATAGTTCGTATATCAATGTGAATGAAGTCACTAACGTCTATATCATTTAACATGAAGATACTACTGTTGGTAATATGTTTATAAGAGTATATTAATCTCAATTTATGTATATACTTATGCATATAAAGTCGTAGTCACTAATGTTCGGAATCTTACATGGAATTATTTGTGTAATCAAGATAGGAAATCGTTTAGTCATGATGATGTTCCATCTAAACTCATTTGCTTGGGGTGGTTTGTATAGTCTAAAAGAAGATGTTCTTATCCCAAAATTCAAGGTAATCTGAGCTTCTAGGTGCATCTATTGTTCTACTCAATGAGATATTGGGTTTGTCATGTTAATCGGCTTACTATACATCCTTATACTGGTCCCTTTGGAAATAATCAACATTGAAGAAAATGTGCAATTTAGCTAGTTAGTCTACTATTATTCATACTAAATTGTATTCTGGGGATGTGTGAGACAGTCCACTTACAAAATCTATTGTGATATTATCCCATTTCTATTTCGGGATTGGAAGAAGTTAGAGAAGTTCATTGGGACACTAGTGTCCTATTCGGACTGGGTCATAAGTACGACATCTTCTTAAAAGTTCATTAGGCCACACCTCTATTCCTTTTGTACATGATATAATCTTAAGTTTATGGGGTGTATTAAAAATATAGAATGATGAGCTTCTTGTGATATATCTTAATAGTGATGATTCATCATGTACATGCAATCCATTGTAATACCCCGTATTTTTACGCATATTTATTTTATTATGAAATTATGGAAAGTATGGATTAATTCATTTAAAGGGAGAAAATTTAAATTTGTAAGTAATTCGATTTAATGGAAATAATTACTAGCACGACGAGAGTTAGTGCTTATCGAAAATAATATTATGGTCGGGATGAGATACACGGCAGTCATGATATAATTATTTGAGACGCGTGTATGAGTCGCGTCACTGGTATGTGTTTGGGGGTTAAAAGGTAAATTATTTATATATAACTCTAATTACTATTTTGAGTGCGCCAGAGTGTCCGGAAGGGTCGAAAAAGTCAGAAAACACTACTCGGGTATTTTATTTGGAGTCCGGGGCATTTTAGCCCAAAACGACACCCCGGAGGGGTATTTTTGTCTTTTCAAATTTTTGAATAATTAAATGGACGAAAATTAGGTTTAATTAAAAACATTGAGGGTTAGAGGTCTGTCAGTTTCAACTTACGTGAGAAAGGGAGAACCAAAGAGGAAGGAGAACCATAGGAGAGGAAGGGCCAAACTCAAGAGATTCCAAACAAAAGTTACGCCAAAGTGTAGATAGTGATGAGAGGATCAACCACATACCAATTTCAGTCCAAGAATCAGAAGTTCATTCCAAGGCAAGTGTTTATCTTGCTAGTTTATTTAGCATATATAGTTCTTGTTAAACTCTGTTAAGGATTTAGACATCATATGATGGAAATTTGGGTTTCATTAGGTTTAATCGTAGAAGAACATTTGATGGGTTTCATGTAGAGGATTTACCTCATTTGTAGACTAATAAATCTATAGATTTTATGTACAAATCACGAATTGAATTTAAGAATTTGAAATAACTAAAGTGCTGGGTTCATTATATAAGGATTCTTAGAGATTTTAGAAATTATTATTTTCCCTTGTGAAAACATAAAGATTTGAATACTAATTTGTGTTAGAATTTTCCCCATAATAATTAGGGTTAGTTTAGAAACATTTAAACTGATGTTGGACGAAATTTGGATTGAGTTTGAGGTTTGGAATGTTGAGAAAAATCAAAATTTGGAAGAACTGGGTCTGCCCGAAATTCTCGTTCGAAGACCTGTTGAGGTCGTTCGAACGACCTCGTTCGAACGAACCTTCTGATGAGATTTCCAACAAACTTTCTAAAGAGTTGGTGAGTTCGTTCGAAGTCGAAACTTCATTCGAATGAACTCGTTCGAACGAGAATCCCTTGACTTCTAACGAGATTCCATAATGGCTTTTTAGGGTCCGTTCGAGTTAAAAATCATCCTAGGGTTATCCAACTGAGAGAAATAACCTTCGTGAATGATGAGTGATCTAAATTCTGAGTTAATATTGAATGAGGAGTGTGATTATTCTCAAGATGTAGAAGTTCATAGAACCGAGGAGAGTTAGGTTCAAGAGAGTATATACATCTCTATATGATCTACGAAGAGGGTAGAAATATTAATACTACTTACGTATTATGGTAATTTGGGTTACGTGAACACTTATTAAGTTGTATAAGTTGTGTGCATGCTTATTACTTGGAATACTATGTGTATGGCATACCTATCTACTAGCTATTGAACGGAGGTTAGATCATTGCGGACGACCATATCTTGTGTGCCTTCGGGGAATTTTGAGTCGTACCACTAGAGCAAGGAACCTAGGTACAGGCTATCTGTGAAAACGATAGTGTTGACGGTCGTATGTGTGCGTAGGTATGTGCGTATCCCATCATCTTGGGGCTATGTTAGCCTCTAGTATGTGTATATATTTTATTGGTTCTTGAGAGATTGAACCTATTGTCCTTTATGCTTGAGCGTTTCAATAGGACTAAATAGCCGAGTATGCCTAGCACCAGGGGTTTCTTAACCATTGGTGCGGTATTGATATATTTTTATGTATACATAGTGAGATTTTATATATGTATATTGAGTTCCTATTATGTTTTTCATGTTGGCTACTTTATTAAAGTATATACTTATTGGATCAACAGTTGGGAATAAAGAATCCTATGAGAATAAGTTATAACATCTTTAAACCTATTCTTAAATAATAGTAATATATTGGCTTCGGGTTATTTAGATATTGTATCCGGCATAGTATTTATCCTACATATAGTCAGGTAGAGTGACGAGACTATTATGGGTAGTTAGACTTGCTAGGTTTACACATTAGATGACAGGTGAGCATCTCAAGTGAGTACGCTAAGTTAACATGGATAATATATGTGTTAATTAAATCAATTTAAGCACTTGCTATATTTAAACTGCTTCTACTCGGGCTCTGACCCATTTTTTTGTAAATCTCTTTTCTGGTTCTATTATTTTAGGTTCTCAGCCACAGGGACACCAGAATTAGGAGATTCCATTTATTTGTCGAGCTGTGGATGTTGTGAAAGTTACAAGATATTGCTAGTAGACGCTTCTGATTATATTTCTCCTTATCTATCAGTCATTTATTTCAGTTGAACATGTCGTCCCTCCTTTCACATTCAGAGATTTAGAGTTATTTTATTTTATTATTAGACTTTGATGTCATGTCATTGGATTATTGTACAGGATTTTGTCTGGAAGTGTTTACTCCGGGTCTTTATTTAAATTCAGTTAGTTTTTTCCTTATTCTATTGTGATGAATGGTGATGATTAGATATTTTCCCTTTATTGTTGATGGTTAATAAAAAAATAAAAGTTTGACGCCAACCTTTTTAAATATTAGGTGGTTAGTTTTATTAAATTAAATTTTGAGTTTTCGATAGTGATGCATTATCTGAACCAACTTGATATTCTAAAATTAATTAATTAAGGACTGATCACTCGGTAATTAACTAAGCGGGGTGTGACAGGTGGTATTAGAGCATCATGTCCTAGTGTCCTTAGAATCTGTACGACTTGTTATGTTTTCGCGCAGCGTCCTTTGATATAAAGACCTATATTTTAGGATTGTTATACTCTTTATGAATTTTACATTCTTCAGATATTTTGAGATAATAACTGTAGACTTATGAAATTCTTCTCTCCTTTCAGATGCCCCCTCGATGTGCACAGAGAGTTCCCAGAGATGCCCAGCCCTAGCCTCAGCCTTTACCAGCTTAGGGTGTGATGAATGCCACGGAAGTTGTCACCATTGTATCTCTGGCGGTAAATGTGGAATTGGAAGTTGTGCAGCATGTGCCATCTCAGGTACTGGTGGTGGCTCCAGTTCAGGCCCAGGCCTTCCCGTCGGCTTGGGAACGTGTTAGGGATGCCTTTCAGAAAGCACATCCTCTAGAGTTTATAGGTAGATCAAATGTGGTGGTAGCAATCCAATGGAAATAGGATATCCAGAGGCATTTGAGAATGCATGAGTGCACGGAGGTGCAGAGTCAGATACTGGCCACGTTCAAGTTAGTGAGAGAAGCACTGCAGTGTTGCGAGTCTATTACCATCGCTGAGGAGGGAAACACGCTCATTATTTCAGATTTTGGGTGCAGTTCGATCGCAAGTATTTTCCCTCGGCCGTCTAGACAGAGATGAGATAAAAGTTAGTGAACTTGAAGCAAGAGGGAAAGATCGTGGCAGAATATGAGGCAAAGTTTACCAGTCTTCTGAACATTGTGCCAGATGAGATCCCGACTGAGGAGAAGAAGATTCAGTGTTTTATAGATGGGTTAACATGGAGGATCAGCCAGCATTTGATAGGTAATCTTTCTTTGGACTCCAATTCGGATGTGGTTAATGAAATCCTACTCCACTTCCAGGACCACCATTTTCATCTGACAGAGGTTAAACGTGGGAGAGTCCAGCCAGCAGGGCAAGACAAGAGGAAATGGTGCCAGTGGGGCACAAACAGTTCAGGGTCAGCATAGACATAGTGACCAAGGTTCCCAGCATGGCAATCCTAAGAGGTTTAGTTCAGGAGGTTTTAGACCTGGGCAGGGAGGCTTTCGACATGGCCAGTAAGGACATTACGGCCATCAGGGCCAGCAGCAGGTTCAACAGGGCCAGAATGGCCAAGGGAGGGGTGGTAATGGCCATCAGGGTCACGACAGAGGGGAGGACCCTTCCCAGGGAGATGTTTCACTTGTGGAAACACTAGCCAAAAACATCAGGACTTCCCTCAGAAGGGTAGAGGCCAGCAGCAGGGTACTCATCAGGAGCCCCAAAGACCATTGTTTCCCGCTGCTCTCCCAGCACCTCCACAGATGCCAGCACTGCCACCCACTCCAGTTCCCCCAAATTCAGCAAGGGAAGCTTCATTATGGACGAGTTTACAATCTTCACCAGGCCGCAGTCCCGCAGGACCCACCCGCGATTGAGGGTATGCTATCCACGGGACTTTGGGGAGCATTTTATTTGACACGCGGGCCACACACTATTTTATTTCCACGGGGTTTGCACGTACTACGGGATTATTTTATACAGCAGAGAGTTTGGTTACTTATGTGGATTCTCCATTGAGTAGAGGTTCCATTGTTTCTTTTATTTTTCAGGGAGGGAGTATAGAGATTAGGAGGTTAATCTTACTCGCTGACATGCTCATATTAGATATGTCCGAGTATGATGCGATTGTAGGTATGGATTGTCTTGTCAAGTATAGGGCCATGATTGATTGTTTTAGTAGGAGTATAGTTTTTACCATACCCGATAAGAAGATGTTCCTGGTGGCGATGCCTCACCCCGAGGGAGGATCGTCCACACATTTATTCTATATGGAGGAGGAGACCTCTAGGGAGGTGGTAGTACCGCTAGACTCAATTCCGGTTATTCGACAGTTTGTCGATGTATTTAAGGATATTTCGGGGTTACAACCGAGTAGAGAGATAGACTTCGTCATTGATTTAGGATCGAGCACTCGGCCGATAGCCCGCGCACCTTACTGTATGGCCCCAGCAGAGATGAGGGAGTTACGTGACTAGATTGAGCAGTTGTTGGGGCAGGGATTTATTCGTAGGAGTAATTCATCGTGGGGTGACCTCGTACTATTCGTTAAGAAGAGGGATGGATCGTTGAGGTTATGTGATAATTATCGGGAGTTGAATAAAGTCACGATACGGAACAAATATCCGTTGCCTCGAATCGATGACTTATTCGACCAATTGAGAGGAGCGGCCTTCTTCTCGAAGATTGACTTGAGATCGGGATACCATTAGATGCGTATCAAGGAGCAGGATGTGTTGAAGACTTCCTTCTTTATGAGATATGGTTCCTATGAATTCAAGGTTATGCCTTTCGGGCTAACCAACGCCCCAGCCGTGTTTATGGACTTGATGAACAGGGTGTTCAGAAAGTTCCTGGACCAGTTCGCCATCATCTTTATAAATGACATTCTGGTTTACTCGTAGACCGAGAAGCATCATGTCGAACACTTGAGGGAAGTTTTGCAGACACTACGCTAGCATGAGTTATACATAAAATACGAGAAATATGGGTTTTGGCTTAAGAAGGTCCAGTTTTTGGGGCATATCATTTCTGATAGAGGGATATCCGTGGATGCGGGGAAGGTGTCAGTGGTGAGGGAGTGGGGACAACACACTACACCGAACGAGATACGTTGTTTCTTGGGCTTAGCTGGATACTACAGGAGGTTCATTCGAGGGTTTTTTAAGATAGCGGGTCCGTTGACACACCTGACTCGCAAAGGGGTGTCGTTTATCTGGAGTGACGCCTGTCAGTTAGCCTTTGATGAGTTAAAATACAAGTTAACATCAGCACCAGTGTTAGAATTACGCAGGTCGGGAGTAGATTAGTATACACTGATGCATCCTGATTAGGACTTGGAGTTATGCTTCAGCAGGAGAATCATGCTATAGCTTATGCCTCCCGTAAGCTTAAGCCTCACGAGAGGAATTACCCCACCCACGACTAGAGTTAGCAGCGGTCATGTTTTCACTTAGGATTCGGAGACATTACCTCCTAGGGAGAAATTTTTCTTATTCAGGGACTACAAGTCACTATAGTACCTCTTCACGAAGAAGGAGTTAAATATGCGTCAACGTCGATGGCTTGAGTTTGTGAAGGAATATTAATTTGTTATCCAAAACCACACGGGGAAGGCCAATATGGTAGCAGACGCGTTGACTCGTAGGCCAGTAGGTAAGGCGGTCGAGGTGTGGAAAGTGAAATGGAAGGATTTAGGACACCAGGATGCGGTGGCACTATCTTTCATGTCTGTGATGACAGTTACGCCCCATATTATTACAAGAGTAGTACAAGCGCTGGCAACTGATCCCTTCTGCCAGAGTGAGATAGCGCAACTTCTAGCAGAGGGGTCCAAGTCTTATACCGTGGGTTCATATAGGGGCCTACATTTCAATGGAAGATTGGTTGTTCCTGAGAGAGAAGACTTGCGACACGAGGTTATGACAGATTTTCACGGTTCACGATTTGTGGTACATCCCGATGGGAATAACATGTACCAGGATATGCGTAGATAGTACTGGTGGAGCGGGATGAAGAAAGATATTATCGAGTTCATCTCGAAATGTGCCACTTGTCAGTTTGAAAAGGTGGACCATCAGAGACCGGCGAGACTTCTACAACCATTAGAGGTTCCTATGTGAAAATGGGAGAGTATTTCCATGGACTTCATCACGGTATTACCTACATCGCAGATGGGTCACGATTCGATATGGATGATAGTGGATCGGCTGACCAAGGTAGCCCACTTTCTGCCAGCCTGGACAGATTACACCACGGGACAGTATGCCGAGATATTCATAGCAGAGATAGTGAGACTCCATGAAGTGCCTCTCAATATCGTGTCTACAGAGATAAGGTGTTTGTGTCTCAATTTTAGGAGAGTTTTAAGGAGGTGATGGGTATGAAGTTGTGACTCAACACAGTCTATCACCCGCAGAGAGATGGTCAGACCGAGTGAACAAATCAGATGTTAGAGGATATGTTGAGTATATGCATCATGATTTTGGCGGAGGCTGGGAGCAGTACCTTCCACTGGTGGAGTTTGCCTATGATAATTCCTACTAGTTTACTATCGATATGGATCCATTCTAAGCACTATACGGCAGACCTTATCATTCTCCAGCATGTCGGTTAGAGTTGGGGGACAATAAGATACTTGGTCCAAAGGTGATTCAGGATACTTCAATAAGGACAGAGTTGATACAGAGCCATATTCGAGTTGCACGGGATCAACAAAAGATTTACACTGATGCCAAACGGTATTTTTAAGATTTCAACATTGGGGATCAGGTGTTACTTCGGGTGTCTCCAATGAAGGGAGTTATGCATTTTGGGAAGAAGGAAAAGTTGGCGCCTAGGTATTTAGGGCCATTCCCCATTATCGAGAGGATTGGTCCAGTTGCTTATAGACTTAGGTTACCAGAGCACTTGCATAAGGTCCATGACGTGTTCCATATTTATTCGCTAAGGATATTTCTTCTGGATCATTTGGCACATACTCACATTGCTTTGTAGGAGATCGACTTATAGCCTAATATCTCCTATGAGGAGGGGCCGGTTGCTATCCTAGACCATAGTGAGAGTAAAATGAGGTCGAAGATAGTACCACTAGTCTGTGTCCAGTGGCAGCACCATAATGTTGAGGAATCAACCTGGGAGTGCGAGGATGTCATGCGGGAACGTTATCTAGAGTTATTCTTTCCAAGTATATATATATTCATTTTCGAATTTCGAGATAAAATTCTGGTATTAGGGGGGAAGTATATCATACCCCGTATTTTTACGCATATTTATTTTATTATGGAATTATGGAAAGTATGGATTAATTCATTTAAAGGGAGAAAATGTAAATTTGTAAGTAGTCCGATTTAATGTAAATAATTACTAGCATGATGAGAGTTAGTGGTTATCGAAAATAATATTATGGTTGGGATGAGATACACGGCAGTCATGATATAATTATTTGGGATGCGCGTATGAGTCGCGTCACTGGTATGTATTTGGGGGTTAAAAGGTAAATTATTTTTATATAACTCGAATGACTATTTCGAGTGTGCCAGAGTGTCCGAAGGGTTAAAATAGTCACAAAACACCACTCGGGTATTTTATTTGGAGTTCGGTGCATTTTAGCCCAAAACGACACCCCGGAGGGGTATTTTGATCTTTTAGGATAATTAAATGGACGAAAATTAGGTTTAATTAAAAATATTGAGGGTTAGTGGTCTGTCAGTTTCAACTTACGTGAGCAAGAGAGAGAAATAGAGGGAGAACCAAAGAGGATGGAGAACTATAGGAGAGGAGGGGGAAAACTCAAGAGATTCCAAACAAAAGTTACCCCAAAGTGTAGATCGTGACAAGAGGATCAACCACATACCAATTTTAGTCCAAGAATTAGAAGTTCATTCTGAGGAAAGTTTTTATCTTGCTAGTTTATTTAGCATATATTGTTCTTGTTAAACTTTGTTAATGATTTAGACATCATATGATGGAAATTTGGGCTTCATTACGTTTAATCGTAGAAGAACATTTGATTTTGGTGATGGGTTGCATGTAGAGGATTTACCCCATTTGTAGACTGATAAATCTATAGATTTTATGTACAAATAATGAATTGAATTTAAGGATTTGAAATAACTAAAGTGTTGGGTTCATTATATGAGGATTCTTAGAGATCTTAGAAATTATTGTTTTCCCTTGTGAAAACATAAAGATTTGAATACTAATTCGTGTTCGAATTTTCCCTATAATGATTAGGGTTAGATTAGAATCATTTAAACTGATGTTGGACGAAATTTGGATTGATTTTGAGGTTTGGAATGTTGAGAAAAATTAAAATTTAGAAGAATAAGGTCTGCCTGGAATTCTCGTTCGAAGACCTTTCCAGGTTGTTCGAACGACCTCGTTCGAACGAACCTTCTGACGAGATTTCTAATGACCTTTCTAACGAGATGGTGAGTTCATTCGAAGTGAGAAATTAGTTCGAACGAGAATCCCTTGACTTCTAACGAGATTCCATAATGGCTTTTTAGGGTCCGTTCGAGTTAAAAACCATCCTAGGGTTATCCAACTAAGAGAAATAGCCTAAGTGAATGACGAGTGATCTAAATTCCGAGTTAATATTGAATTAGGAGTGTGATTATTCTCTAGGCGTAGAAGTTTGTAGAACCGAGGAGAGTTAGGTTCAAGAGAGTATATACATCTCTATATGATTTACGGAGAGGGTAGAAATATTAATACTACTTACGTATTATGGTAATTTGGGTTGCGTGAACGCTTATTAAGTTGTATAAGTTGTGTGAATGCTTATTACTTGGAATATCATGTGTATGACATACCTAGCTACAGGCTATCGAATGGAGGTTACCGCGTTGTTAACGACCATATCTTGTGTGCCTTAGGGGGATTTTGAGTCATACCACTAGAGCATGGAACCTAGGTACGAGCTATCTGTGAAAACGATAGTGTTGACGGTCGTATGGGTGTGTAGGTATGTGCATAGCCCATCGGCTTGGGACTATGTTCGTCTCTAGTATGTGTATATATTTTATTGGTTCTTGAGAGATTGAACCTGTTGTCCTTTATGCATGAGCGTTGCAATGGGACTAGATAGCCGAGTATGCCTAGCACCAAGGGTTTCTTTAACCATGGGTGTAGTATTAATATATTTGTATGTATACATAGTGAGATTTTATATTTATATAATGAGTTCCTATTATGTGTTTCATGTTGGCTACTTTATTAAAGTATATACTTATTGGGTCACTAGTTGGGAATAAAGAATGTTATGAGAATGAGTTATAACATCTTTAAACCTATTCCTAAATAATAATAATATATTGGCTTCGGATTATTTAGATATTGTATCCGGCATAGTGGTTATCCTATATGTAGTCAAGTAGAGTGAAGAGACTAGTATGGGTAGTTATACTCGCTAGGTGTGCACATTAGATGAGAGGTGAGCATCTCAGGTGAGTACGCTAAGTTAACATGGATAATATATGTGTTAGTTAAATCAATTTAAACACTTGCTATATTTAAATTATTTCTACTCGGGCTCTAACCCATTTTTCTGCAGATCTCTTTTCTTATTCTATTATTTTAGGTGGTCTGCCACAGGGACACCAGACTTAGGAGATTCTATTCATTTGTCCAGTTGTGACTGCTGTGGAAGCTACAGGATATTGCTAGTAGAAGCTTCTGTGTCTATTTCTCCTTATCTATCAGTCATTTATTTCAGTTGGACATGTCATCCTTCATATTTCACATTCAAAGATTTAGAGTTCTTTTATTTAATTATTAGACTTTGATGTCTTGTCATTGGATTATTGTATGGGATTTTGACTGGAAGTGTTTACTCCAAGTCTTTATTTGAATTCAGTTAGTTCTTTTCTTATGATATTGTGTTGAATGGTGATGATTAGATATTCTCCCTTTATTGTTAATGGTTAATAATAAGATAACATTTTGACACCAACCTTTTTAAATATTAGGTGGTTAGTTTTATTAAATTAAATTTTGAGTTTTCGGCAGTGATGCATTATCTGAACCAACTTGATATTCTGAAATTAATTAATTAAGGACTGATCACCCGGTAATTAATTAGGCGGGGTTTCACATCCATCTCTCAATCGTAGGCTTTTTTCCGTATCATATGATAACCTTGGGTCTCATTTCTAGTACTGTTGTTCTAAGGTTTTCTTTCTCAGGTTTGGATAAGAAATGGTATTAGTGAACTTTAAAAAAGTGCGGGGTTAGATAAAGATCATATGGCCCTTTGGTAACGGTAACGTCCTATGTAATCAGGTTATTACGTTTTCCAATAGGGTTGCAGTTTAAGGCATTGTCTATAATGTTTAGTTTTCAGGATTGTAGTCTAATTTGCATCAGTAATCCCCTAAAATCCCATTCAATGTTTTTACATCCGACTCGATTCCTATCGAGAAAACATGTATTTCAAACTTGGGTGAACTGAAGTTACTTTAAATTCCTTATCGTCTACTAGATGATTATGGTTTCCTATACTTATGCAGGAGATAGAAGAAATATAAAAAAATATGAAGTACTCTAAGATGGATGCTAACTATAGATCTGAGAAATTGATTATAAAGTGGATGTAAATAATTGGGATGGAGTTTGAACCGATGGTAACCTTAAGTTGGAGTACAGTATACAATTGATAAATAAAGTTTCAACTAATTCGACTTTAATGACGTAAGGATTTAGTGGATGGTCATTCATAATCCATCGGTGCTTTAGAACTCTAAAAGGATCGTACGGGTACTATATTTGAAAATTATTCCAGGAACCCTTATAGATATATTTATGATGGATTTGTGAAATTATTAGTCCATTTATTCAAATATTTCTATTGAAGGATCTTACATGTGTTGACAAAAATCAAACTACACAGAATAAGGAACATGCTAATGTAACATCAATGAAGTAATAGAAATCCAAGTTTCCATAATTAAGTTGTTGGATGTTGTAATGGAACTTAAACACAATATTTTGTTACATATCTGTAAATCGGATTATTGTTAACGGTAATTTTTTGAGTATTCATAGTAGCGTAATAATGAAAGGAACAAGTAATCTAGGGCTAAGGGTTTCAGATAATTCAAGGTATGCCATAAATCTCTGGTAAGTTAAGGTAAACAAGTACTATTTCAGATAAGAATTTGGGAAGTCTTGTAAATTATGCAAAAATTATTAACACGGGTTGTTTGTATCCACTTAGGTTATTAATATTTTGCCCAACATAGAGAATAGGGGATGTTATTAGTTTTATCAGTCAGTTAGAAGGGTGGAAAGGCATAGTATTTATTGACAAGGTTATTTGGGTTCCATTTTAAGGTTTCTTTAGAAAAATGGTTTATAAGGGAAATACCTCTGGGGTATCCTGGTCATATAGAAGGATTAAGTAAGTTTCATCTGATTACAACTATTCTATTTGTTTAGGGTAAGAATTATGTTTCACTATAGATTTCATACTATTTTTCGGGATATTAAAATGTCAATGATATCCAAAATCATAGTGACTTCAAAAAATAATTAACGGTTGTTATAAGGCATATGGTATTGGTTAAATAATCAAAATTCATAAGTAATCTTGTGTCTGATTTAAAAAATTGTAATCAGGCAATAGGATCCAATAAGTTATAGCGTTACGTTCTAAAAAGTAAAACGATTAATCATAACATTTCTAATGCTTTGAACTTTCTTCTAGAGAAACTCCCAATGTTCACTAAGGAATTCTATTTATATCTTCTTATCTAATCCTGAACTGGTACCATTCTAACGTAAGTAATTCTTCTCATAATCTAATGGGAATACAGTATAACAAGAATACAATGGGAAAGACGATAATAAAAATATCAATAAGGAGGTGAAATAACTTTCAAAGATTAAAGTTTTGGAATTTCAAATGAAGTAATTCATTTTCAAGGGGAGTTTTAATTGAATAGTTTAGACAAAAATATTGTACTGTACCTATAGACCTGTGGAGTATAATGTATGCAATCGCGTCCTAAAATAACTTTCCTAGTATGCCTGTAATCCTTAATCACATAATCCCTATATATATCTTACGAATATCGATTACCATTTATACCTTCCAAAACCTTTCCCTAACCAAAATCCTAATGTCTCATATGTAATTTAGAGATCGATTTTTTTCCTTACTTAAGTCTAAGCATCTTATCCTCACAATCCTTATGTTCTGAATCACTCACTTAATACTAATGCTTAAGTTATGTCTCGCATAGGCTAATTTAACTTGGTTGGGCTCTGATATCACGTTGTCAAATCCGGGTTCCTAAGTGTGAGGTTTATCTTGATAAATACTAAACTATGAGTGTAGAAAAATTCATAATAAAAAGATTCATGAAAGCAATCAAAAAAGGCAGAAAATAAATGGAATCACACACAACAACGATGTATGTGGCCTAATAATCATGGGCCAATAGATTTCAACCGGGTTGGAGGTTCAGTTCCTTATTATGTAGTGAGAGTCAATGATGGCATCATTAGAATAACATGATTTGCAACAAGGGCATGCTTGTCTTAAGTAGAGAAATGAATCACCAAAATCTTCCTAGGAAATTGAAACTCATCATTTGAGTGTTCTAGTGATCAATTTAGGCTTAGTCAAGCATCTGTTCATTGCATTTGATCGTTCTTGCATGTAGTTTGTTCATAAGCTCTCCTCTTGCTTCAAAAGTCAAATTATCTCCCTTTATGTGCTTTCTCAAAGCTTCGTTACAATCTGTAAGTTATAGTTTATGCCTCTTCTTTGGTTCTTCTACTTGTATTAACTAGTTACTATAGTTAGGTTTTTTTTTTCGCTCAGCTATGGCGATGCTAGATGGTAAATCTATAGAAGAATCTAAGCGTTAATATATATTCTTGAGTGGGTAGTTATCGACAGTGCTCCCCTTTCCCTGCAATGTTCGCAGAGCGGATGGGGACACTAGATTCATACCATATTGATAACTCAAGGAGGTATGACTTTTTCTCCAAATGAGTTATTCCTCATATTATTTAGGTATTTCTCCATTGTTCGCTTCTCAGTGAACCTCCAATGTATGGAAGATAGTGAAAGGTGTTCATAGGAAAAATACTTTGTGTGGAACAAGGTTGGGGCTTATCGAGATATGTTACTGTTACGTATTCTAAAAAACCAAAGAGGGTTTGTTGTGTCTGAAAACCAAAAGAGCTGAGCGAGTTCTGGTTATAAATATCCTAGATTACCATGAAGACTATTAGGAAAGTGGATTCATTACAAGGGACTGGCAGCACCCCCCACCGTTGGAAGGGGGAGCCCATGCAATCTTCCTATTTTAGACTATGGGTGGCCGAAATAGGTCACTTACTTTTTTCTCTTTTCTTCTATCTTCTTGTAGATTCCTCTAATTCTTGTGGCTGATTTTCTTCTTCTTTGTTATCGTAGATTATGCCAAGAACCAAGAACATGACATTACCGAGATTAATACTGAAGAGCTCACGAAAGCGTGGAGCATAAAGGATAAATTAGCCAAAGGTGAACACAGGCACCAATTTTATTGCTTGACCATTCGATCAGGTCCCAGTTGAGAGCTCCAGAGGTAGGTGCTTCTAAGGAGGAGAGCTCTAAAGAAGAAGATAAAGAGAATGAGGAAGAAAGAAGAGGAGGAGCAAAAGTTGGAGGAGAAATATAAAAACAAAATGAAGAAGAAGATATGGCTCCGTTAGTTAAGAAGAGGAGGTTGAGGCTTCCTGATGTTGATGAGGATTACGCAGTCCTGTCTGACAGGATCCCTGCTTTAAAGATTTCTGTGAAAAATTCTCCCAAGGGAAGTGGTACTGGCCCATACGATAAAGGGAGAGAGCAAAATATGGAGAAAGAAAAGAAGAGAGAAAAAAGGAAAGAGAAAGAAAGAAGAGAGAGAGAGAGAGAGAGAGAGAGAGAAAGCAGAGGCTAAGAGGTTAGCCTTTCAGTCTGCTAATGGAATCACCGTCCCTAATCTCGAGGAAGCTAGTGTGGGTAACTCCCCTTTTTAGCTCCAGAGCTACTGAAAGAGGTCAATGCTCTATGCTGATCCTGAGAGGTCTTCGAGGCTGGGGCAATCTCAACTTTCCATTAAGATCGCACAGGGGATGGCTCTAATAAGTCTCTCTTTCTCCTTCCTTCTTTCTATCATTTCTCATTTCTATTCTGATTCCCTATTGTTCTATTTTTCTATGCAGATACTGTCCGATTACACTACCCTCCTGGACAATCATTATGACAGCTTCAAGAGGGAAGAACAGCTGAAGAAGGCCCTACAGGATAAGAATATGACCTTGGAGGTTGATAAAGTGGCCTTTGCCAATGCCTTCCAGTCAAGGGAGCGTGAAAAAAATGACATTTCGAAGCCCTATGATGCTTTGAAGGCTACTTAGAGGGTGATAGTTATTGAAAAGTCCGAATTAGTGGAGGCCAACAAAGAGTTGACTGGCAAGGTGGCCAAGCTGAAGAGTGACCTTCCTCAAGCCAAAGATGATAGCTACGATGAAGGATTCTACAAAGTTTATAAGGATGCTGAACATTAAATGGCTTATTCTTGCAAGGTATCCTTTAAGAGGGGATGGTACCAGGATTTTAAGGCTGCTGGAACACCTGCAGGATCTGACCTCTTTGGCATTCATTCTCTTGGTCCTAACCCTTATATTAAAGAGGAATAAGAAAGGAAAGGTGGAGACCAAGATGGTGGCAACACTCAGATCGTTCCCACTGAGGATGGCGGGAGGGTTGGTGCTGGCAAGGAACACCAGGTGGTCGATAAAGGGAAGACAGAGTTGGGAAAATCAGGTGAAAGACTAGGACTCTTGTAGACTAGGATTCCTATTTTCCTTGTACAATTCTTAGCTTTTGTTGGTCTGTACTTTTATTTTGTAAACTTCATATACTGGCCAGTGGCCTTCTTTTCCTTTTGTGTGATAATGAAATTTTACTCCTTGATTTGTGTGTTTATTTATTTTAGTTTATGTTAAATATTGCCTCTAGTTTTATATGTATTGCTTGTAGTCTACTGATTTAGATCGCTATATTTCTCCCAATTCCCAATGGGAGAGAATTCTGGGTCATGATATCAGCTTACAAGCTCATAAGGCCTTCGTGAAGATCTGCAATTCATTAAGATGTAGCAACGAACAATACAAAAACCAGACTGAAGTGATTGCAGAACTAAAGGATGACCTCCAGGAGATGGAGGAGATAGGGGACTCCGTTCAGGAGGAAGTTAATTACATGAGGACCCAACTTCTAGTGAGGACCAAGGTCGACCAAGTGGGTGAGGTCCTGCAGTATGAAAATGACGATCTGCGAAAGGAGGTGGAGAGCTTGACTAAGAGTTCAAAAAGACAATGCTGAGATACTCCTTTAAAGTAGGACCCAGAGAGGTATGGGGGAAGGTTATAATATAGGTTGGGCAGATGCCCCATCAAGACTTAAGGAGGCTGAAAGCATTGATTTTTCTCGGAGATGGTTGAGCGCTCTTAAAGAGGCGAGAACCCCAAAGGAATCCAAGTTTTGGTATAAGTACCAAGTCGAATATCCTGCTTATAGCCACGATCCTTTTTCGAGAGATAACGAATGGATGACGGCTGATGCTACTCCCCCCACCCACTCTTAGATCAGGATCTCAACAAAGATGTCGAAGAATTTGCTCCGAAGCCAAATGATGGTCAGAGGGCAGTTATAGCAGAATATCTTGCTCGACACCCTAGCCCTTCTTAGGATTTTTTATATCTCTTTTTGGTTTCGCTATTGTAACCTTGTGTTATTAATCAAGAATTTTCTTATGTTTTGAGCGTGTACTGAACAAACATATTTTGAGTTTACATGTTCGTATGCTACTTGGCACTTTTATAGGACAAAATGATATTGATTGACCAATCATAGGCTTTGGGTAGGCTCATACTTAGTTTGAATCGTTTTATTCTTTAGCAACCTATTAAATGATGTTTAAGTTTTGGCATTATGCCTTTCATATGTTTAAACATTCTCCCAGTCCAGTATGCCTAAGAAGTTTCATTCCATTAACTTTTAGGTCATGTCATCACACTCCCTTAGGCCTAAGTGAGATGATGGTGAGAATGTACTTGGTTATTGGTCCATCCACCCGAGCAGTTTTTTTGCAACCAACAGATGTTGGAGACCAATCAAAGTTAGATTTATTCCCTAAGGATCCTTAGTAGGGCTTTTGTTGCTACCGGGGCAACTCATGAGGCCCCTTGTGTTAATAACAAGGGCTTGAGGGTGATCCAAAGTTATTTACATTTAACTTGATAACCTTGTTAATTGAACATTCAAAATATGCACAAAGGAGATATCATTGGAAAATGTGCTAATTAATGAGACATAATAGAGATGAGTTAGGCAGCCAATGTAATCTTTGAGAATAGGTAGGCCAATCCAGCTTTTATTCACTGCATATTGTCTTATCTAGTAACCAGAATTGCAAAAATCTAAAAAAATTTCTATTAAAAAGATAAAAGAGAAAATCTAAAAATAGAACTTCTTGAGATTGGTTGCATTCCATGCTCTTGGTATATCCTTTCCCTCCACTGTTTCCAGATTATATGCTCCTTGAAGATCATCTCTGATCACTCTGAATGGTCCTTACTAGTTTGGTCCCAATTTTCCATTTGATGGTTTTACGGCACTGCCGAGGACTTTTTACAGTACATAGTTTCCTATTAAAAACTTCCTCGGGTTAACCCTTTTGTTGTACTGCTTGGCTACTTGTTGTTGGTAGGAGGCCAGATTGATCAAGGCTAGCTCATGTAGCTCATTTACTAGGTTAAGCTCTATGCGTAAGTCTTCATCATTAAGGCCTTGGTCGACCAGTTGGTTCTCATAGTAGGGAGGCCTGCTTCCAGAGGGATAATAGCCTCCACGCCAAAAGAGAGGGAAAATGGTGTTTCCCCAGTTATTTTCCTAGGCATCGTGCGATAGGCCCATAGAACATGAGGGAGTTTGTCCACCCAAGCGCCATTAGCTTTTTCTAATCATTTTTCATCCCATCGATCATGGTTTTATTGGACGACTCTGCATGGGATATGCCACAGAACTGAAGTGGTGCTTGATGTCGTGCTCATCGAAGAAATCTTGGAAGAAACCACTTTCGAACTGTGTGCCGTTATCGATAATAATGGTTCTTGGTACCCCCAAAGCAAGTTATAACGTTTATTCATATGAACCTAGTCATGTTAGAGTCTCGAATGTTTACCAATGGTTCCGCCTCAACCCATTTATTAAAATAATCAGTGGAGACCAGAAGGTACTTGCGATTTCCAGAAGCGGTAGGTAGTGATCCCACAATGTCTAATCCTCATTGCGTGAAAGGCCATGGGCTAGTAAGATATTTTAAGTTGTTGGTTGGCTTTTGAACCATAGGCGAATGCTTTTAGCACTTTTCACATTTACGAATATATGTGCCAGCATCTTTATGCATATGAGGCCACTAATATCCTTCCTTGATTGCTCAAAAGGCTAGCGATCTTCCACCTGCGTGACTCGCACATATGCTTGCGTGAAGTTCAATAAATACTTATTCAATATCTTATGGGTGGACACATTGGAGGTAGGAGCATGTGAATGATTTCTTATAAATCTTTCCCTCGGGTTTAAGATAGAAATGACCATCCTTGACTTTGATTTGGTGGGCTAATCTCTTATCGTCTGGAAGTATGTCGCTCCATAGATAATTGATGACGAGATCTATCCAACTTGGGGTTGTATTTATGGGGAAGACTTGCTTGAATACGATTATATGATCGATACTGGGCTATGCAAGGAACTCAATTTGTATTGTGATTTTTAGGTCAGAGTCAATTGCTCAGCTTAGCACTGCTAAAGCATCAACATTATTATTCTGTCCTCGTGAAAACTGTTGAATCTTGATCTGCTCAAAGTCTCTCATGATTCCTCTGACTATATCGAGGTATGATGCCATTCGATTGTATTTGGCATTGAAATCTCCATTTACTTATTTGGAGACCAAATTGGAATCACCAAATACATTGAGGTGTCTTCCCTTTAGTAGTTTCGCTTTTTACAAATCGGTGATCAATGCTTTATACTCAGCTTCATTGTTGGAGGCTTTAAATCCCAGCCTAATTGTCTATTCGATTATTGTGTCTTCGGGGTGACGAGAATAATCCCTACTCCTTTCCCCTTAGAATTTGAGGCTCCATTAGCATAGAGTCCATCATTTAGATGTTACATCACATGTGACCAGTTGCTCTTCATTCAGCTGATCTGTTGGCCGATCTCCTGTGAACTTAGCAATAAAATTTGCTAGGATATATCCCTCGATCACCGTTTTGGGCTGGAAGTGGATGTCGAATCTTTCGAGCTCGACCGACCACTTAGAAAGACGTCAGAGAGGTTAAATTTTTGTATAGTAGCCTTGTGTGGGTAGGAGGTGATTACAGTTATAGAATAAGCTTCGAAGTAGTGTTTCAAATTCCTCGAAGCAATCACTAGAGAATAAGTGAGATTTTCTAGAGACAAGTATCATTGTTCAGCATCTAGTAGCATTTTTTGGCATAGTAAACCGATTGTTGCTCCCCCTCTTTTTCACAAACTAAGGCGGAGCTCACAGCATGGTCTGATACTGCTAGGTAAAGGGACAGATGTTCTCCATCTTCTAGAATTACCAATAGTGGGGGTTTACTAAGGTAAGACTTGACCTCTTCCAAAGCTTACGAACAGTCTTCACTCCATACTAGGCCTTTGCCTTTCTTTAAGAGTTGGAAGAATGGTCGGCAGTGCTCTGGAGACATGGAGATGAATCGATTGAGCGCAACGAGCATCGCAGTAAGCTTTTGAACATCTCTGAGTGTCTGGGGAGGCTGGACCTTTATGATAGCATCGATTTGGTCTAGATTGGCCTTAATTCCCCATTTACTCACTAGATAGCCTAAGAATTTTCCTGACTGGACTCCGAATGAACACTTACTCGTATTAAGCTTCATTTGGTACTTCTTGAGGATTTTAAAGATTGTTGTCAGGTCTGAGAAGTGATCAGCCTTTTTCTTTCTTTTGATGAGCATGTCGTCGATGCACACTTCCATTGTATATCCCATCTGTTTGCCAAATATATTTGTTACCCATCTTTGGTACGTTGTCTCTGTGTTCTTGAGGCCAAAAGGCATGACCTTATAGAAGTATAAACCAACTGAGGTTAAAAAGGAGGTTTTGTTTTGGTCAGGCCCGTATAGCGGGATTTGATGATATTCTAAGTAAGCGTTAAGGAAGCTCAACCTTTTGTGAGTCATTGTGGTGTCGACCAGTTGATATATCTTCGGGAGAGGGAATCTATCTTTAGGACATGCCAGATTGAGTTTGATGAAATCAATGCACACCCTCCACCTACCATTGCTTTTGGGTACTACCATTGGGTTGGATAGCCACACGGGGAACTGAACTTCCATGATGGATCCTATATCCAGGAACTTCTTTACCTCTTCCCTCACTACCTTAGCCTTCTCGGGTGACGTTCGGTGACCCTTTTGATTAATGGGTTTGAAATTAGGATTGACATGTAAACGGTGGCACACCAAGCTGAGGTCAATACCAGGTAACTCGTAATGCTCCCATGCAAAAACATTTATATTTTTTTCTAAGGAGTGCAACTAGTTCCCTTTTCTCCTGATCGCTGAGAGCAAATCCAATCAAAAACTTTCTTTCTATCAAGTTTTCATCAGCTAAAACTTTTTCCAAGATTTTGACGACCCTGTCTGTGGGGTGGACCCTGGTCTCATCCACCCCTGGTCGACCATACCGTAGTTGCTATTTGGAAAGAAAGGACCATTCCTGGGCTTTTTCTTGGGCTCCTTCTTTTTCTCTTTCTTCAGATGGATGGTTGCGAGAAAGTACCTTCAGGTTGAAGCCTTGTCACCGCGAATCTCAACCACTCCACAATCCATGATGCACTTTAACTTTTAATGATAAGTGGATGGTATGTCCTTCATAGCATGAAGCCAAACTCTACCCAAAATAGCATGGTATGGGGACTTGATGTCCACAACTAAGAACTCTATTAATTTTGAGATGTTCCATACCCTGAGTGGAAAGGTGATCTTTCCCAATGGCAAGGTAATCCTTCCTGTGAAACCATTTAATAAAACATTAGCTTCTTTTAGGTCAGTGACATTCAATTTTAACTTATGGAACATGTCCAGATACATCACTTCTTATGAACTCCCTTGGTCTACCAGTATCTTGTTGACGTCCCAGTTAGCAATCATGATCGTGATTACTAATGCGTCATGATGTGGGGTTCTTACCCCAACCAAATCCTCTTTGGTAAACATGATGTGCTTCTTATAATCAATATATTCTGGTCGGCGATGTTTTCTAGCTTGGATCTTGGTTGGGTCGATCTGAAAATCTTCCATCATGACAGTCACCTTCTTGAGTTCCATTATAATGGCATTGCCCTGAATTTTTTTAAGGTCTGAGGCCTCATGAATGACTGTAAACTCGTGTCCCGTGTCATCATCGAGGAAATTGTCTGGCTTCTGGTCGCCATTATTTGTGACCTTTTCCGTTTTCTTATCAATGTACTCGCTAAGGTGCCCTGCCTGAACTAGCTCTTCCAGGTGTGACTTCAGAGCTTTGTAATTTTTGGTTCGATGGCCACCCTCCTTGTGGAATGCGCAGCTTAGTGCATTATTTCTCTTGGTTGGATATCCTCCCATCTTCTTAGTCCATTTGACGAAGGTCTCGTCCTTGATCTTGCTGAGAATCTTATAAATGGGTTCCTTAAAGATTGTGTTAACAGACTGGAACGCCTTAGAGGGATCATTCTTTCTTCCACCTTTAGATCCATTCTTGCTCCCGTTATTACTTCCCTTTTTTTGGGTGTCATTCTTCTCTATCCCCTTGCTAGTATTTGCTTTACCATTATCTCCCCCATTAGGATGGACCACGTCCTTAACCTTGGCGTACTTCCCGATACGGGACATAAGATCATTGATGTTTATGGATTCCTTCTTGGTAACAGATTGGTGCAGTAGGGAGATGCTAAGCAAGCCGATTTTAAAGGATGCTACGATAAATTTCTCTGATCAGTCCTCGATCTCATTAAATATCTCCCAGTATCTTTTGGCATAGTCTCTGAGGTTCTCCTGAGGCTTTTTCTTCATAGTGTGAAGTGCATCCACCTGCTTAGGATGGGAGCTTCTTATTCTGAATCGTGTCATGAAAGCCTTTACCAATGATGTGAAGTTCTTGATCGACGTATAGGGGAGCCTTTCAAACCATTTGTGTATTACATCGTGTAGGCTAAAAGGGAATATTTTTCACATCAGTGCCTCATTGTGGCTCCATACGTTCATTGATGGATGATATTGCTTAACGTGATCATTAGAATCTATTTTTCGATCGTATATCTTGAACTTGGGGATAAATAATTTCTTGGGGGGATCATCACATTCGATTTACCTTGATAAAAGGGTCTTTATCTGAGAATTTAGAGCTCTTTTAGTAAGCTCTCTGGTCGACCTGTCTCCTCGGTCTGTTGGATGTTGGTCCATCTCCCTACGAACCAAAATCCTCAAATCCTCACTTGGTCGATAGTTGTTCCTATTGCGCCTCTCCTAATGGCCACGCTCTAATCGTGCTCGCTCTAATCTGTCGCATTCAGTTCTTTCCTGGTCATGCCTAGGGTTCCTCACTCGACTGGGGGAATTTCCCCTTAAGACTAGGAGTCCTATCTCGACATTGCCTTATGTTTGTAGAGGGATCTCTCTCCATTCTTTACAATAGCATATTAAGGCGAGCATTCTCTTATTCTTGGAGACGCATTGCCTCTTCCTGTTCTCGAACTCAGGCTTCATAGGAATCGACCAACCTAGAAATTTGAGTGAACCTTGGGGGGCCATGGCTTTCTTATGAGGGTTACCTTTCCTGGCGAAACCTTGGGTTTGACTGTTGGCGAATTTCAGACCTAACCCTAGGAGGGATAGGTTCTTCCTAAACATCACCGGCTTTGGAATGGTGCAGCCATGGTGAGATATTGATGGCTTTCTAGTATTGAATGCTTTCGTATGAACACAAGTTGATTCCCACAGATGACACCAATTTTGAGTGCAGAAAAATTCACAATAAAAGGATTCACAAAAGCAATCACAAAAGGCAGAAAGTAGTTCGGCAACTTGCCTACGTCCACCGAGAGGTTACTTATTTTTTGTTAAGTGTCTCTCAATAATTACAATTTATTCATCCCTTTTGCCCCGGGCCAGGGAGTACAATTTATACATATGTTTGTTACAGAGTTTGAGGAACTCATATCATCATATGTGGGTTGACCATGAGGTGCTTGAATATCTCGATCGATATTCTTGACACCAGATTTGACCATATACATGAGCGTCCTTCTCTAACTAAACTGCTCGTGCAAGGATTAAGCTATGATTTGGGTCAGACCAAATAACTTAAGTTATCTTGGCAGGATACTCTCTTAGGCTCATAAAAAGTGGGCTCCCACATAAACCATAAGTGAAATCATCCTTTTTTCAAAAGAAAATATTGTCTTGCTAAATCACGGTGTTAAAATTAGTTCCAATTGAATAATATTATATACATACCTCATTTCGTGCCTAATAACTTTTCATATATAATTATTCTCTAATCAATACTACTATCAAGATTCAGATTATTCTAGCTAGAACTACTCATCATCGCCTATAGGTACATGTGTAAAAGAACTGGAAGCCAAAGAATAAGAAAACTTTTCCAAGTAGATAATACTATCACTACACCAAATCCTGCGAATGGTAATGCCCAGTGGGTCACGGCCCAAGTCCGCGACTAGCTGGTCGCGAACTTGGGCCGTGACCATCTTATTTTTTGGCGTGACCATATTCATTACCACACTGAGTCATGGATGCTCTGGAAGTGGTCACGGTCCAAATCTCTGACCACTGTGGGTCACGAACTTGGGCCGTGACCAGGTCGTGACCATCTTCGGGCCAAAATTCCCTTCGAACTTGTTCGCGAATGGGTCACGGACTTTGTCCATGACCATAGGCATGACGAAGCACAAAACACACATATATTGGGTCACGACTAGAGTCCGTGACCATTTATTAGCATGGGTCACGGCTATGGGCCGTGACCAATAGGTGGTGACCACACAACTTAGCTTCATTGATGGGTCGCAGTTGATGGGTCACGGCTCTTGGTCATGACCAGTGTCAATCCTATAAAAAACATGCGCTTCATATTTTCATTTCCGCGCTCACATCTTATTTCCTTCTTCCCCAAACACTGGTATGGAGTAAGGAGCGATAGAAATTTCATGGGTAGCAGGTGCGATATTGGTTATGGAGTAAGGAGCTGGTATGGAGTAAGGAGATTTCGTGGGTATTAGGTGAGATTTCGTGGGTAGCAGGTGAGATTTCGTGGGGAAGAGCAGCGGCGGCTATCCACCTCAATCTTTTCTCCCTCTCTCTGTAACATACACCCACGATTGCATGATGTTCCACTTTACTTCTCAGATCATGGGCGGAATGGCATCGTTTCTCGCTCCATCTCCTCCTATCTCCGCCTCCGCTCAGGCATGGGCTTCCCCGTTGGTAAACACATCGTCCCCAACAAACCCATAAGCCCCCCACAATCCAATCTTAACATTTTTTACTCACAAAATCACAAACAAACAAAGCCCAAACTCTATTTTTTTCATTTTTTGCTTTGTTTCAGCTTCCTATAAATGATGAACTGACGTGGGATGACGGGACTGCATTTCCCGAGCCTTGTATTGATCGTATTGCAGATACTGTTGGCAAGGTCTAAACCCAATTTGGTGTTTCTTATATTCAAAATTTCAACATTTCATTATTTCATTACATTGAATTTGGTGTATTAATGCAGTATGAAGCTCTAGCTTGGTTGTGTGGAGGTTAAAGTTGTTTTACAGGCCTAGGATCTTCGGCTGTTTGGAATGACAAAGCCTCGCTTGACATTTTTATGTCATTTGTATGTCATTTCTCTCCACACATTGACATACCCTTTTAGTATTTTTACAAGTATTCTATTCAAAAGTTCCTCGCTTTATTAATTGCTTTCATGATCTTTGGGTTTTTTACTCATATTTCACCAACCCAATTTGATTTTTTTTATCTCAGCTTTTTATGTACATTGCAACATATCCCTTATGTTATAAACTGGATGAAGATTTTGACATATCCGTTTTAGTGCTTAATTATAAAATCTTTATCTCGGGGACCTGAAAATTATCTCATTTCATCAATTTGCTTGCGTGATTTTTAAGTTTTGTGCTGTATAGAAATGAGGTTCCTTTAGTTGGAATAATTTGTGTGCTACTACTATTCGCAAAAACGTGATTTTTAATTAAATGAATTTTTTTTGACACAGTAGTCGCAAAAACGTGTGCACATTATTATAGTGAGATATTATTGGCTTGATTGTTGGATACTATGTTGGATTTTTTGACTTTACGACAAGATATTAGGAGGCTACAACTTGACATGGAACAAAGGCAACTTGATTCCGTTCATTCATATTTTAACTTGACATGTGTACCATAATTCTGTTGATTTTATACAGATCTGTTTTAGTTTGAGATTTGTTGTGATCAACTTTATTGGATATGTATTTTAAAGCCTTAAAATGGCGGCGTAATAATCACAACTACATTGATATTATAGGCACCGGGTTGATATTATACATTTTTGTTCTCCTTTGCCTTTGCGTACTTTTCTTTACATATTATAGGCAGCAGGTTGCTCATATTCGTTCTAATTGCGATGTTAAAATGGGGGAATAAATCTGCTTCATATGTAAATCTACGACATATTATAGGTAGCAGATCTAAATCTTCAGTGGTTTTGTGAGGTACTTTCTTTAATTTTACATACTCGTTCTTCATAACACATTGTTTACGTATTGCAGATCTAACTAATTATATACCAGTTCTTCATTACATACCAGTTCTTCATTACACACCAGGTACTCTTTACTTTAACTAAAGTAGTTATATAATGGATATACATTATCTATTAAATCTTTTAAGATGATAGAAGGAGTACGGGATAATTATTGGTTTTGTTTGGTTTGGTTGTTGGATAATTATTGGTTGTTGGCTTGTTATCGGATAGTATCTTAGAAGGAGTATTGGATAATTAGAATGAATACGGGATAATTATGAGGACTTAAGCTTAAAAACAAGGCTTAGAGGGTGAAAACTCGAAACAGCCCCCGTACGGTCCCGTGAGAGGAACCAACACCTCTCAGAGGAACCAACACCTCTCACGAGACCAATTGTAATACGTAGGAACTGACCGCGCGATAACGGGACTCCCGGTTTCAGAATACGATGATAATTTGAAAATATGAGAACATAAGCTAAAAAAACATTGCGTTAGTGGGTGAAAAGACGAAACAACCCCCAAACTGCCCCGTGAGTGGAACCAACACCTCGTACGGGAGCAATGTAACTCGTAGAAGTTGACCGCACGACCACGAGACCCCTGGTATGAGAATATGATGATAATTTCAATATTTCTAGACTCGGGATTAAAAACATAGCGTTAGAGGGTGAAAAGCTAAAATAGCCCCCGAACAGCCCCGTGAGTAGCACCAACAGCTCACACGGGACCAATGTAACTCATAGGAACTGATCGCGCGATCACGCGACCCCCGGTTTGAGAATACGATTAATATTTGTATATTTCTAGGGTTAGGCTTAAAAATAAGGCGTTAGTGGGTGAATCCCGAAACAGCCCCCGAACGGCCCCGTGAGTGCACGAACACCTCGCACGGGATAATGTAACTCGTAGGAACTGACTGTGCAGCCATGGGACTCCCGATTTGAGAATATGAGAGTAATTTGAATATTTCTACATTTAGGCTTAAAAACATGGCGTTAGTGGGTGAAAACCCGAAACAACCTCCCTAAGGCCCCTTGAGAGGCACTAACACTTCTCACGGGACCAATGTAACTCGTAGGAACTGACCGTGCGATCACGGGACTATCGATTTGAGAACACAACGATCATTTGAAAATATGGGGACTTAAGCTTAAAAATAAGGCGTTAAAGGGGGAAAACACGAAACAGCCCCCGTACGGTCCCGTGAGAGGCACCAACACCTCTCACGGGACCAATATAGCATGTACGAACTGACCGCGTGATCACGGGACTCCCAATTTGAGAATACGATGATAATTTGAAAATACGAGGACTTAAGCTTGATAATAAGGTGTTAGAGGGTGAAAAACGGTTAATCCCTTCTTTACTTCCCATTTTCGCTAAAAAGTTTGCCACCTGGTTGCCTTCTCTATATGTAGGGAAGTTCCCGACTCCCCGACCACCTCCATTTGTAGGCCTTCTAATGTCCTCCCATTTACACCATCGATTCCTATTCTCCCCATAATTTAAAACTCCAAGAAAACTTTGCCATTAGATTATGCAGGCTTTCAATGACAACTTTAGGAGAGGACATAGAAGATATTAGATTATGCATAAGTTTTATATACATGCACATAACTGAGTAAAGTATATATCTTAACCAATAACCAAATTACACAATGCATTCCCCGATAATAAGTCATGACCAACTATAAAACTTTATTTGAATGGCAATCCTTAACATTATTTTCAATAAACACACACAAACTGGATAGATACCAGATAAACATACCGCACACACCAAGCTAAAATTTTTAATGAAAAAGCCTCTTCAAAGATTAAAAATATTCTAAATACTCGAAGTTCCATCCAATTCTACATAAGTTAGAGTAAACTAAACATAAAACAAAAGGATAACAATAATACCAGACAAAAGAAGTGACGGATGAAAGTATAACTTAAATGAAGTGTGGTAAAAACATCTTTACATAAATGTGCATATGTTTCAATATAAGGTAGTACTTAAAATCAAACTGAAAACCAACAGCAATTTGAAATAATATCCAAAAATGAAGAATCCAAATCCACATATGCTGGAATTTGAAGGCCTTATGGATAAGATCAACTGTGCATTATCAGTGGACTGTGATCAGATCAACTTTTGTTAAGATGATGAACAACGTCCGTGATCAGAACTAATATTAATTGAAAATATTTTCACTCAATAAGGACCATAGATCAACCACTAAATCCAGTCAATAAAGGAGAAAATTTATTATTTATATACCAGTAATTTGTGTATGCAACTATATACCAAAACCCCCAAAATGCAGAACATTTAATCAGTTAGGAAGCTATGCGGACCACTAATGGATCGACTGAGTTAGGCAACTAGGTAGAACACAACACACTCGCACATAGCTAATGCCAATATAGCATCTATATATGGCTATATATAGCAGTTATATATGCCCATTTATAGTACCTATATAAAGCAGTTATATATAGAAGTTATATATGGCTATATATGCCCATATATAGCAGCTATATATGGCCATATCTAGCAGCTATATATTGCCATATATAGCAGCTATATATGAGCTAATATAACTGCTATATAGCAGCTATATATGGCCATATATAGCAGTTATATAGGCTCATATACAGCTGCTATATATGGCAATATATAGCTGCTAGATAGGGATATATATAGTTGCTATATATGGCCATATATATCTGCCATATAGATTGAAAACAATGTGAAGAGGGTGAAACCACGAAACAGCCCCCGTAGGGTCCCGTGAGAGGCAACGACACCTTTCACGAGACCAATGTAACACGTAGGAACTCACCGCGCGATAATGGGACTCCCGATTTGAGATTACGATGATAATTTGAAAATATGATGACTTAAGCTTGAAAACAAGGCGTTAGTGGGTGAAAACCCAAAAAAGACCTCGAATGGACCCGTGGGTGGCACCAACACCTCCCGCGGGCCCAATGTGACTCGTCGGAACTGATCGCGCAGCCACGGGACTCCCGGTTTGAGAATATGATGATAATGTGCATATTTCTAGACCTAGCCATAAAAACATGGCGTTAGAGGGTGAAAACCAAAAATAGCCCCCAAACGGTCTCATAGGAGGCACCAACACCTCCCGCGGGACCAATGTAACTCGTAAGAACTGATCGTTTAGCCACGAAACTCCCGGTGTGAGAATACGATGATAATTTTTATATTTCTAGACTTAAGCTTAAAAACATGGCGTTAGTGGAGGAAATCCCAAAACAGCCCCCGAACGGCCCCGTGGGAGGTACCAACACCTCCCATGGGACCAATGTAACTCATAGGAACTGATCATGCAGCCGCGAGACTCCCAGTTTGAGAATACGATGATAATTTGCATATTTCTAGAATTAGGCTTAAAACATGGCGTTAGCGGGTGAAAACCAAAAACGGCCCCCGAATGACCCCATGGGTGGCACCAACACCTCCCACGGGACAAATGTAACTTGTAAGAACTGACCGCACAGCCACGGGACTCCCGATTTGAGAATATGACGATAATTTGCGTATTTCTAGACTTAGGCTTGAAAACATGGCGTTAGAGGGTAAAAACTCGAAACATCCCTCGAACGTCCCCGTTGGTGGCACTAACACCACCCACGGGACCAATGTACCTCGTATGAACTGACCACGCAGCCGCGGGTCTCCCGGTTTGAGAATACGACGATAATTTACATATTTCTAGACTTAGGCTTAAAAACATGGCATTAGAGGGTGAAAACTCGAAAAAGACCACGAACGTCCCCGTGGGTGACACCAACACCTCCCACGAGACCAATGTAACTCGTAGGAACTGACCCCACAGCCGCGGGTCTCTCAGTTTGAGAGTATGACGATAATTTTCATATTTCTAGACTTCAGCAAAACATGGCATCAGAGGATAAAAACTTGAAACATCCCTCGAACGGACCCGTGGGTGGAACCAACACCTCCCACGGGACCAATGTAACTCGTAGGAACTGACCCCGCAGCCTCAGGACTCCCGGTTTTAGAATAAGATGATAATTTGCATATTTCTTGACTTAGGTTTAAAAACATGGCATTAGAGGGTGAAAATTCGAAACAGCCCCTGAACGTCCCCGTCCGTGGCACCAACACCTCCCACGGGAGCAATGTAACTCGTAGGAAATGACCCCACAGCCGCGGGTCTCCCGGTTTGAGAGTACGATGGTAATTTGCATATTTCTAGACTTAGGCTTAAAAACATGGCGTTAGAGGGTGAAAACTCGAAACAGCCCCCGAACGACCCCGTGGGTGGCACCACAGGACCAATGTAACTCATAGGAACTGACCACGTAGCCTCGGGACTCCCGATTTTAGAATACAATGATAATTTACATATTTCTTGACTTAAGTTTCAAAACATGGCGTTAGAGGGTGAAAACTCGAAACAGCCCCTGAACGTCCCCGTGGGTGGCCCCAACACCTCCTACGGGACCAATGTAACTCGTAGGAACTGACCCCACTGCCGCGGGTCTCCCGGTTTGAGAGTATGACGGTAATTTACATATTTCTAGACTTAGGCTTAAAATCATGGCGTTAGAGGGTGAAAACTCAAAACAGCCCCCGAACGTCCCCGTGGGTGGCACCAACACCTCCCACGGGACCAATGTAACTCGTAGGAACTGCCCCGCAGCCGCGGTACTCTCGGTTTGAGAATATGATGATAATTTGCATATTTCTTGACTTAGGCTTAAAAAATGGCGTTAGAGGGTGAAAACTCGAAACAGCCCCCATACGTCCCCGTGGGTGGCACCAACACCTCCCACGGGACCAATGTAACTCGTAGGAACTGACCCCACAGCCGCGGGTCTCCTGGTTTGAGAGTACGATGGTAATCTACAAATTTCTAGACTTAGGCTTAAAAATATGGCGTTAGAGGGTGAAAACTCGAAACAGTCCCCAACGGCCCCGTGGGTGGCACCAACACCTCCCACGGGACCAATGTAACTCATAGGAACTGACCCCGCAGCCGCGGGTCTTTCGATTTGAGAATACGATGATAATTTGCATATTTCTAGACTTAAGCAAAACATAGCGTTAGAAGGTGAAACTGGAAACAACCCTCGAACGGCCCCGTGGGTGGGACCAACACCTCGCACGCGACCAATGTAACTTGTAAGAACTGACCGCACAGCCACGGGACTCTTGGTTTGAGAATACGATGATAATTTACATATTTCTATACTTAGGCATAAAAACATGGCATTAAAGGGTGAAAACCTAAACAACCCCCGAACGGCCCCATGGGAGGCACCAAAACATCCTACGAGACCAATGTAACTCGTAGGAACTGACCCCGTAACCGTAGGTCTCTCGATTTGAGAATACGACGATAATTTGCATATTTCTTGACTTAGGCTTAAAAACATGGCATTAGAGGGAGAAAACTCGAAATAGTCCCCGTACGTCCCCGTGGGTGGCACCAACACCACCCACGGTACCAATGTAACTCGTAGGAACTGACCACGCAGCCGCGAGACTCCCGGTTTGAGGATACGATGGTAATTTGCATATTTCAAGACTTAGGCTTGAAAACATGGCGTTAGAGGGTGAAAACTCGAAACAGCCAATGAACGTCCTCTTGGGTGGCACTAACACCTCCCACGGGACCAATGTAACTCGTAGGAACTGACCACGCAGCCGCGGGTCTCCCGGTTTGAGAATACGACGGTAATTTGCATATTTCTAGATTTAGGCTTAAAAACATGGCATTAAAGGGTGAAAACTCGAAACAGCCCCGGAACGTCCCCGTGGGTGGGACTAACACCTCCCACGGGATCAATGTAACTCGTAGGAACTTACCACGCAGCCGCGGGTCTCCCGGTTTGATAATACGACGGTAATTTGTATATTTCTAGACTTACACTTAAAACTGTGGCGTTAGAGGGTGAAAACTCGAAACACCTCCGAACGTCCCCGTGGGTGGCACCAACACCTCCCACGGGACCAATGAAACTCGTAGTAACTGATCCCACAGTCGCGGGTCTCCCGATTTGAGAGTACGGCGATAATTTGCATATTTCTAGACTTAGACATAAACATATGGCGTTAGAGGATGAAAACTCGAAGCAGCCCCCGAACGGCCCCGTGGGTGCCATCAACACCTCCCACGAGACCAATGTAACTCGTAGGAACTAACCCCGTAGCCGCAGGTCTCCCGGTTTGAGAATACGACGATAATTTGCATATTTCTTGACTTAGGCTTAAAAAGATGGAGTTAGAGGGATAAAACTCGAAACAGCCCCCGTACGTCCCCGTGGGTGGCACCTACACCTCCCACGGCACCAATGACACTCATAGGAACTGACCACGCAGCCGCGAGACTCCCGATTTCAGGATACGACGGTAATTTGCATATTTCTAGACTTAGGCTTGAAAACATGGCGTCAGAGGGTGAAAACTCGAAACGGCCCCCAAACGGCCCTGTGGGTGGGACCAACACCTCCCACGGGACCAATGTAACTCGTAGGAACTGACCCCATAGTCGCGGGACTGCCGGTTTCAGAATACGACGATAATTTGCATATTTCTAGACTTAGTCTTAAAAACATGGCGTTAGAGGGTGAAAACTCGAAATAGCCCCCAAACGCCCCCGTGGGTGGCATAAACACCTCCCACGGCACCAATGTAACTCGTAGGAACTGACCACGCAGCCGCGAGACTCCCAATTTGAGAATACGACAACAATTTTCATATTTCAAGACTTAGGCTTGAAAACATGGCGGTAGAGGGTGAAAACTCGAAACAACCCCCGAACGTCCTCGTGGGTGGCACTAACACCTCCCACGGGACCAATGTAACTCGTAGGAACTGACCCCATAGCCGCGGGACTGCCGGTCTGAGAATACGACGATAATTTACATATTTCTAGGCTTAGGCTTAAAAACATGGCGTTAGAGGGTGAAAACTAGAAAAAGCCCCCGAACGTCCCCGTGGGTGGTACAAACACCTCCCACGGCACCAATTTAACTCATAGGAACTGACAACACAGCCGCGAGACTCCCGATTTGAGAATACGATGGTAATTTTCATATTTCTAGACTTAGGCTTGAAAACATGGCGTTACAGGTTGAAAACTCGAAACGGCCCTCGAACGTCCCCGTGGCTGGCACTAACACCTCCCATGGTACCAATGTAACTCGTAGGAACTGACCACGCGGTCACGGTTCTCCCGGTTTGAGAATGCGACGGTAATTTGCATATTTCTAGACTTAGGCTTAAAAACATGGCAGTAGAGGGTGAAAGCACGAAATAGCCCATGAATGTCCCCGTGGGTGGCACCAACACCTCCCACGGGACCATTGTAACTCGTAGGAACTGACCCCGCAGTCGCGGGTCTCCCGATTTGAGAGTAATACGGTAATTTGCTAATTTCTAGACTTATGGAGAACATGGCGTCAGAGGGTGAAAACTCAAAACAACCCCCGAACGGTCGCGTGGGTGGGACCAACATCTTCCACGGGACCAATGTAACTCGTAGGAACTGACCCCGCAGCCTCGGGACTCCCAATTTTAGAATACGATGATAATTCGCATATATCTTCACTTAGGTTTAAAAGCATGGCGTTAGACGGTGAAAACACGAAATAGCCCCCGAACGTCCTAGTGGGTGGCACCAACACCTCCCACGGGACCAATGTAACTCGTAGGAACTGACCACGCAGCTGCGGGTCTCCCGGTTAGAGAATACGACGGTAATTTACATATTTCAAGACTTAGGCTTAAAAACATAGCAGTAGAGGGTGAAAGCTCGAAATAGCCCACGAACGTCCCCGTGGGTGGCACCAACACTGTCCAAGGGACCAATGCAACTCGTAGGAACTGACCCCGCCGCCGCGGGTCTCACGATTTGAGAGTACGACGATAATTTGCATATTTCTACACTTAGGCTTAAAAACATGACGTTAGAGGGTGAAAACCCGAAACAGCCCCCGAACGTCCCCGTGGGTGGCACTAACACCTCCCACAGGACAAATGAAACTCGTAGGAACTGACACCACAGCCGCGGGTCTACCAATTTGAGAGTACGGCGATAATTTGCATATTTCTAGACTTAGTCTTAAAAACATGGCATTAGAGGGTGAAAACTCGAAAGAGCCCCCGAACGGCCCCCGTGGGTGGCACCAACACCTCCCATGGGATCAATATAACTTGTAGGAACTGACCCCGCAACCGCCGGTCTCCCGGTTTGAGAGTACGACGGTAATTTACATATTTCTAGACTGAAGTAAAACATGGCATCAGAGGGTGAAAACTCGAAACAGCCCCCGAACGTCCCCGTGGGAGGGACCAACACCACCCACGGGACCAATGTAACTCGTAGGAACTGACCCCGCAGCCTCAGGACTCCCGATTTTAGAATACGACGATAATTTGCATATTTATTGACTTAGGTTTAAAACATGGCATTAGAGGGTGAAAACTCAAAACAGCCCCGAATGTCCCCGTGCGTGGCACCAACACCTCCCACGGGACCAATGTAACTCGTAGGAACTGACCCCACAGTCGCGGGTCTCCCGATTTGAGAGTATGACGGTAATTTATATATTTCTAAACTTAGGATTAAAAACATGGCGTTAGAGGGTGAAAACTCAAAACAGCCCCCGAAAGGCCCCGTGGGTGGCACCAACACCTCCCACGGGACCAATGTAACTCGTAGGAACTGACGCCATAGCCGCGGGTCTCCCGGTTTGAGAGTATGACGGTAATTTATATATTTCTAGACTTAGGCTTAAAAACATGGCGTTAGAGGGTGAAAACTCAAAAAAGCCCCCGAACGGCCCCGTGGGTGGCACCAACACCTCCCACGGGACCAATGTAACTCGTAGGAACTGACCCCGACTCTAGGATTGAGAATACACCGATAATTTGCATATTTCTTGACTTAGGCTTAAAAACATGGCGTTAGAGGGTGAAAACTCGAAACAGCCCCCGTACGCCCCCGTGGGTGGCACCATCACCTCTCACGGGACTAATATAACTCGTAGGAACTGACCCCATAGTCGCGGGTCTCCCGGTGTGATACTAGGATGGTAACTTGCATATTTCTAAACTTAGGCTTAAAAACATGGCGTTAGAGGGTGAAAACACGAAACAGCCCCCAATGGCCCCGTGGGTGGCACCAACACCTCCCACGGGACCAATGTAACTAGTAGGAACTGACCCCGCAGCCGTGGGTCTCTTGGTTTTATAATACGACGGTAATTTGCATATTTCTAGACTTAAGCAAAACGTGGCGTTAGAAGGTGAAAACTGGAAACATCCCCCGAAGGGCCCCGTGGGTGGGACCAAGACCTCCCACGGGACCAATGTAACTCGTAAGAACTGACCGCACAGCCACGGGACTCCTGGTCTTAGAATACGATGATAATTTGCATATTTCTAGACTGAGGCATAAAAACATGGCATTAGAGCGTGAAAACCAAAAACAGCCCCCGAACGGCCCCGTGGGAGGCACCAACACATCCCTCGAGACCAATGTAACTCGTAGGAACTGACCCCGCAGCCGCGGGACTACCGGTTTGAGAATACGACGATAATTTGCATATTTCTAAACTTTGGATGCAAAACGTGGCGTTAGAGGGTGAAAACTCCAAACAGCCCCCGAACGTCCCCGTGGGTGGCACTAACACCTCCCACGGGACCAATGTAACTCGTAGTAACTGACCACGCAGTCGCGGGTCTCCCGGTTTGACAATATGACGGTAATTTGCATATTTCTAAACTTAGGCATAAAAACATGGCGTTAGAGGGTGAAAACTCAAAACAGCCCCCGAAAGGCCCCGTGGGTGGCACCAACACCTCCCACGGGACCAATGTAACTCGTAGGAACTAACGCCATGGCCGCGGGTCTCCCGGTTTGAGAGTATGACGGTAATTTATATATTTCTAGACTTAGGCTTAAAAATATGGCGTTAGAGGGTGAAAACTCAAAACAGCCCCCGAACGGCCCCGTGGGTTGCACCAACACCTCCCACGGGACCAATGTAACTCGTAGGAACTGACCCCGACTCTAGGTTTGAGAATACACCGATAATTTGCATATTTCTTGACTTAGGCTTAAAAACATGGCGTTAGAGGGTGAAAACTCGAAACATCCCCCGTACGCCCCCATGGGTGGCACCAACACCTCTCACGGGACTAATATAACTCGTAGGAACTGACCCCATAGTCGCGGGTCTCCCGGTTTGATACTAGGATGGTAACTTGCATATTTCTAAACTTAGGCTTAAAAACATGGCGTTAGAGGGTGAAAACACGAAACAGCCCCCAATGGCCCCGTGGGTGGCACTAACACCTCCCACGGGACCAATGTAACTAGTAGGAACTAACCCCACAGTCGTGGGTCTCTTGGTTTTTTAATACGACGGTAATTTGTATATTTCTAGACTTAAGCAAAACGTGACGTTAGAAGGTGAAAACTGGAAACATCCCCCGAAGGGCCCCGTGGGTGGGACCAAGACCTCCCACGGGACCAATGTAACTCGTAAGAACTGACCGCACAGCCACGGGACTCCTGGTCTTAGAATACGATGATAATTTGCATATTTCTAGACTAAGGCATAAAAACATGGCATTAGAGGGTGAAAACCAAAAACAGCCCCTGAACGGCCCCGTGGGAGGCACCAACACATCTCGCGAGACCAATGTAACTCGTAGGAACTGACCCCGCAGCCGCGGGACTACCGGTTTGAAAATACGACGATAATTTGCATATTTCTAAACTTTGGATGCAAAACGTGGCGTTAGAGGGTGAAAACTCCAAACAGCCCCCGAACGTCCCCGTGGGTGGCACTAACACCTCCCACGGGACCAATGTAACTCGTAGGAACTGACCACGCAGCCGCGAGACTCCCGGTTTGAGGATACGATGGTAATTTGCATATTTCAAGACTTAGGCTTGAAAACATGGCGTTAGAGGGTGAAAACTCGAAACAGCCAATGAACGTCCTCTTGGGTGGCACTAACACCTCCCACGGGACCAATGTAACTCGTAGGAACTGACCACGCAGCCGCGGGTCTCCCGGTTTGAGAATACGACGGTAATTTGCATATTTCTAGATTTAGGCTTAAAAACATGGCATTAAAGGGTGAAAACTCGAAACAGCCCCGGAACGTCCCCGTGGGTGGGACTAACACCTCCCACGGGATCAATGTAACTCGTAGGAACTTACCACGCAGCCGCGGGTCTCCCGGTTTGATAATACGACGATAATTTGCATATTTCTTGACTTAGGCTTAAAAACATGGCGTTAGAGGGTGAAAACTCGAAACAGACCCCATACGTCCCCGTGGGTGGTGCCAACACCTCCCACGGCACCAATATAACTCGTAGGAACTGACCACGTAGCCGTGAGACTCCCGGTTTGAGAATACGATGGTAATTTGCATATTTCTAGACTTAGGCTTGAAAACGTGGCGTTATAGGGTGAAAACTCGAAACATCCCCCGAACGTCCTCGTGGGTGGCAATAACACCTCCCACGGGACCAATGTAACTCGTAAGAACTGACCACGCACTCGCGGGTCTCCCAGTTTGAGAATACGATGGAAATTTGCATATTTCTAAACTTAGGCTTAAAAACATGGCAGTAGAGGGTGAAAACTCAAAATAGCCCACGAACGTCAACGTGGGTTGCACCAACACCACCCACGGAACCAATGTAACTCGTACGAACTGACCCCGCAACCGCGAGACTCCTGGTTTGAGAGTATGACGGTAATTTTCATATTTCTATACTTAAGCAAAACATGGCGTCCAAGGGGGAGAACTCGAAATAGCGCCCAAACTGCCCCGTGGGTGGGACGAACACCTCCCACGGGACCAACGTAACTCGTAGGAACAGACCCCGCAGCCGCGGGACTGCCGGTTTGAGAATACGACGATAATTTGCATATTTCTAGACTTAGGCTTAAAAACATGGCGTTAGAGGGTGAAAACTCGAAACAGTCCCGGAACGTCCTCTTGGGTGGCACTAACACCTCCCACGGGACCAATGTAACTCGTAAGAACTGACCACGTCGCCGCGGGTCTCTCGATTTGAGAATACGAGGGTAATTTGCATATTTCTAGACTTAGGCTTAAAAACATGGCAGTAGAGGGTGAAAGCTCGAAACAGCCCACGAACATCCCCGTGGGTGGCACCAACACCTCCCACGGGACCAATGTAACTCGTAGGAACTGACCCCGCAGCCGCGGGTCTCCCAATTTGAGAGTATGATGATAATTTAAAATTTTCTAGACTTAAGCAAAACATGGCGTCAGAGGGTGAAAACTAGAAACAATCCCCGAACGGCCCCGTGGGTGGGACCAACACCTCCCATGGGAAAAATGTAACAAATAGGAACTGACCCCGCAGCCTCTGGACTCCCGGTTTTAGAATACGATGATAATTCGCATATTTCTTGACTTAGGTTTAAAAACATTGCGTTATAGGGTGAAAACTCGAAACAGCCCCCGAACGTTCTCGTGGGTGACACCAACACCTCCCACGGGACCAATGTAACTCGTAGGAACTGACCCCACAGCCACAGGTCTCCCGGTTTGAGAATACAATCGTAATTTACATATTTCTAGACTTAAGCTTGAAAACATGGCGTTAGAGGGTGAAAACTCCAAACAGCCCCTGAACTTCCCCATGGGTGGCACTAACACCTCCCATGGGACCAAGGTAACTCGTAAGAACCGACCACGCAGCCGCGATTCTCCCGGTTTGAGAATATGAAAGTAATTTGTATATTTCTAGACTTAGGCTTAAAAACATGGTTGTAGAGGTTGAAAGCTCAAAACAGCCCACGAACGTCCTCGTGGGTGGCACCAACACCTCCCACGGGACCAATGTAACTCGTAGGAACAGACCTCGTAGCCGCAGGTTTCCCGGTTTGAGAATACGACGATAATTTGCATATTTCTTGACTTAGGCTTAAACTCAAAACAGACTCTATACGTCCCCGTGGGTGGCAATAACACCTCCCACGGGAGCAATGTAACTCGTAAGAACTGACCACGCAACCGCGGGTCTCCTGGTTTGAGAATACAATGGAAATTGGCATATTTCTAGGCTTAGTCTTAAGAACATGGCAGTAGAGGGTGAAAACTCGAAACATCCCACGAACGTCCCCGTGGGTTGCACCAACACCACCCACGGGACCAATGTAACTTGTAGGAACTGACCCTGCAGTCGCAGGACTCCCGGTTTGAGAGTACGACGATAATTTTCATATTTCTAGACTTAATCAAACATGGCGTCAGATGGTGAGAACTCGAAACAGCCCCCAAACGGCCCCATGGGTGGGACCAACACCTCCCACGGGACCAATGTAACTCGTAGGAACTGACCATGCAGCCGCAGGACTGCCGGTTTGAGAATACGACGATAATTTGCATATTTCTATACTTAGGCTTAAAAACATGGCGTTAGAGGGTGAAAACTCGAAACAGCCCCCGAACGTCCCTGTGGGTAGCATAAACACCTCCCACGGGACCAATGTAACTCGTAGGAACGGACCACGCGGTCGCGGGTCTCTCGGTTTGAGAATACGATGGTAATTTGCAAATTTTTAGACTTAGGCTTAAAAACATGGCAGTAGATGGTGAAAACTCGAAACAACCCACGAACGTCCCCGTGGGTTGCACCAACACCACCCACGGGACTAATGTAACTCGTAGGAACTGACCCTGCTGCCGCGGGTCTCACGATTTGAGAGTATGATGGTAATTTTTATATTTCTAGACTTAAGCAAAGCATGGCGTCAGAGGGTGAAAACTCGAAATTGCCCCCGAACGGCCCCATGGGTGGGACCAAAACTTCCCACGGGACCAATGTAACTCGTAAGAACTGACCCCACAACCGTGTGTCTCCCGATTTAAGAGTACGATGGTAATTTGCATATTTCTAGACTTAGGCTTAAAAACATGACGTTAAAGGGTGAAAACTCGAAACAGCCCCCGAACGGCCCCGTGGGTGGCACCAACACCTCCCACGAGAGCAATGTAACTCGTAGGAACAGACCACGCAGTCGCGGGACTCCCGGTTTGAGAGTATGACGACAATTTATATATTTCTAGACTTAGGCTTAAAAACATGGCGTTAGAGGCTGAAAACTCGAAACAGCCCCCGAACGGCCCCATGGGTGGCACCAACACCTCCCACGGGACCAATGTAACTCGTAGGAACTGACCCCATGGCCGCGGGACTCCCGGTTTGAGAATACAATGATAATTTGCATATTTATTGACTTAGGCTTAAAAACATGGCGTTAGAGGGTGAGAACTTGAAGCAGCCCCCGCGCGTCCCCGTGGGTGGCACCAAAACCTCCCACGGGACCAATGTAACTCGTAGGAACTGACCCCGCGGCCGCGGGACTCCCAGTTTGAGAATACGACGATAATTTGTATATTTTTAGACTTAGGCATAAAAACATGGTGTTAGAGGCTGAAAACCCAAAACAGCCCCTGAACGGCCCCGTGGGAGGCACCAAGACCTCCCATGGGACCAATCTAACTCGTAGGAACTGACCGTTCAGCCACGAGACTCCCGATTTGGGAATATGACGATAATTTGCATATTTCTAGACTTAGGGTTAAAAGCATGGCGTTAGTGGGGGAAATCCCGAAACAGCCCCCGAACAGCCCCGTGGGAGCTACCAACACCTCCCACGGGACCAATGTAACTCGTAGGAACTGATCACGCAGCCGCGAGACTCCCAGTTTGAGAATGTGACGAAAATTTGCATATTTCTAGAATTAGGCTTAAAAACATGGCGTTAGCGAGTGAAAACCCAAAACATCCCCCGAATGTCCCCGTGGGTGGCACCAACACCTCCCACGGGACAAATATGACTTGTAAGAACTGACCGCACAGCCACGGGACTCCAAGTTTGAGAATACGATGATAATTTGTATATTTTTTTACTTAGGCATAAAAGTATGGCGTTAGAGGGTGAAAACCAAAAACAACCCCGAACGGCCCCGTGGGAGGCACCAACACCTCCCACGGGACCAATGTAACTCGTAGGACCTGATCGTTCAGCCATTAGACTCCCGATTTGAGAATACGACGATAATTTTCATATTTCTAGATTAGTCTTAAAAACATGACGTTAGGGGGAAAACCCCGAAACAGCCCCCGAACGGCCCCGTGGGAGGCACCAACACCTCCCACGGGACCAATGTAACTCGTAGGAACTGACCAGGCAGCTGCGGGACCCCCGATTTAAGAATACGACGATAATTTGCATATTATTAGAATTAGGATTAAAAACATGGCGTTAGCGAGTGAAAACTCGAAATAGCCCCCGAACGGCCCCGTGGGTGGCACAAACACCTCCCACGGGACCAATGTAACTCGTAAGAACTGACCCCGTAGCGGCGGTTCTCCCAGTTTGAGAATACGATGATAATTTGCATATTTCTAGACATAAGCAAAACATTTTGTTAGAGGGTGAAAACTCGAAATAGTCCCCCGAACGGCCCTGTGGGTGGCACCAACACCTCCCACGGGATCAATGTAACTCGTAGGAACTGACGCCGCAATTGCGGGACTCCCGATTTGAGAATACGACGATAATTTGCATATTTCTTGACTTAGGTCTAAAAACATGGCGTTAGAGGGTGAAAACTCGAAACATCCCCCAAACGTCCCCGTGGGTGGCACCAACACCTCCCACGAACCAATGTAACTCGTAAGAACTGACCCCACAGCCGCGGGTCTACCGATTTGAGAGTACGATGGTAATTTGCATATTTCTAGACTTAGGCTTAAAAACATGGCGTTAGAGGGTGAAAAGTCAAAACGGCCCCCGAACGGCCCCGTGGGTGGCACCAACACCTCCCACGGGACCAATGTAACTCGTAGGAACTGACCCCGTAGCTGCGGGACAGCCGGTTTGAGAATATGACGATAATTCGCATATTTCCATACTTAGGCTTAAAAACATAGCGTTAGAGGGTGAAAACTCGAAACAACCCCCGAACGTCCCCGTGGGTGGCACAAACACCTCCCACAGAACCAATGTAACATGTAGGAACTGACCACGCAGCTGCGTGACTCCCGATTTGGGAATACGACGGTGATTTGCATATTTCTAGACTTAGGCTTAAAAACATGACGTTAGAGGGTGAAAAACCGAAACAGCCCCTAAATGTCCCCGTGGGTGGCACTAACACCTCCCACGGGACAAATAAAACTCGTAGGAACTGACCCCACAGCCGCGGGTCACCCAATTTGAGAGTACGACGATAATTTCATATTTCTAGACTTCGATTTAAAAACATGGTATTAGAGGGTGAAAACTCGAAACAGCCCCCGAACGGCCCCCGTGGGTGGCACCAACACCTCCCATGGGATCAATATAACTCGTAGGAACTGCCCCGCAACCGCGGGTCTCCCGGTTTGAGAGTACGACGGTAATTTACATATTTTTAGACTTAAGCAAAATATGGCATCAGAGGGTGAAAACACGAAACAGCCCCCGAACGGCCCCGTGGGTGGGACCAACACCACCCACGGGACCAATGTAACTCGTAGGAACTGACCCTGCAGCCTCAGGACTCCCGGTTTGAGAATACGAAGATCATTTGCATATTTATTAACTTAGGTTTAAAAACATGGCGTTACAGGGTGAAAACTTGAAACAGCCCCGAATGTCTCCGTGCGTGGCACCAACACCTCCCACGGGACCAATGTAACTCGTAGGAACTGACCCCACAGTCGCGGGTCTCCCGATTTGAGAGTATGACGGTAATTTATGTATTTCTAAACTTAGGCTTAAAAACATGGCGTTAGAGGGTGAAAACTCAAAACAGCCCCCGAACGGCCCCGTGGGTGGCACCAATACCTCCCACGGAACCAATGCAACTCGTAGGAATAGACCACGCAGTCGCGGGTCTCCCGGTTTGAGAGTATGACGGTAATTTATATATTTCTAGACTTAGGCTTAAAAACATGGCGTTAAAGGGTGAAAACTCAAAACAGCCCCCGAACGGACCCGTGGGTGGCACCAACACCTCCCACGGGACCAATGTAACTCGTAGGAACTGACCACGCAGTCGCGGGACTCTCGGTTTGAGAATACGATGATAATTTGAATATTTCTTTACTTAGGCTTAAAAACATTGCGTTAGAGGGTGAAACCTCAAAACAGCCCCCGTACGTCCCCGTGGGTGGCACCAACACCTCTCACGGGACTAATGTAACTCGTAGGAACTGACCCCACAGTCGCGGATCTCCCGGTTTGATACTACGATGGTAACTTGCATATTTCTAAACTTAGGCTTAAAAACATGGCGTTAGAGGGTGAAAACTCGAAACAGCCCCCAACGGCCCCGTGGGTGGCACCAACACCTCCCACGGGACCAATGTAACTTATAGGAACAGACCCCGCAGCCATGGGTCTCTCGGTTTGGGAATACGAAGGTAATTTGCATATTTCTAGACTTAAGCAAAACGTGGCGTTAGAAGGTGAAAACTGGAAACAGCCCCCGAAGGGCCCCGTGGGTGGGACCAAGACCTCCCACGGGACCAATGTAACTCGTAAGAACTGACCGCACAGCCACGGGACTCCTGGTCTTAGAATATGATGATAATTTTCATATTTCTGGGCTTAGGCATAAAAATATGGCATTAGAGGGTGAAAACCAAAAACAGCCCCCGAACGGCCCCGTGGGAGGTACCAACACATCCCGCGAGACTAATGTAACTCGTAGGAACTGACCCCGCAGCCGCGGGACTGCCGGTCTGAGAATACGACGATAATTTCCATATTTCTAAACTTAGGATGTAAAACGTTCCGTTAGAGGGTGATAACTCCAAACACCCCCCGAATGTCTCCGTAGGTGGCACTAACACCTCCCACAGGACCAATGTAACTCGTTGGAACTGACCACGCAGCCGCGGGTCTCCCGGTTTGACAATACGACGACAATTTGCATATTTCTAGACTTAGGCTTAAAAACATGACGTTAGAGGGTGAAAACTCAAAACATCCTCATGGGTGGCACCACACCTCCCACGGGACCAATGTAACTCGTAGGAATTGACCCCACAGTCGCGAGTCTCCCGATTTGAGAGTACGACGATAATTTGCATATTTCTAGACTTAGGCTTAAAAACATGTCGTTAGAGGGTGAAAACTCGAAACAGTCCCCGAATGGCCCCGTGGGTGGCACCAACACCTCCCATGGGACCAATGTAACTCGTAGGAACTAACCTCGTAGCCGCAGGTCTCCCGGTTTCAGAATACGATGATAATTTGCATATTTCTTGACTTAGGCTTAAAAACATGGCGTTAGAGGGTGAAAACTCGAAACAGACCCCATACGTCCCCGTGGGTGGTGCCAACACCTCCCACGGCACCAATATAACTCGTAGAAACTGACCACGTAGCCGTGAGAATCCCAGTTTGAGAATACGATGGTAATTTGCATATTTCTAGACTTAGGCTTGAAAACGTGGCGTTAGAGGGTGAGAACTCGAAACATCCCCTGAACGTCCCCGTGGGTGGCAATAACAACTCCCACGGGACCAATGTAACTCGTAAGAGCTGACCAGGCAGTCGCGGGTCACCCGATTTGATAATACGATGGAAATTTGCATATTTCTAGACTTAGGCTTAAAAACATGGCAGTAGAGGGTGAAAACTCAAAACAGCCCACGAACGTCCACGTGGGTTGAACCAACACCACCCACGGGACCAATGTAACTCGTAGGAACTGACCCCGCAGCCGCGAGACTCCTGGTTTGAGAGTATGACGGTAATTTTCATATTTCTAGACTTAAGAAAAACATGGCGTCCGAGGGGGAGAACTCGAAACGGCCCCCAAACGGCCCCGTGGGTGGGACCAATACCTCCCACGGGACCAATGTAACTCGTAGGAACTGACCCCGCAGCCGCGGGACTGCCGTTTTGAGAATACGATGATAATTTGCATATTTCTAGACTTAGGCTTAAAAACATGGCGTTAGAGGGTGAAAACTCAAAACAACCCCTGAACGTCCCCATGGGTAGCACAAACACCTCCCACGGCACCAATGTAACTCGTAGGAACTGACCACGCAGCCGCGAGAGTCCCAGTTTGAGAATAGGACGTTAATTTGCATATTTCTAGACTTAGGCTTGAAAACATGGCGTTAGAGGGTGGATACTCAAAATTTCCCCTGAACGTCCCCTTGGGTGGCAATAACACGTCCCACGGGACCAATGTAACTCTTAAGAACTGACCACGTGGCCGCGGGTCTCCCGGTTTGAGAATACGATGGTAATTTGCATATTTCTAAACTTAGGCTTAAAAACATGGCAGTAGAGGGTGAAAGCTCGAAACAGCCCACGAACGTCCCCATGGGTGGCACCAACACCTCCCACGGGACCAATGTAACTCGTAGGAACTGACATCGTAGCCCCGGGTCTTCCAGTTTGAAAATACGACGATAATTTGCATATTTCTTTACTTATGCTTAAAAACAAGGCGTTAGATGATGAAAACTCGAAACAGACCCGATACGTCCCCGTGGGTGGTGCCAGCACCTCCCACGACACCAATATAACTCGTAGGAACTGGCCACATCGTCGTGAGACTCCCAATTTGAGAATACGATGGTAATTTGCATATTTCTAGACTTAGGCTTGAAAACATGGCGTTAGAGGGTGAAAACTCGAAACATCCCCCGAACGTCCCCGTGGGTGGCAATAACACCTCCCACGGGACCAATGTAACTCGTAAGAACTGACCACGCAGCCGCGGGTCTCCCGGTTTGAGAATACGATGGAAATTTACATATTTCTAGGCTTAGGATTAAAAACATGGCAGTAGAGGGTGAAAAATCGAAACAGCCCACGAACGTCCCCGTGGGTTGCACCAACACCACCCATGGGACCAATGTAACTCGTAGGAACTGACCCCGCAGCCGCGGGACTCCCGGTTTGAGAGTACGACGTTAATTTTCATATTTCTAGACTTAAGTAAAACATGGCGTCAGAGGGTGAGAACTCGAAACAGCCCCCAAACGGCCCCGTGGGTGGGACCAACACCTCCCACAGGACCAATGTAACTCGTAGGAACTGACCCCGCAGCCGCGGGACTACTGGTTTGAGAATACGATGATAATTTGCATATTTCTAGACTTAGGCTTAAAAACATGGTGTTAGAGGTTGAAAACTCGAAACAGCCCCCGAACGTCCCCGTGGGTAGCATAAACACCTCCCATGGGACCAATGTAACTCGTAGGAACTGACCACGCGGTCGCGGGTCTCCCGGTTTGAGAATACGATGGTAATTTGCAAATTTCTAGACTTAGGCTTAAAAACATGGCAGTAGAGGGTGAAAACTCGAAATAGCCCACGAACGTCCCCGTGGGTTGCACCAACACCACCCACGGGACCAATATAACTCGTAGGAATTGACCCCGCAACCGCGGGACTCCCGGTTTGAGAGTACGACATTAATTTTCATGTTTCTAGACTTAAGAAAAACATAGCGTCAGAGGCTGAGAACTCGAAACAGCCTCCAAATGGCCCCGTGGGTGGGACCAACACCTCCCACGGGACCAATGTATCTCGTAGGAACTGACCCCGCAGCCGCGGGACTGCCGGTTTGAGAATACGACGTTAATTTGCATATTTCTAGACTTAGGCTTAAAATTATGGCGTTAGAGGGTGAAAACTCGAAACAGCCCCCGAACGTCCCTGTGGGTAGCACAAACACCTGCCACGGCACCAATGTAACTCGTAGGAACTGACCACGCAGCCGCGAGACTCTTAGTTTGAGAATACGACGGTAATTTGCATATTTCTAGACTTAAGCTTGAAAACATGGTGTTAGAGGGTGAAAACTCCAAACAGCCCCCGAACGTCCTCTTGGGTGGCACTAACCCCTACCACGGGACCAATGTAACTCGTAGGAACTGACCACGTGGCCGCGGGTCTCCCAGTTTGTGAATACGACGGTAATTTGTATATTTCTAGACTTTGGCTTAAAAACATGGCAGTAGAGGGTGAAAGCTCGAAACAGCCCACGAACGTCCCCGTGGGTGGCACCAACACCTCCCACGGGACCAATGTAACTCATAGGAACTGACCCTGCAGCCGTGGGTCTCCAGGTTTGAGAGTATGACGGTAATTTGCATATTTCTATCCTTAAGCAAAACATGGTGTCAGTGGGTGAAACCTCGACATAGCCCCCCGAACGGCCCCGTGGGTGGGACCAACACCTCCCACGGGACCAATGTAACTCGTAGGAACTGACCTCACAGCCTCGGGACTCCCGGTTTAGAATACGATGATAATTTTCATATTTCTTGACTTAGTTTTAAAAACATGGCGTTAGAGGGTGAAAACTCAAAACAGCCCCCGAACGTCTCCGTGGGTGGTACCAACACCTCCCACAAGACCAATGTAACTCGTAGGAACTGACCCCACAGCCGCGGGTCTCCCATTTTGAGATTACGATGCTAATTTGCATATTTCTAGACTTAGGTTTAAAAATATGGCGTTTGAGGGTGAAAACTCGAAACAGCCCCAGAACGTCCCCGTGCGTGGCACCAACACCTCCCACGGGACAAATGTAACTTATAGGAACTGACCACGCAGCCTCGGGACTCCCGATTTTAGAATACGACGATAATTTACATATTTCTTGACTTAGGTTTAAAAACATGGTGTTAGAGGGTGAAAACTCGAAACAGCCGCCGAATGTCCCCGTGGGTGGCACCAACACCTCCCGTTGGACCAATGTAACTCGTAGGAACTGACCCCACATCCGCGGGTCTCCCAGTTAGAGAGTACGACGGTAATTTGCATATTTCTAGACTTAGGCTTAAAAACATGGCGTTAGAGGGTGAAAACTCGAAACAGTCCCCGAACGGCCCCGTGGGTGGCACCAACACCGCCCACGGGACTAATGTAACTCATAGGAACTGACCACGCAGCCTCGGGACTCCCGATTTTAGAATACAATGATAATTTACATATTTCTTGACTTAGGTTTAAAAACATGGCATTAGAGGGTGAAAACTTGAAACAGCCCCCGAACGTCTTCGTGGGTGGCACCAACACCTCCCACGGGACCAATGTAACTCGTAGAAACTCACCCCACAGACGCGGGTCTCCCGGTTTGAGAGTACGACGATAATTTGCATATTTCTAGACTTAGGCTTAAAAACATGGCGTTAGAGGGTGAAAACTCGAAACAGCCCCGAACGGCTCCGTGGGTGGCACCAACACCTCCCACGGGACCAAAGTAACTCGTAGGAACTGACCCCGCAGCCGCGGGACTCTCGATTTGAGAATACGATGACAATTTGCATACTTCTTGACTTATGCTTAAAAACATGGCGTTAGAGGTTGAAAACTCGAAACATCCCCCATACGTCCTCGTGGGTGGCACCAACACCTCCCACGGGACCAATGTAACTCTTAGGAACTGTCCCCACAGCCGTGGGTCTCCCGGTTTGAGAGTACGACGGTAATTTGCATATTTCTAGACTTAGCCTTAAGAACATGGCGTTTGAGGGTGAAAACTCGAAAATCCCTCGAACGTCCCCGTGGGTGGCACCAACACCTCCCACGAGACCAATGTAACTCATAGGAACTGACCCCACAGCCGCGGGTCTCCCTAGTTTGAGAGTACGACGACAATTTGCATATTTCTAGACTTTGACTTAAAAACATGATGTTAGAGGGTGAAAACTCGAAATAGCCCCCGAGCGGCCCCGTGGGTGGCACCAACGCCTCCCACAGGATCAATGTAACTCGTAGGAACTGACTCCGCAGTCGCGGGACTCCCGGTTTGAGAATACGACGAGTATTTGCATATTTTTTGGCTTGGGCCTAAAAACATGGTGTTAGAGGGTGAAAACTTGAAACATCCCCCGAACGTCCCCGTGGGTGGCACCAACACCTCCCACGGACCAATGTAACTCGTAGGAACTGACCCCACAGCCGTGGGTCTCCCGGTTTGAGAGTACAATGGTAATTTGCATATTTATAGACTTAGGCTTAAATAAATGACGTTAGAGGGTGAAAACTCGAAACAGCCCCCGAACGGCCCGTGGGTGGCACCAACACCTCCCATGGGACCAATGTAACTCGTAGGAACTGACCACGCTGTCGCGGGACTCCCGGTTTGAGAATACGATGGTAATTTGCATATTTATAGACTTAAACAAAACATGGCGTTAGAGGCTTAAAACTCGAAACATCCCCCGAACGGCCCCGTGGGTGGCACCAACACCTCCCACAGGACCAATGTAACTCGTAGGAACTGACACCACGGCCGCGGGACTCCCGGTTTGAGAATTCGACGAAAATTTGCATAATTATTGACTTAGGCTTAAAAACATGGCGTTAGAGGGTGAAAACTCGAAACAGCCCCTGAGCGTCCCCTTGGGTGGCACCAACACCTCCCACGGGACCAATGTAACTCGTAGAAACTGACCTCGCAGCCGCGGGTCTCCCGGTTTGAGAATACAACGGTAATTTGCATATTTCTACTGTTTTACTGATAATATTAACTCATATATGCAATTTTTCAGCTTGATTAAATTTTTTGTAAAACTACTTGGTTACTGATATTTTTTTATGTATCCTATCATTTGTAGGATTTTTGCACGCGAAACAAATGAAGGAGGCAATGGTCTACAGTATGAAGATTGTTTATATGTTGTGGAAATTCAGGATTTTGTTTTTTGTGTTATAGCCGTGCGGGCTTTTATAATTTGATTGTTGAATTTTATGGTCGTGCGGACTTTATAATAAGTAGGTTTTACATTGACAGGTTTTGGAATGTCAAGAAAATAGAGGAAACTCTGCCCAATTTTTTTTTTGGGTTTGTGAATTATTAAGACGTGTAATATTTGTAAGTTTGTATATATATTTGTTTATTAACAACGTTATCGATTCGCAGTTTGTGATTGGACCCCCAATTTTAGGTGCACTCACAGGACCCCCAATTTTAGGATTGCATCAAAAAAATGCATTTTTTTAAAATTATAGTTAAATATGGTCATGGATTTTGTCCATGACCATTTTTATTTTTTTCGTCACTTATAAAAATGTTCGCGGACTTGGGCCGCGACCATTTTTTATTTATTTTTGGTCACGGTTATGGGTCACGGTCAAAGTCCGCGACCATTTTTTTTCTTTTTCTTCGTCACGGTTGTGGGTCACGGGCTTGTTCCGAGACCATTTTTTTTATTTTTTTTTTGTCACGGTTGTGGGTCGCAGACTTTGGCCGCGACCAATTTGTCACGGTTGTGGGTCACGGATGAGGATCGCGACCAATTTTTTTTTATTTTTTTTTCACGATCGTGGGTCGCGGACTTTGGCCGCGACCAATTTGTCACGGTTGTGGGTCACAGACGAGGGTCGCGACCCGTCACAGCATGGGTCACGGCCCAAGTCCGCGACCATTTGCCGTGACCCCTCTCAGTCGTGACCATTTTTTGGTCACGGACTTGGGCCGCGACCCACGAAAATGGTCACGCCTGAAATGGTCACGGCCCAAGACCGCGACCCACAGCTTTGGTCAGGGATTTTGGCCGTGACCAATAACCAGTTTTGGTGTAGTGTATTTCTATAATAAAGTATATATGTGAATATATTTAAATAGCATGACTTGAATTGAAATGTTGGTAGTATAACAAAGTTTATTTTAATCTGACGCAAAATGAAATATCAACGTAATATATAGGGGTATACAGAAGTCTGCATGTATAAAAGAACTGTATGGTGATTATAACTAGATATGTTGTTTATCGAGTTATAACTAAGGGTTCAAACTATATCATGATAACCCATAAATAATCGATTATAGGGGTTCCAAATGTGTAGTCATATCGTTACAATATCGCCCAAAGCATATAATACATTTGCAAATGAAATTCCAAATAATTGGAGAATAATAAAATATCTTGCCACACTTAACTAGAGTGGAACTCATACGTATCGAACAAATAAAAACTACGCACTCAACATCTGAGTCCTACAGCTAATTAGAACTACCGTGGTATATCGGGGTCTAATCCCTGAATCATAAGGTATGCTACTAAGTGTTTCCCTGATAATGGTTATAAAATGACAAGCTATGCTACAATCAGGTATAATAACTGAATTCGGGTTTTAAAAAGATGCATGGTTTACTGCAATCAAGGTAAAATAATTTGCAACTGGAGTTTCAATAGGATGCCAGGGGTACTACAATCCTAATAATTTGTTCAAATCAGTGGGTTTACTGAAATCACAGGATGTTAGGGTTGGGCTGGCTCGAGTTTAATTGGATAACGATTGAATTAAAATTCACGATAAACATATATGAAGGTTGTCAGGGTCAGGCTATCAGGTTTGGGTAGTCATGGTCAAAATTCACTGTTGTAATAGATATGCAGGTTGCATTTTTCAAAAGTATCTATTAAAATCCTTTGGGAAGAGGTTTTTATAAGTTGTACACGAAATTTGAGGTATTCAATTTTGTTCGAATGAAAATAGAAGTCGTTCCAATAAGAATGTCATCTCATTAGAACGAAAAATAGTTCGTTCGAATGAGACTCCAATCTCATTAGAACCATCTCCTAACAAGCTTTAAATGAATTCAAACAGAACACGCTCGTAGGATGTTCATTTGATAAAATGACAGGTGATCATTCAAACGAAATTACAATTTCATTCGAACGAGATTGGAATTTCACTTGAATGAGGTCAAGAAAAAATTATTTCAACTCGTAAAAAAAATTTGCCTCAATTTTTTACAAAAAGACATCTCCCAGATGTAAAGGTAAATAAATTCTAACCCTTAAAAGATTTATGCCTTCGTAATGTAGAGAAGTCTTGAACTTTGGAGATGGTGGATATTCGATTCATCATGTTGGCACGTGTTGATTTATAACTAGATATGCCAAATGTGCCAAAGTGCAAATAAAATAAATGATATGCTTAAGCTAAACTATTTTCCCTTAAAAAGAATATAACTCCATGCCCCTTTGTCAAACATTTATCAAGCCCTTCTAGTCCAAAATCTCATCAAACCTCTGGAACCTCAACCATTACCAAATCCCCTTCCTCGAAATTTCAAGCAAGATGCACGTTGCAACTTCAACCAAATTATTGCACACACTACCAATCAGTGTTTTCATCGAAGAATGTCATCCAAAGCCTCATCGAGAGGGGGGTCATTTCTCATCCGTATAATTCAAAACCTAATACCACTCAGAACCCTCTCTCTGTGCTTGAAGTCTATGTTGACAATAAGATCATCAAGTCTAAGACTCAAGAAAGTCACATTTCTGCCTTGAGGAAATTCTTTGAATGACTGTGACAATATCAGATGTGCCTTCACCATAGAAATGCGTGTTTTGTGTCACAAAAGGAAAACTCCTCGGCTTCATGGTCAATGAGAAATGTCTCTAATCAGACCCTGCCAAGCTCAAAGTAATTCAAAAAATGTCACCGTCACAGGCTGAAAGAGAAGTTCGCAGCTTCCTGGAAAACTCCAATATATCAGTCGATTTATCAGCCAACTGACCACCATCTGCGAGCCTATCTTCAAACTCTTTTGAAAGGATTCAACCAAAGTATAGAACGAGGCGTTTCAAGAATATTTCAATCAGAGCAAGTGGTACCTTATCCGTTCTCCGGTACTCAGGCTTCCGTAGTAAGGTCTTCCCCTCCTATACCTCACGGTCACAGACACTTCAGTTAGGGATATGTTAACCTAATACATTAAAGAATCACGCAAGGAGAGATCCAACTACTACGCTAGTCGAAAGCTAGCAGGGCATGAGGTGAACTATACCATGTTAGAAAAAGCGTGTGTCACTTTAGTTTGGGTAATGCAGAAGCTTCGTCATTACATGCTTTTGCTCCCTATCGGATTGGTTCTGAATGGATCCGATGAAAAATTTGTTGAAGAACCCTACTTTATTCAGTTATATAGCTCAATGGTTGATGTTACTGGCTGAATTTGACATCGCGTACGTTACGCAAAAGACCATAAAAGGAAGATCTATTTTTTACTATCTTATCGAAAATCCCATAAGAGGAGCCAAGGTTTGGATTTTTAAATTCCCAGATAAAGACATTCATTGTGCCTTTAAGTAAGAGATGAAATGGCAAATGTTTTTTATGGATCTACCAACGAGAAGGGATACAGTATTGGAATACTCCTAATCGCTCTCGAAGAATCTCACACTTTTATTACCATCAAATTGGACTGCCCTTGCACCAACATCGTGACATAATATGAAACATGTACCATAGGGCTCAAAATCTCCCTCGAGAAAGGAATTAGGCGTATTCATGTCCATGGAGATTTAGCTCTTATCGTGGGGAAAATTCTCAGAAAGTGGAAACTCAAGTAAAAAGTATCCTTCCTTTCCATGCTCACCTCAAAGAGATTGACTACTAATTTAAAGAAATTACCTTCCACTACCTTCCTCGTTTGACAAATAGCCTAATCTATGTATTGAAAACCTTGACCTCCATGGTTGACATGCCCAAATGAATAATAATGGCCCCCTTTCTAGTTCGAAAATAAGCAACACCCACTCACTACTAATACATTGATCTTGTAATGGAAGAAGATCCAAACATAGCATGATTGTGGTATAACGATTTTGGCACCTCCTCAAGCATGGTAGGTATCCTCAAGACACTAACAAGAAAGAATGTTCGACCCTTCGCAAGCTAGCTGCTCAGTATATCATCTGTAACAAGACACTCTTCAAAATAAATTTCAATGGAACCCACTTACATTGCATAGCAGGGGCTGGGGTTGAAGACATGATGCAGAAAATCCACAGTGAGGAATGTGTACCCCACATGAATGGCCATATTCTTGTTGAGAAAATTATTTGTCAAGGATACTATTGGACCACCATGGTACTAGATCGTGTAAATTATGTTAGAAGGTGCATTAAATGCCAACAGTTTGCTAACTTTCAGCACTTGCCTTCCCCGGTGTCGTATAACATGACTTCTCACTGACCGTTATCCTTTTGAGGCATAAACATCATTGGGAAAGTCATTCATAAGGCATTAAAAGGGAATGAATTTATACTTATCGATATTGATTACTTGATGAAATGGGTTGCAGCTGAGTTATATGCAGTATTAAATGCAAATAAAATATCTAAGCTCATCAGAAAGTACACCATATGCCGCTACAGAGTTCCCCATGAGCTGGTATCAGACAATGGGCTTTATTTTGAAGATGAGGTCACAAGAAAAGTTAAAGAATATGGAATCCAAAGTCACGATTCCTCTCCCTACCAACCGTAAACCAATGGGGTTGTCAAATATGCCAACAAAAGCCTCAAGTCCATTATTGGCAAAATGATCGAAAGTTGCAGAGACTGGGCTGATCGGATTCCATATGACCTCTGAGGATACCATACCTCCATCAGAACACCCATTTGGGATACCCTCTATGTCCTAGAAAATAGCATAGAGGCAGTCTTATCTATCGAAATTGAAATACCCTCCATATAGGTTATGCCCGAAAGTTAGGTTAGCTAAGAAAATTAGCAGTAAAGCTACCACGATGAACTCGTACTCTTTAATGACAGAATATTGAAGGCCTTATATCATATACAGGGGTACCATCATCGTATTTCACTATCATTCAACGAAAAGGTCAAGGACCATGGTGTCTAAGAAGGATATCTCGTCCTCAAAGAAATCATAAAACCCATTTAGGATCCTAGAGGGAAGTTCAAGCCCAACTGAAATGGGCCCTATATTATAAAGTAAATTCTATTAGGTGGCTCTTCTATGCTCACAGACCTTGATGCAGAGGAGATGGCTCATCTAGTCAATTTGGCCAGTCTTAAAAAAATTTACCCCTAGTCTAAACTCTCGTCGCTCTACGACTCTTCTCACCTCCCTTCTATTCTTTCAAAAAATACCCTCTCCTCTCTACTCAGAACTACATGGGACATTCCTCTTAAAAAATTACCTTTTTAAGGAAAACTCATAATTTTTAAAACTCCACAAAGGTACTTAGTTAGCCCATAAAATACATTGGGTACGGTCCTTTCTCTTTCACAAAATACTGTTATTTTCTCTCACCGAGAATAGTAGCCTCTCATCAGTTAAATAAAGAAAAGGATTATGTATGCCTTAATGATCGGTATAGATAGTTCAAACAAAAAAGTCTTTAAAGGAATAACGAAATACGTAGAAACCATCATCATCTTTTATTAAAAAAAATGAAATTTGGCAATTAAATGAAACATTAGCGATAAGAACGAGAAGAAAGAAAAAACCTTATAAACACCTCAAACTTAACCTATATAACAAACCCGCATATTGCCAAAACTGTTCCCCTATGTTCCTTATAAGACCTAATTGAAATGCCCGACAGGCCCGCCTCGTCATCATATCTAGTCCTCGAAGCACCCTCAATAATCCCAGCCCTGACTACACTTCCATATCCGATTCATGCGACTGCATGCCTTAATCAACTTGGATAAAACCACAATGCCCTACCCCAAAGCATCAAACATCACAAGCCACCTTTGTCCAGTCTCCTTAGCACAGATCTTCATAAATACCTTAAATAATTCCCAATTGTAAACATAGGCTCCCCGATAGACTAAGATGGACGTGTAGACGGTTGGCGACGCTACCATATATATCCCAAAATCATCCTTAGAGACTCTCAGATCTTCTACCATAAAGAAGTAGGTTATACAAAGAGGAGAAATCTTCTCCCAGTATACATGACACAAAAGTCACCAATAACGAATTCTGGCGAAGACCTACCAATCAAATATACCGATAGTCACCCAATTACACAATGGGCTATGGGTTATCCCATCATGGCACTGACCAGCAAAGATTCTGAGCCTCATGCTCTACAAGCCAATTCATTCGGTTCTCCATATGTGGTACAAAGATGAAAAATATGGTGCAAAGAACTTTAGAACACCCGCCAAAGGGTACTCAGGGGAAATCTCCAGTCACAATCTATCTAATAACTACATGAATAGCATCAGGGGGTTTCCCCATAAAAAATTCGCCCGACCTTCTTTCCAAGCATCTAATATGTTCAGAGTTTCCTCTGGTATGACACTAGCAGCAGCATTAGAATGATGAGATATCCCCAACACAATCATGGCCACTTGAGGGTCTGCCATTATATCACCAGTTACTAGGAGTATCTTAGCAATCAACCCTACAGCTACAATACCAGCAAAATCATTATCAATATAGTCCCTCCGACACATCAAATTCAGCATATGAAAATCCAACAACGGATCTATATGAAAATACAAAAAGTAAAGATCCAAAAATAGACGTCATCATTACTCCTCAGCACCAGTATACTCTCCATCAGGATTAGAAACAGTGCGCTCTAGCACTCGTAGAAACCTCATCACCATTACACTCCCCAATTAGATAGGAATAGAAGAATGTCACTAGTCATTAGCTACACTTATCAAAACTCTTTAAGTCTCGGCCTCGACCATTTAAATTGATCGCTTACACTCTTTAGGTTTGCATAGTTGACCTAGGTTCATAGAATCAATCTCAACCCTCTGAATCGATCGCTTCCACTCTTTAGGTCCACGAATGGACCTCGGCCCTCTAAATCGATTATTTTTAGTTTTTAGGTTTACAGAATCGAACACGACCTTTTGAATCGATCGCTTCTATTCTTTAGGTTCGCAAAATTGACATTGGCCCTCTGAATTGGTCACTTCCACTTTTTAGGTTCACAAAATTAACGTAGGTTTGTAGAATCGGTCTCAGCCCTTTGAATCAGTTGAATTAAATCTTTAGGTTCGTATAATTGACCTAAGTTCAGATAATTGGCGTAGACCCACTGAATCGGTCGCTTCCACTCTTTAGGTCAGAATAATTGACTTAGGTCTGCAGAATCGACCTCGACTCTCTGCACTGGTTGCTTCAACTCTCTAGCTCCACAAAATTTACCTAGGTATATAGAATTGACCTCGACCCTCTTAATCGGTCGCTTTAACTATTTAGGTGCACATAATCGACCTCGACCCTCTAAATCGGTCGTTTTCACTCTCAAGGTTCGCAAAATTGGCCTCGACCCTATAAAATGGTTACTCCCATTCTGTAGATCTGTAAAATTAGCCTATAACCTCTAAATCAGTCGGGTTCACTCTTTTAGTAATACAGAATCAACCTCGACCATCTAAACTGAGAACTTTCACTCTTTAAATCCTCTGAACCAACCTTGACTCGTTCCCTTGATCACCAATAGAGACCTCTACCCTCCAAACTTCCATGATGTGTCTATGTTTTAATGGCCTCCTCTTGTTCCAAGTTCTCCCGTTGAGAGGCTATGAATACACGCCCTCATATTATCATCTGAATACATCCTTAGGTCCCTAACACCCTCGGACCCCAGGTTCTATTCCAAAACCCTGATCCAGAGGCCATCGGGTTCTCTTGAGCCTCGTTCGACCTTAGTCATCTCTCCAACCCAACTAAAGCTCACTATACCTTCATAGGTTCTGAATCCACTTTCCTACGATCAATACAGTGCACGAATCGGCCTTACGGTTTGCACATGCTCACCTTTTACTCAAAACCCTAGTCTAGAGGACATCAAAAACTCTTGAGCCCTGTTTGACCGTAGTTAACTCTCTAAATAGAGATAAGATCATTAACCTTCAAATAGATTTGAATACCCTTTCCAACGGTCCATGTCGTGCACGATTCGTCCTTACGATTCGCGTGTAAACTTTTTACTCTAAGAGCCCCCGTCTACAGGTCATCGAGTGCTTTCGAGCCCCGTTTGACTTTGGTCAACTCTCAAACCCGAGAGTGTACAAATATATTTGCATAGGGATCTTAATCCCCCTTTTAATGGTCACTTTTGTACGCGATTTAGACTTACGATTTGCATTTCATGCTAGTTTTCTGAAAACGTCCTTTATGGACTGCCTATAGGCACCCCAAACACTCTGCCTATAGACAGAGGTGTAATTTACTTCTCCATTATTCCAAGGGTATGCCTATATGAAGTCTAGGTCCTATGCCGATCGGCATACCCCCTAACCCTAGTTTTTACTATATAAAGAGGTCATGACCTCATTTCTAAAGACCCCCAGAACATTCCTTCCTCGAAATCAGTAAACCACCACTCTAAAAATATAAGTTTTTAACATTTACCTCACCTTTCTTACCTCACTTTATACCACATTTTTCCACCAACCTCATCCCTAGTCCAATAAAATCTGCATACTCCTCTTCAAAAATCAGTTGCAAAATCTTCTAGGATGTTTTCTCCTATTCATTTCTATTTCATTTAATTGGTGTTGCTTTTTTTCCTTTTTCTTACTTTTGGTATATTTTAGTCTTACATCATTCTCTCACATCAACTAATATCCTTTTTTATTACTCGTACTCACATAATATATTTTCATAGAATCAAAAAATCCAAAAAGAGGGTTCACCTATAAACCCCAAAGTAGGATTTCCTCACTTTTCTACATTTTTACACTTGAGGACTTTTCTTCAAAACCAACTAAAGAGGAATATTAAATTTTGGTTTATGGGTTAAAACCCACATTTGTGATATGTCGAACTATGTGGACTTTGATACCTATTATGGTTACATAGGCATCGTGAACCATTATCGGGATTCGAGTCCTATTTGGTTCATTGCACTACTTTGTTTATATCTCATACTTCGCATATGTATGCGCCTACATATTAGTGTTCCCAACCGACATAAATGTTCATTCCCCATAGTGGTTGTGATTTGGTGGTTCCTAAGACCATATTTTCATATTATTCTTTATCTTTTGTATACTCCTTAGAATGGTTCCTCTCTATCCCTCCCATAACGTGTGTAGGATGATTTATTTTTCTCACCTATTTCCACATTATACACATAATACACATGAGGCATCTTAGAGAAAAAAGAGATTATTATTATAGCCCATGAGAGATCAAAAGGGCGGAATGGGTGCCTAACACCTTCCCATTTCATAACTTAGTCCCCGGACCCTCGATTCATTTGGTTTCCTATAAATTTGTTTGTCTTTTGATGTCTTTCTTCCAGGGACGGATACATACTTTTGCCTGATTTGAGAAAAATAGGTTGGCGACTCCATTTTCTGTCTTTTCCTTCCCTTTTGACGATGGCCGATCTATATCTGTGGTAGCCCGCAAAGATCGCGTGAATGGCACAAAGAGAACTTCAATCCTCGAATCCCCACATGCATTGAGTGATATTTTCTCTCTCATTTCGAGGCGAGCCCCACGCTAGAGGAATCACGAATGGCCACATCTGGTGCCTCCTCAAGCATAGTCAAAACCCTCAAAGGCTAATAAAAATGCTGCATGACCCTTCAAAAACTCATGTCTTAGTAAATCATTTACGACAAGGCGATATTAAAGATAAATTTTGATGGTACCCATTTGCAATTGTTGCCCAGAAAAATACCCAAAAGGGGCATGAATTGGGATTTTGCAAAACTTTTTGGGTCAAATTAAAATTTCAAAAAATATATAATTTACAACACTTAATAAAATTTCAAATTAATAAATCTTTAAAGGATAATACAATAACTATCAAATATAAATAATACCAATCAATTAAATAAGTTTAATTACAAATTATGATGCCCAATAAATGTATATTCAATTTTCGTATTTAATATTAATTTATTAATTAATATTTTGAAACTAATTATTTACTTTAAAATAATTATTTTGACTTTAAAATAGTTTTACTAATTTTCCAAATAAATATATTTGCAAGTTTAGGTGATAAAAATAAAAACATTAAGCAAGCACAAGAAAATAAGCTAATAAAGTGTGAAAAATAAATGTCATCATAATTTAACGTGATTCGGCCAAAATTCAGCCTACATTCATGAACCTAGGGCTTACATCTCCTTGCGCTTCATTAAATTGTGATCCAGTTAAAGGGTAGGATCAAATCACCACGTACATCTAAGTAGATAAAACTGAGCTACTTGTACAACTGCTTGAATCTAAATTCGAACTTCAAAAAACCATAGTCCAATTTTAGGTAGGATCCAATAACCGTTTACCATCCGAGTAGTTTAAGCCAAGCTACTAATAATTTCAGAATATTTGAACAATATTTGTGGAAAGATAAAACTCTCAAATGATACAAATTTTAATATGAGTTTATCTCCCAATGAGAGTTCCAAATGGATATGATGTCTAACTCTGATCTTCTCTTGATCAATAGCTTAATGAAATCTTAGTTGCTCATCACATCATGTTGAACACTTGAAAAATGCTCAATTGAATATCTCTTGCTTATGTACTAGCAAAATATAAATTTATTTGCTCTTTTTCTTCATACGGCTTGAATTGTAGCTGAATAAATAATTTCAGATACTATTCAATAGTTTTCTTGTGTCATGATCTTTAATGTAGCATTTGAATGTTTAAATAGTATCTAAATGAAGACTAAAAAAATAGTTGTTAGAAACAACTCTTAAGATCATTAAATGCTCCTAATTTTTGTTGAGAGTAAGTGGCTGGAAATAAATGATCTCCGAATCTCATTTTTTCTTATTAAGAAAAATATATCTATTGAGATATGAAAGTCAAACCCTAAAAAGGAGGTCTCAAAGTAACTTGAATTATATCCCAAAATAACTCCTGCAAAAATATTTGACCATAAGAGAGAGAAACATAATCCAATGTATAATAATCACATTGTGTACATAATTAATCGATGAATATGAATCATTTAACATTTGGTATTTAGATATAGCATTACATGCTAAAAATGGAGTGCATGTCTCTTGAAACATATTTTATGGAGATTGTGTCCCAAAAATGGAGTCTGTTTGTTGAATGACTAAATGACCTTATGATTTTGTAGAAATGTTAGTATCAAATAAGTGAGACACAAATTAAATTATCATTGTACAAGTAATGTAAGTTCAAAAAAAAGAGATTGTATATATATGTTCAAGGGGTCTCATATATTGCACCGAGATAAAATAAATTAAGTACAGATTTCTAAAGATAAATATCACTACTCAAGACAATTTAAAAAATAAAAACAAAGCCTCTCTTTTCAAACATGAAAGCCCACTGCATGAGGTAGATATAAAAGAAAAGGCACTGATGTAAAACTGTACAGAAAAAATGTATCCTGATATATTTGATTTGAAAATCTTGTACGAAAAACATATAAAAAGAATAATATAGTTGATAGCACTGCACGAGGTATAGTAAGAGCATCTTTAATGGAGAAGGGTAATGAAAGGCATCTTGCCTAATAAAAAAGTGGGTTTTAGCTTTCGTGAGAAAGAGTCTCCAGAGTGGAGGAAGAAAATAAATTTGTAAGTTATGTTCCTACGAATTAATGTTGTTCGTAGGAAGAAAAAAAAAAATTCCTACGCTTAACATTAATTCGTAGGAGCATATAAGAATATAAGTGTTTATTTCTACGCTTAACATTAGTTCGTAGGAACATATAAGAATATAAATGTTTAACTTCTTACGAACTTCATTTGTTCGTATGAGTTCCAACGAACTTCAGAAGTTAGTAGGAATTCTTACGAACAAATGAAGTTCGTAGGAAGCCTTTACAAATTTTGTACCCGTTAGAGAACCTCTACAAATTCTTCTACGAATTTTGTCTTCATTCCATCACTGTAGTGCTCAAATTTTGTAAAGTTATCATTTCTCTTGAATTTGAGCATCCCATTGTGGATGCTCTAGGGTTAGGTAGCCAATAGTAAGAATTTAGACAAAGTCATTACACTGCCTAAGGCATTGGGCAGGGCCCATAATCTAAAGGAATAGGCATGAAATCTCATAGCTCAAGGCTGAGAGACATGAAGTCTCTTTAATACGCTGCCTAAGGTAGTAGATTGACGGGTGAAAAGTTAAAAAATATAAAAAAAAAATAGGACTGATTGAGGTCCTGCCCGAGGCAGTCAAAAAGGAAAGGCTATCTAATGTTTCTCAGTTTAAATAAAAACAGGGCCCGAGGCTGTGCACATAGATAGGTTAAAAAAATAGTGCAACTTGATTTATTTATGTATAAATAGCCTTTTGGCTTTAAACAAAAAGAAACAAATAGGGAACTTCCCGAGGTGACTAAAACAGATTATATACACTCTACCCACATAGTAAAAGAGAGAAAAAAATTTGAATATTTGTATTATAATCTAGTTGCTAAAGGCGAGTTTAAAAATAAAACAAAATAAACATGTTGTACATATTACTAAAGATAATAAAATAATAATTTATACAAGTGAATAAATAAATAATTAATATATTTATAAAAGTATACAAATAAAACGGAATTATATATATACGAAATTTAGTAAATACTAACATAACACTTAATTAATATTTGTTTGAAATCATCAAAATCACTAAAATAAAGTAAAAGGTAAATTAATAATAATATTAATTTAAAATGTATAATAATTAAATTAAGATAATTTAATATTACATTATAGGTTAATTACATTTTTGTTTAACATTCTCCCCTTTTTTTATGATTACAAATAATGATTCACAAGGATCCATGGAATGAATAAGTTCAAGCACAATAGTGAATCACAAATATTTCTCTATCTATTGACATTATCAAAAAGATTTTTCATAAACTCCAAATGTTAAGGGTAATAAGCAAAGCTCCCCCTTATCAAAAATAATTTATGCACACGATGTAACCATGAACCAAAATAAGCATATATCATCTGCATAAATATCAATTCGCATATAATTCATTTGAATAAGCACATAATCATTATAATTTTTCTCATAACATGTATTTGAATCTTCGGATAAACATGAATATCATCAAATAATGCACAAATTACCACGATGATAAAATCAATAATTTCAAGCATATAATGGTGAATGTTTCACAACTCAATTTTTCAAATAATTTGAATGAAGCACTCAACATGAGTTAAAAGATAACGGTATATATAGCGATAAGAATTTGTCATTTTGTTCATGCTTTGCCGTTTTCGAGATACGAGACAATAAAAATCTCAAAATTTTTGGAATTCAAGATCAATCGATTTTTTTAATAGACAAGCATTTTTCTAATAATCAATTTCGATGAATATGTTTCTCCCCCTAAGGGATACCAGAAAAGGTACATATAGACAAATAAAGTGCATGTTTTTTGTAAGATAAAATACTTTCAATATTTTCTTCGATAAAATTATTTTCAACAAATATCAAAATACTCAAAAGTCATTTTAATTTCCAAAATCATAAGATGTTTTGATTGAAACATCATAAATGTAATTTTCTTTCAAAAAATAATATTCTTTATGAAAATCATTAATATTCAAATAATTGAGATAAAATATAACATGCCATGGAGCTAAATCATAAAAATAAATTTATTCATATTATCAAAATCAATGAGTGCATATCGCAATATCGACATATAGCTCATATAACTAATTGATTACATACTAGTATATTCACTAATGATATTTCATTTCGAATCAATATTCAAGAATGTCAAGAATCAATTAAATATTATCAAAATCAAATATACTAGGTGTAAACCCGCGCGATGCGCGAGCTAAGTGATTGCAATTATAATAAATGAGGTAATTATCGGATTAACATAAACGAAAAAAAAAAAAAAAATATATATATATATATATATATAGTAAACTTGTTTTAAGCTAAAAAGGTTTAACAAAATACAAATTTATCTTTCACGTGGAACTTTAATATCAATCTCATTGTTTCTTTCTCATTCTCTATAACATCGATTTTTCTCACTCTCTCCCCACTACCATATCTAGTTTATCATCTCATATCCTCCAATATCTTCTCTTCTCCACTCCTTTGTCACTTTATCTCATATTAAAAATAGCATATGTATACGTATAGAGACAATACCTTCACATATTTCATCAACTTGAAACTTATAAACGTTAAATATTCATTCAAAATCGAGAATAAGAAAAGACAAAAAGAAACTTATGAGTCATAAATTTAGCTATTAAAAATTAGGAACCCAATACAAACAGTGATAAGAACTCTTGGAGTTTTCCAAATCGGTTCGCTATGATTAAAATAATTATTTCATGAAATAATAAAGCATAAAAAATGGTTTGCATTCATACTTGATTCCTAGAAAAGTGAAAGTGTTCCTATGGTACCAGCTAATATGAAAACTAACCAAATTAACAAAAACTCATTTGATTTTTTATAAAAAAAATTCACTTAAATACATTCATATACAAAAAAAAAAGGCATAAAATGGATTGGCTATTCAAACTGACAAAATATGAGTATAAATTATGAGGGGGCTATAATTACTTGTATCTACTACTGTAGCATATCTGATATTTTCAACATTTTTTGAATCATGAATGGCCTATAATTACTCATATATGCTACTCTAACAAAGTCCGTACTTGAAAAAAAATGTGATTTATTTTACATTCGTACTCATATCTAAATTCATACTCTTCCACTCCAATAAATCAAACATGTTAAATATTATTTCAATTAAAAAATAAAATACCACTGCAACTTTCGGATTGTCTCTTTAATTTTATTTGTGATCCTTGGCAAGATAAGCTTCAATATTACTTTTCGTGCAATAGAAAATAATGACCGCCCAGATGAGCTCAATGGTCTTATAAGGTCACACCATGCCATCCATAAAAAATGTAGGAAAGCAAATAACCAATAAGATATCATCCTTGTAAATATCAAGTCCGTAAGTTCAACTCAAACTAAAGATTAGATTTCTCTTCTTCACAACATAAGGGTGAACACTCCATGCACATAACAAGCCAAAAGGCACTATTTAAGATGTGTACCATGATGTATAATGTGTTATATTGATTAAAAATATTAATAGGTACTTTTATTTACATTACCTAGTTTTATGATCCTAAATCAGTAGGAATCAAGGATCTCCATGCTTTAAAACTTTGAATATCTTTGTCATACTCTCTAATGTTGATGAGTTGGACCCATAATATGTTTCCTTCACTTAACTGTTAAACAACATGTTTTTGTTATGCCTCCTGAAAACATATCACAACAAAGGATTAGAATCATAAATAATTAAATCTTATGTGTTCGAGGTGATTTCACCTTGGTGAAAGATAAAATGGCACCAGAGTGAAAAATATTTACATCATACTAATCAAAATTATTTAAAAAATAAGTGACACAATAGCTATTAAATAAGTTATCGTGTGTGTGACATTTAATCAAGTAGTTAATGTAAAGCATTAAGAATTTATGAAAAAAATACAATTACTTACATAAACTAATACTTGACTATTAGTACTTACAAAATATAATTTGGGCACAAAGAACAAATAGTATGCTGGTTTTTAAAACCACACTAAAGTGACGTTGTGACCTTCTTTACATTTGAACCAAAATATTAGTCCCCAAAGCAAATAAATCAGACGACGTTGACCATCTTTCTCTTCCAGCATATTACCCCCAACCCACCCATCTTTATTGGACTGACTCTCGTATTAACGGACCCATCTTGGCACCTCACCTCTTCAATGAAGAAGACACTGGTGCATACTGACCTGACATGAACCAAATGTGTCACAACAACAACAACAATTAAGTAACCGGTCACCGAATTTCTAACCAATCAAAACACAAAAGAAAAAACCCAAACAGTACAAATAAATAGTCATAATCCTATCACCATTACCCACCAAAAGTGACCAGCGGAAAGAAAAGCAAATTTCCATCAGAGAGAAAATCAGTCAGACCACAAAAATTTCAGATCTTGTCAACTTCAACCTAAAGGCCCAAGCCAACCTCCATAACCCAACACGTATGAATTAGTTCATAAAACCACCAAGAAGCTTCCCTTTATCACACTTAATCCATGCCACCAGGTTCAAAGAAAAAAATCGGAGCGTAACAAATGAATGTGCTAATAGATCACTTCGGGTAATTTTTCGTCCCTTTCTAGAGGATCAAACCTAGGTCTCAATTCTTCATACTTTCCACTCTCAGTGTTGTGTTTTTTTCCTCCATTGTGGGTGGGAATATTTCCCTCATGTACCTGCCGATTTTTTTTAATCAGGCAGTGGGTGCTGAGAGATTTTAGTCGAGAGATAATGTGTATTGAGGCAAAACATATATATATATATATATATAGAGAGAGAGAGAGAGAGAGAGAGAGAGAGAGAGAGAGAGAGAATGTAAGGGTAGGAAAGAAAGAGGTGTGCATGCAAAGAGAGTCTGAAAGGTTGTAAAAGAGGAAGATAAAAGGACATAGCATTAAAAAGAGTTAAGTCGGTATAAGAATTTAGGAAAGAGAGACGATTCATCTCACTGAAAAGAAGCTAAATTATAATTCACTGCCATGGGGATTGCTGGATGAAAAGATGTATGATGTATTGCATTTTATAGTAGTATAGAGATGTCTAGATGCAATAAAAAGGTTAAAACAATATATGAATTTTCATTCTAACAATAATTTATCATCAAAATCAGCTGCATGTCTTACAACATACAATCATCAAGGTAATAAGTGTATAAATTATAATGTGATGACTTAATCAAAGTCAAACTATCATCGCTAATATATTTAATCAAGGAAAAATTTAATCTAAGGATAATTTTAAGGCTTTAACACATAATGGAATAATATAAACTAAGATCATATTTTAAATCATTAATAAATATAGGATATTCGAAATTCAAGAAAGGTGTTCCTTATCACTTTACCAATACTAATAGTATTTTTATGAATCTCTCTCCAAGTGTGGTATTTTCAACTTTTGGCAAAGATAATTAAAAAAATTATTTTGCGTCCGATACCAAATCATGCGCCTTGAAAATTCACGACCTATCTCAACATGCAACCTATACAATTTTGAAGATTTTGTATTTTGGTACCCAAAGAGTATTTGATCCATAACACAATATTAAAGCATAAATTTTGAAAACTTGTTTTCTTATTCAACTTTTAAAAATTTCAAGTATAGGCATAATAAATGATAATCATCAAGATCAATAATAACAAGTAGCTTATGACATTTATCAAATAATTATAAATGTCAATTTTATCATATTCAATAGTATATTATTCATCAAAATATATTCAAAAATAATAATTTATCATCATTAGTATGCTTTAACTTAGACAAAATTAAACTTATTCATATTTTCAAGCATTTAACACATTTCAGGGTAATATGAAATAAGTCAAATTATAACTCATCAACCGCTAAGATATTTTGTTAAATGAAGAATGGTATTGAACTCGAATAAGCATATAAATATGAAAATAATATTTCACAATAATTATATCAAATAATAAATAAATAAAAAATGCACTACTAGTTCTTAATCTCATTTTTTTTAATCCAAGTACCAACACTTGTCTTGCACCTAAAATTTTATCTTTTGGAACCCAAAATGAGTATGGTTGTTTAGGATTAGCATGCATAATTATCTATTTTGAAATCCAAGCTAATTTAGTGTTGTTATGCCTCCTTTTTTTTAAAATAACAAAAATTTAGAATAGTGTGTATGTCTAATATAATATGTGCATAAGTATTTAGAATGACTCGATGAGGCGTCATTTCGAAATAAATTGAAATAACTCTTTTCCTCCTTTTCTCCATTATATCCAAGACCACTCTTATTAAACTGAATTCTTTGATTTTTCAAAATATTATTAAACTATCCATTTCCTCTAGTAAATGTATCTAATAATTTCTTTAAACAATCAATCTCCTTTCCCTATTTTCACATTCAAGAGGGTTAGTAACATTTATTGATTTTTTTTGTTTTTCAAGGTTTTAATTTCAATTTTTAAAGATTAATTTTTTAATTTTAAATCATCAAAATCTTTTGATATAGAATCACATTTAGCATAAATCATTTTAAGTGTAATAAACTTCTTCCCAAGTTCTTTATATTTTTCATATAACTCATTAAAGGCATCTTATAATTCATCATAATCATCTAGGGGTGGGCACGATCCGGTTCGGTCAGGGTTTTGCCTATTTTTTGGACCGGATCGAATATTCGATCCTCAATTTTTTTGGACCAAAATCGGACCGATTAATTCGGTTAACCTACTAATTTGGTCAAGGATTTTTTCGGTCCGGTCCGGGGTAAAATTTGGTCCTGACCCTATTTTATATATACGTGCATTTTACGAATTTTTTTATCTATTTTTCACACAAATATATATACAAAAAAATAATACTCGAAACTCCAAGTGATATTTACATGAGTTTTCTTAACCCAAATAAAACAATGTCTATACATATATAAAATGTTCCAAATTAAATTCATAAGTTATATACATTAATTCAAAAACTATACATAAGAAACACAATAACATTATTTTTATTATATATATATTGGAATCGGTCCGGTCCAGTCCAAATCGGTCTTTTATTATAGTGGACCGCGGACCGGACCGGTTTAATTGGTTTTTAGGTTTTGTGAATCGATTTTCGGACCGATTTCAAAATAGCCTTAATTTTCGGTCCGGTCCATTCGGGTCGGTCTTTTTTTTTGTCCACCCCTATAATCATCCACGCATTCTTCATCAACATCATGATTTATACTATGGGTAGAACAAGATTCATTATCAATACAGCTATGGTTAGAGTTTACCTCTTCATTAATATTTTCTATGAAACAGTAAACATTCGTCTCTTCACTACTTGATTCATCAATATAAGCGAATGGAAAAGGATTGCACATATGTCCATTTAGTGCATAAACATCCAAGTTTTGATCGAAGTATTCCTTTAAAATAAAGCTTAAAACACAAGGTTGACTATTTGTTCATTTTTTTTCTAACAAAATAAAATAATGAATGGCTATAAGAGATCATACAAATAATAAAAATATACAATGCAACACTTAAAATAAACATTAAAACGTTTGTCGTGATCTTTAACTCTAGGGTTGTTAAATCCAAATATTCAAAAAAATAGAGACCTTGCTCTGATACCATTTGCTGCCCAAAAAAATATCCAAGAGGGGGGAATTGGGATTTTAAAAACTTTTTGGATAAAATTAAAATTTTAGAAAATATTTAATTTACAACACTTAAGCAAATTTCAGATTAATAAATCTTTTAAGGATAAAATAATAATTATCAAATATAAATAATACCATTCAATTAAATAAGTTTAATTACAAATTATAACTCCTAATAAATGTATATTCAATTTTCGTATTTAATATTAATTTATTAATTAATATTTTGAAATTAATTATTTACTTTAAAATAATTATTTTGACTTTAAAATAGTTTTACCAATTTTTGAAATAAATATATTTGCAAGTTTAAGTGCTGAAAATATAAATTAAGCAAGCACTAGCAAATAAGTAAATAAAGTGCGAAAAATAATGACACCGAATAGTGAAGCGCAAGGAGTAGGCCAGATTTTGGCTTTAACGTGGTTGAGCCAAAATCTGGCCTACTCCTTGCGCTTCACTAAACTGTGATCCACTTAAAGCGTGGGATCAAATTACCACGTACATTCGAATAGATAAAATTGAGCTACTTATACAGCCGCTTGAAGTTAAATCCGATCATCAAAAAATCATTGTCGAATTTCGGATATGAACCAATCAGTGTTTACAATTCGAGTAGCTTAAGCTGAACTACTAATAATTTCATAATATTTGAACAATATTTGTGGAAAGATAAAACTCTTAAATGATACCAATTTTAATAAGAATTTATCTCCTAGTGAGACTTCCAAATGGATATGAGGTATGTCTGTAATCATCTCTTGATGAATAGCTCAATGAAATCTTAGTTGCTCTTTACCTGGTGTTGAACACTTGACGAATGTTCGCTTGAATATCTCTTGCTTGTGTAATAGCAAAATATAAATTTATTTGCTCTTTTTCTTCAGATGGCTTGAATAGTAGCTGAATAAATAATTTTAGATGCTCTTCAATAATTTTCTAGTCTCATGGTCTTTAATGCAGCATTTGAATGATTAAATAGTATCGGAATGGAGACTAAAAAAATAGTTGTTAGAAACAAATCTTGACAGCATTTAATGCTACCGATTTTTCCTGAGAGGAAGTGGCTTAAAAAATGGTCTTCAAAAATCACTTTTGTCTTCTCAAGAAAAATATTTTTGTTGAGACATGCAAGTGGAACCCTAAAAAATAGAGGTTTGAAAGTAACCCAAAATAAGTCCTACAAAAATATTAGACCATAAGAGGGACAAACAGTATCCAATGTATAATAGTCACATTGTGTACATAATTAACCAATAATATACATCATTTAACATTTTATATTTGGATATAGCATTAAATGCTAAAAATTTAGTGCATGTCTCTAAAAACATATTTGATGGATATTGTCCCAAAAATGGAGTTTGTTTGCTGAAAGACTAAATGAACTTGTGATTCTGCAAAAATGTTAGTATCAAAGAAGAGAGACACAAATAAAATGATCGTTGTGCTAGTAATGTAAATTCAAACAAAAGAGTTTGCATATATTTTTCCAAGGGGTCTCAGATATTGCACTGCGATAAAATAAATTAAGTACAAATTTCTAAAGTGAAATGTCACTGCCCAAGACAATTTTAAAAAGAAAAACAAAGCTTCTTTTTTCAAACATTAAAGCCCACTGCATGAGGTAGATATAAAAGAAAAGGCACTGATGTAAAAGTGTACAAAAAATGTATCCTGATATATTTGATTTGCAAATATTGTACAAAAAATATATAAAAAGAATACTATAATTGATAGCGTTGCACAAGGTATGATATGGAGTAGGTACCCAGTAGCAGGAATTGAGACAAAGACATTGCACTGTCCAAGGCATTGAGAGGGGCCCACTGTCTCAAGAAATAGGTATGAAATCTCATAAGCCAAGGCTAAGGGACGTGAAGTCTCTCTAAGAGCATCCACGATGGGATGAAAAATGCCAAAAAAATTTGTAAGTTTACAAAATAGGATAATTGTAGTGGTAGGCATAATCGAATAAATTCTGTATTTTAATTTGTAGTGGGTTTGCAAAGATACAAAATGACTACAGAATTTGTAAAGGATTCCTACGAACTTCATTTGTTCGTAGAAATTCCAACGAACAAATGAAGTTCGTAGGAAGTAAAAATAATCATTTTAATTATATATTTGGGTTCCTATGAATAACATTTGTTCGTATCATTTGCTACGAACAAATGATGTTCGTAGGAAATGAATTTTGTTTTCCTACGAACTTTAATAGTTCGTAAGAAGTTAAATTGCAAATTGTTGTTTATCACCACTGTGAGACTCCAGATTTCTTACCAGGCAAAACCAACTTTTCAGTTGGTAAATTACCTTTCGTGCGCCGCCCACCATTACTCATGCTCTAATACATTGCTTAAGGTAGTAGATTGATGGGCCAAAAAATAAAAAATGTAAATGCAATAGGACTGATTGATTGACTGCCTGAGGCAGTGAACGAGGAAAGGTTGCCTAATTTCTATTCAGTTTAAAGAAAAATAGGGCCTGAGGTAGTGCACATAGATAGGTTTAAAAAATAGTGAAACTTGATTTATACATGTGTAAATTTCCTTTCGGCTTTAAACAAATAGGGAACTGCCCGAGGTGACTAAAACAGATTATATATACTCTACCTAAATAGTAAATGAGAAAAGAATCTTTGAAGATTTGTATTATCTTCTAAATGCCAAAGGAAGGTGTAAAATCAAAACAAAATAAACATGTTCATATTACTAAAGATTATAAAATAATAATTTATACAAGTGAATAAAAGAAATAACTAATATATTTATTAAAGTATATAAATAAAACAGAAATATATATATGGAATTTTGTAAATATTCACATAACACATAATTAATATTTGTTTGAAGTCATCAAAATCATTAATATAAAGTAAAAGGTAAATTGATAATAATATTAAACTAAAATTTATATAATTACAATTAAGATAATTTAATATAACATTATAGGTTAATTACATTTTTGTTTAATAGGAATGTATAGCAGGGGCTGACACTGAAGAAAAAATGCAGAAAATTCATGGTGGGGAATATGGGACCCACATGAACGACCATATGCTTGCTAAGAAGAGTGTTCGATAAGGATATTATTCGATTACCAAGGGTCCAATATTGCACTGCCTATGTCAAAAGATGCCTCAAATGCCAATAATTTGCCCATCTCTAGCACTTACCTCCCTAGGAGTTGTACAACATGAATTCTCCCTGCCCCTTCTCGATTTGGAGCATCAACATTATTAGTAAAGTCACTTCTAAAGCATCTAATGGGCATAAACTCATTCTAGTCGCCATTGATTATTTCACCAAATAAGTTAAAGCAGAATCATATGCATTACTGGATGCGAAGAAAGTAGCCAAGTTCAAGAGAAGGAATATCATATGTCACTACGGGGTCCCTCGTGAATTGGTATTAGATAATGGGCTTAATTTCAAAGCTAAAGTGATAGAGGTGGTTGAATAGTATGGAATTCAAAGACACAAGTACTCACCTTACTGACTGCAACCCAGTGGGGTTGTCAAAGCTGGAAATGAAAGCCTAAAATCCATAATCAACAAGATGATCAAAAGTTGCATGGATTGGGACGATCAGATCCCTTACGCCCTTTGGGGATACCGCACATCAAAAAGAACACCCACTAGGGATACCCCCCCCCCCCCCACTCCTTAGTCTACGACATGGAAGCAATTCTACTTATCAAACTTAAAGTACCATTCATACATGTCATATTCGAAAGTCATGTGGGAGAACTTGATTGGGAACAAAGACGTTATGATGATCTCTCAGTCTTGGATAAAAAGAGGCTAAACGACATATACCACATACAAGGTTATCACCGTCACATTGCACGATCTTTCAATAGAAAGATCAAAGACCGCAGTGTGTGAGAATGTAGCTTCCCTCTCACAGAAATTATGGAACATATTTGGGACCCCAGAGGGAAATTCAAGCCCAATTAGAACAGGACATATCGTGTGAAGAAAATCTTATCAAGGGGTGCCGTTATCTCACAAACATCTATGGATAAGAAAAGGAATGCCTAGTCATTTTAGATAGGCTCAAGAAATTCTACCTTTAATCCTACTCTCGTCGCACTACGCAATTCTCATCTACATTCTATTTTTAAAAAAATCTCTTCTTTTCTCCCTTGGCAAGAACTACGTAGGACTTTATCCTCTCAAAAATATCTTTCAAAATATATAAACGTTTTCTTTACTCCTATAGAGGTATGTAGGCAGCCCATAAGGTGACTTTGGGTGTGATCCTTTCTATTTAACAAAATGTTATTATTTTCTCCCATTAAGAGACACTGGTATTTTCATCATTTAATTAAACAAAAGGATTATGTATGCCTTAGTGATATGTATAGATAGTTCAAGCATACGAAATTATTCTAAAGGCACAACAAGATACGTTAAAATCAACATTTATTTTAATCTTTTATTTCAAACATTGCTTTTACATAAAACATCAATAGTGGGATCCCAAACACTTATAAAAGGCCATATTAAATGTGTAATAACCGATCTACCAAATCCATAACCATACCCAAACACAAACAAAAACAAATAAATAAACTTTTCCCAAAGTCATACCTTAAGCCAAATTACCAAATGGAAACACCTAGAACAACACCTAAAAGTTTCCCTGCAAACCCATCTCAACTACTGAAACATCCCTATTTGTCATCATCATTTCCAGAGTTGTTACCCCAAGCAATCTTTATTTTTAGTACGTACCCTCATGCGCTCAATGAAGTGATATACCTTAAAAAGTTCCAACATGACCACAATACCATCCTCTGCTACCTCTGCTACCATAAGCCACCTTTACCCTCAGCGCATACCTTCAGAACCAAGTCCTTCCATAACCATTTCAAATAATCCCCTAACACCACCATAACTTGCCTCACAGACCGGGACCAACAGTGAGACAACTGGTGACCCTACCATAAACCCCCAAAGTTATCCCCAGAGATTCAGTCAAGTCCTCCACATGATAAAAATTATTTATACATGAATGGATAATCTTCTCCCAATATAATTGACACAAAATTTGCCAAGGAAGATAAAATGAAGTCTAATGAAGACCCACGAGCCGAGCATAATAGAAGTCATCCAGTTGAAAAACATGTTTCAGTTTGCTCCACTAGGGCACAAACCAACGGAGGCAACAAACCCCATTTGCCAAGAGCCAGTCGATTTAGTCATCTACAGATGGACCAAATCTAGATGAGACCGAAGGAAAAAGTGGGGAATATCAATCAGAGGATACTTAAGAGGAGAAAGCAGAGAAAGACCCTCCATCAGCCACATATACGATAACACTAAACTACCTCGCAACAAGGTAAAGGGGTTCTCTTTCCCGTCGTGAAGACCATTCAGTATTTTTTCCAGTATAGTGGCAGCATAATTACGTTGATATGCCATCCACAACACTATGGAAGCTACCTGGGTGTCCTCACTCTGGTTACACGTCACTAGAAGCAATCTAGCGGTTAAACCTAGAGCTACCATATCATCAAATCCATTGTCCCTAAAATCCCTCAGGTAAATATATTCCAATACCACAAAGAGATCCATAGTACCTCCATGCACTAGTGGTCAGGTAGCAGATGGAGAAATATGCAGCAATTCATCCAGAACCACCCGTAAAGAACGGGAAAATTTGAGCATATTAGCATAAACTTGAGGGTCGACACCCAACATGGAAAACAATTCTTCTTAATTTGGACATGTTGGATTAATTCTAATATTTATTGATATTTTATTTTTTAGTTGTTAATATTTTATTATATTATTGGTGTTTTATTTTAAACATAGTTTGGGTTTTAATTTAGAAAGTAGAAACATGAGCAAATGAGTGTGAAAGATATGGGAGTGCTCAAAATCCCATATTGTCCCACATTGGAAGAATACTACAAAAAGTAGTGGTATATCAACTAAAGGACAACTAAGATTCTTAGTTGACAAGTCAAATAAGAGGCTATGATCCTACGCATCGCGGTGGTGCTTAAGCACCACCAATCGCGACACGCGGCGCGCGAAAGGGCGATCGGGCGACTTAGGGCGCATTGCGCGCTTTGACGCGCACTTGGCACTTCAGTCACAGAAATGGCTATAAAAAGAGCTCCAGACCTCTTTTTTGGACACCGAAAATTGCTAGTTTCTCCTATCTCCGTCCTCTATACTTTGGCATTATCTAGTTACAAATTCAGAGTGTTCTCGGGTTTGATCAAATAGTACATAGTTTGAATCAAACAACTGTTCATACACTGCATTGTATCCTGAAGGCAGATTCTATAAAACCCATTGTGTACTCGCGGTTCTGGTTCTGTCTCTACCGGATTGGGAGAAATTTTGCCTAAAAGAAAGCGTTCCAAGAACGTGCCCTGCAGAAATTAATTAATATATTTTGTTCTTTCCATAACAAAACTCCAACAGTTTTAGGCAAAATTTTATTCTTATTACTCCACTCAAATGGAAGGAACTGTGGCACAATCTATTCAAGTCATGACTCAAGACTTAATCCGACTCGACCGTTTTGATGGCGGAAATTTCACCCGTTGGCAAGAGAAAGTTATGTTCTTCCTCACATCACTAAAACTTGCATACATTCTAGATGATAACCTTGAACAAATTCCCGAGCCCACACCCGAAGACACCGAAGAAATAAAGCAAAACCGTGTAAAGAGGAAAGAAGACGAATTTATGTGTCGTTGACACATCCTCAATGCTTTGTCTCAAACTGTTTATAGTGCTCATCGAATGATTCCGACGGCAAAGGAATTATGGAAGGCTTTGGAGATAAAGTATCAAAACGAGGAAGCGGGCAATCGTAAGTTTCTAATTTCAAACTATATGAATTTTAAAATGAATAATGATAAATCTGTCGTTGCACAAGCCCATGAACTCCAACAAATTGTTGGTGACCTTAAAGCCGCTGGTATTAATCTTCAAGATGAATTTCAAGTAGGGGTGATTGTTTCAAAACTTCCATCCTCTTGGAATGGCTTTAAGAAGAAAATTAATCATGATGAAAAGACTTATAGTGTGGAATCCCTTCTTCGTCACCTTCGTATTGAAGATGATACTCGTATTCGAGAAAAGAAGGATGAACAAAGTGAGGGTCATTCAAAAGCTAATATGGTTGAGGATCAAAAATCCAAGATTACCAAAGGCTCAAAATTTAAAGCAAAGAATGATTCCAAATTCAAGAACCAAGGTGCAAATAAGAAAAATAAGAGAAAATGTTTCTTCTGTGACAAACCGGGCCATTATTCTCGAGAATGTCGTCTTAAAAAGAAGGCATTTAAGGAAAAACAAGGGTCGAAGGAAACCAACAATGTTGAAGATCTTATTGCTACTGTTTGCGAAGCAAATTCAATTGATAATGAAAGTGGATGGTGGCTGGATACCGGCGCAACGGTCCACATATACAAAGACCGCTCTTCATTCAAAACATATTAAGAAATTGATGGAAAAGAAGTGAAGATGGCAAATAATCTTCGCGCCAATGTAGTTGGAAAAGGCACAGTGGAATTGAAGCTAACTTCTGTAAAGACACTTACTCTAATTGATGTACTTCATGTACCTGATATGTGTAAAAATCTTGTGTCTGGGGACCTTCTCAATAAGAGAGGTTTCAAACTAGTGTATGAGTCTGATAAGTTTGTATTGTCTAAGAATGGCCAACTTATTGGCAAAGGGTACTCTTGTAACGGCATGATCAAAATTAATGTAATCAATGATATTAGTTCTGCTTATATGGTTGAGTCTATTTCTTTATGGCATAGTAGTTTAGGTCATGTGAATTATAGAAGTATAAAAAATATGACTAATCTTGGCTTAATCTCGGATTGTAAATTTGATAACCTTTCTAAATGTGAAATTTGTGCTCAATCGAAGATAACTAGAAAGTCGTTTAAATCTGTTGAGAGGAAATCCGAAATGCTTGATCTTATTCATAGTGATGTATGTGATATGAAGAGTAATATGACTCGTGGTGGAAATAAATATTTCTTAACTTTCATTGATGATTACTCTAAGTATGCATATACATATTTACTTAAAAGTAAAGATGAAGTTTTCGAGAAATTCCTAATTTTTAAAGCAGAAGTTGAAACTCAACAAAATCGGAAAATTAAAGTCCTACGATCCGATAGGGGTGGTGAATATTACCCGAGTGAGTTTATACAATTTTGTAATACTCATGGGATAATCCATCAAGTTACGGCGCCATATACGCCACAACAAAATGGAACGGCGGAAAGGAAAAATAGGACTTTAGTTGAAATGATAAATTCAATGTTAATCAGTTCTGGTTTACCTTTGTCGATGTGGGGAGAAGCGGTTTTATCCGCGTGTTATATTTTAAATAGAGTTCCATTGAAAAACAAGAATATTACACCATATGAATTATGGTTTAATCGTAAGCCTAATCTTAGACGTCTTAAAGTTTGGGGATGTCTCCTCAAATTTAGAAGAAAATTCACAACCTATATCTTCTTCGGAAACAACGAATGACGTTGAACCACGAAGGAGTAAAAGACAAAGAACTGAAAAAATATTTGGGCCTGACTTTGTTATTTATTTAGTTGAAGGGGATTTAAATGAGACTAAGAACAAAACTAAATTTGTTCTTAATGTAGAAGATGAACCGACCACATTTCATGAAGCGGTAACATCTAGGGATGTTGTTTTTTGGAAAGAAGCAATAAATGATGAAATGAACTCAATTTTGTCAAATCAAACTTGGGTTATTTCCGATCTTCCCCCCGGGGCTAAACCTAATGGGTGCAAATGGATATTTAAAAGAAAATTAAATCAGGATGGTTCTATAAATAAATTTAAGGCAAGACTAGTTGCTAAAGGCTATAAGCAAAAACATGGAATTGATTACTTTGATACATATGCTCCTGTTGCTCGAATCACTTCCATTAGGATATTAATATCTCTTGCTTCTATTCACAATTTAGTTATTCATCAAATGGATGTTAAAACTGCATTTTTAAATGGTGATTTAGAAGAAGAGATTTACATGGAACAACCCGAAGGGTTTGTTTTGCCTGGCCAAGAAAAGAAAGTGTGTAAATTGGTTAAATCTCTTTATGGCCTTAAACAAGCTCCTATGCAATGGCATGAGAAGTTTAATAATATTGTTATATCCCATGGATATAAATTTAATGATGTCGACAAGTGTATATATAGTAAATTTGAAAATGGTGTTGGTGTTATTATTTGCTTATATGTGGATGACATGTTAGTATTTGGGTCTAATCTCAAATATGTTGAAGAAACCAAAAGGTTTCTTTCATCAAAATTTGATATGAAAGATCTTGGAGAAGCTGATGTGATTTTAGGAATCAAAATTGTGAGAAAGGATAATTCTTTAGCGTTATCTCAATCTCATTATATAGAAAAAGTTCTTAAAAGATATAATCATTTTGAACTTAAGCCAGTTGCTACACCAGTGGATCCCAGCATCAAATTAATGAAAAATACTGGGCGTGCTATGGACCAACTTAAATATGCTAGTATTATTGGGAGTCTAATGTATGCCATGCATTGCACTAGACCAGACATTGCTTATGCAGTGAGTGTATTGTGTAGATTTACAAGTAATCCAGGACAAGAACACTGGAATGCAATTTCTAAGGTGCTTCGATACCTGAAGAGGACTTTGGATTATGGCTTACATTATGTAGGATATCCATCTGTTTTAGAAGGATATAGTGATTCAAGTTGGAACAATCTTGAATCAAAATCCAAGTCAACTACTGGTTGGATTTTTACGCTAGGAGGAGCATCTATCTCTTGGGGATCCAAGAAACAAACATGTGTATCAGATTCAACAATGCAATCTGAATTTATAGCCCTAGCAGATGCATGTAAAGAAGCAGAATGGCTTAGAAATGTGTTGTATGATATTCCTTTATGGAAAAAGCCATCACCTTCTATTATGATAAGTTGTGATAACCAAGCCACAATTTATAAAGTTTCGAACAAAACTTACAACGGAAAATCTAGACACATTAGTCTAAGACATCAAATTATAAGAAAATTACTCAAGGAAGGAGTAATTACAGTCGACTATATAAAAACGAACAAGAATTTAGCAGATCCTCTGACTAAAGGTCTTGTTAGAGAGATGATATATATCACCTCAAAAGGAATGAGACTAAGTTCTGTTAAATAACACAACTATATTTAATGGGAACCCAACTCATATCTTGAAAATATAGATAGAGTTCAATGTGGTACAAACAAGTTAAATTATAGTTATGGAACATTAGGAATTTATACAAAAAAAAAAAAAAAAAAGTTCCATTCCTATGTGCCTAGTGTTGGTTTTCTGCATGTTAGAGGATGAAGGTTACTTCTTAATAAATCATATAAGTGTGACTCGTAGAATCACTAAAGTTGATTTACCTATTCGAGTGTCGAAAGTGTGGCCGCTTTCTATGAAATCAAGACCGATCCTAAAGCGCTCGTGAAATCAGGATTAGCACAAGGCCATAAAAGTGCATGCTAGAAGAACACTTATAAACTCAGGAATCGGTATGTGTGATAGTTCCGGCTAGTCTCAAAAGGTCCTTGGTTCAAGATACGTTCACCACAGCACCTTGATGAAGCTTTGAATTATTTTCACTATATGAAAGTTCAAGTCCGAAAGACACTTCTCATTTATGTACTAGATTTTAGCGATAATGCCAAAAGTTATTTATTGTCTTTTTTGCTTTGCTCTCTTGTGTATATTGAAATTGGAGGGGGAATGTTGGATTAATTCCAATATTTATTAATATTTTATTTTTTAGTTGTTAATATTTTATTATATTGTTGGTGTTTTATTTTAAACATAGTTTGGGTTTTAATTTAGAAAGTAGAAACATGAGCAAATGGGTGTGAAAGATATGGGAGTGCTCAAAATCCCATATTGTCCCACATTGGAAGAATACTACAAAAAGTAGTGGTATATCAACTAAAGGACAACTAAGATTCTTAGTTGACAAGTCAAATAAGAGGCTATGATCCTACGCATCGTGGTGGTGCTTAAGCACCACCAATCGCGACACGCGACACGCGTCAGCGCGTAAGCGCGAAAGGTCGATTGGGCGACTTAGGGCGCATTGCGCGCTTTGACGCGCACTTGGCACTTCGCACGTGCGCATCGTCGCTTGGAGCGTGGGAGCCTAAAGTTTTGACGAGGTAAAACAGATCAACGGTTGTGATTAAACGATCCGATCAAAGGGTTTAAAATCCGAAACGACTTGATCTAAACCGTTAGATGAACTCGTAGCGTTTCGTGTAGGGGATGTCCATTCGCTTACGATGGGACGCCTAATCTGAACCGTTAGATCGCAGCTGTTCCAAACAGGCACGATCCAACGGTTGCTGAGTCACTCCATGAAGAGCTGTGACTGTTGAAGAACAGTCACAGAAATGGCTATAAAAAGAGTTCCAGACCTCTGTTTTGGACACCTAAAATTGCTAGTTTCTCCTTTCTCCGTCCTCTATACTTTGGCATTATCAAGTTATAAATTCAGAGTGTTATCGAGTTTGATCAAATAGTACATAGTTTGAATCAAACAACTGTTCATACACTGCATTGTATCCTGAAGGCAGATTCTATAAAACCCATTGTGTACTCGCGGTTCTGGTTCTGTCTCTACCGGATTGGGAGAAATTTTGCCTAAAAGAAAGCGTTCCAAGAACGTGCTTTGCAGAAATTAATTAATATATTTTGTTCTTTCCATAACAAAACTCCAATAGTTTTAGGCAAAATTTTATTCTTATTACTCCACTCAAATGGAAGGAACTGTGGCACAATCTATTCAAGTCATGACTCAAGACTTAATCCGACTCGACCGTTTTGATGGCGGAAATTTCACCCGTTGGCAAGAGAAAGTTATGTTCTTCCTCACATCACTAAAACTTGCATACATTCTAGATGATAACCATGGAAAAATTCCTGAGCCCACACCCGAAGACACCGAAGAAATAAAGCAAAAACGTGTAAAGAGGAAAGAAGACGAATTTTTGTGTCGGGGACACATCCTCAATGCTTTGTCTCAAACTGTTTATAGCGCTCATCGAATGATTCCGACGGTAATGGAATTATGGAAGGCTTTGGAGATAAAGTATCAAAATGAGGAAGCGAGCAATCGTAAGTTTCTAATTTCAAACTATATGAATTTTAGAATGAATAATGATAAATCTGTCGTTGCACAGGCCCATGAACTCCAACAAATTGTTGGTGACCTTAAAGCCGCTGGTATTAATCTTCAAGATGAATTTCAAGTAGGGGTGATTGTTTCAAAACTTACATCCTCTTGGAATGGCTTTAAGAAGAAAATTAATCATGATGAAAAGACTTATAGTGTGGAATCCCTTCTTCGTCACCTTCGTATTGAAGATGATACTCGTATTCGAGAAAAGAAGGATGAACAAAGTGAGGGTCATTCAAAAGCTAATATGGTTGAGGATCAAAAATCCAAGATTACCAAAGACTCAAAATTTAAAGCAAAGAATGATTCCAAATTCAAGAACCAAGGTGCAAATAAGAAAAAGAAGGGAAAATGTTTATTCTGTGACAAACCGGGCCATTATTCTCGAGAATGTCGTCTTAAAAAGATGGCATTTAAGGAAAAACAAGGGTCGAAGGAAACCAACAATGTTGAAGATCTTATTGCTACTGTTTACGAAGCAAATTCAATTGATAATGAAAGTGGATGGTGGCTGGATACCGGCGCAACGGTCCACATATGCAAAGACCGCTCTTCATTCAAAACATATCAAGAAATTGATGGAAAAGAAGTGAAGATGGCAAATAATCTTCGCACCAATGTAGTTGGAAAAGGCACAGTGGAATTGAAGCTAACTTCTGGAAAGACACTTACACTAATTGATGTACTTCATGTACCTGATATGTGTAAAAATCTTGTGTCTGGGGACCTTCTCAATAAGAGAGGTTTCAAACTAGTGTATGAGTCTGATAAGTTTGTATTGTCTAAGAATGGCCAATTTATTGGCAAAGGGTACTCTTGTAACGGCATGATCAAAATTAATGTAATCAATGATATTAGTTCTGCTTATATGGTTGAGTCTATTTCTTTATGGCATAGTAGATTAGGTCATGTGAATTATAGAAGTATAAAAAATATGACTAATCTCGGCTTAATCTCGAATTGTAAATTTGATAACATTTCTAAATGTGAAATTTGTGCTCAATCGAAGATAACTAGAAAGTCGTTTAAATCTGTTGAGAGGAAATCCGAAATGCTTGATCTTATTCATAGTGATGTATGTGATATGAAGAGTAATATGACTCGTGGTGGAAATAAATAATTCTTAACTTTCATTGATGATTACTCTAAGTATGCATATACATATTTACTTAAAAGTAAAGATGAAGTTTTTGAGAAATTCCTAATTTTTAAAGCAGAAGTTGAAACTCAACAAAATCGAAAAATTAAAGCCCTACGATCCGATAGGGGTGGTGAATATTACCCGAGTGAGTTTATACAATTTTGTAATACTCATGGGATAATCCATCAAGTTACGGCGCCATATACGCAAAACAAAATGGAACGGCGGAAAGGAAAAATAGGACTTTAGTTGAAATGATAAATTCAATGTTAATCAGTTCTGGTTTACCTTTGTCGATGTGGGGTGAAGCGGTTTTATCCCCGTGTTATATTTTAAATAGAGTTCCATTGAAAAACAAGGATATTACACCATATGAATTATAGTTTAATCGTAAGCCTAATCTTAGACGTCTTAAAGTTTAGGGGTGTCTCCTCAAATTTAGAAGAAAATTCACAACCTATATCTTCTTCGGAAACAACGAATGACGTTGAACCACGAAGGAGTAAAAGACAAAGAACTGAAAAAATATTTGGGCCTGACTTTGTTATTTATTTAGTTGAAGGGGATTTAAATGAGACTAAGAACAAAACTAAATTTATTCTTAATGTACAAGATGAACCGACCACATTTCATGAAGCGGTAACATCTAGGGATGCTGTTTTTTGGAAAGAAGCAATAAATGATGAAATGAACTCAATTTTGTCAAATCAAACTTGGGTTATTTTCGATCTTCCCCCCGGGGCTAAACCTATTGGGTGCAAATGGATATTTAAAAGAAAATTAAATCAGGATGGTTCTATAAATAAATTTAAGGCAAGACTAGTTGCTAAAGGCTATAAGCAAAAACATGGAATTGATTACTTTGATACATATGCTCCTATTGCTCGAATCACTTCCATTAGGATATTAATATCTCTTGCTTATATTCACAATTTAGTTATTCATCAAATGGATGTTAAAACTGCATTTTTAAATGGTGATTTAGAAGAAGAGATTTACATGGAACAACCCGAAGGGTTTGTTTTGCCTGGCCAACAAAAGAAAGTGTGTAAATTGGTTAAATCTCTTTATGACCTTAAACAAGCTCCTATGCAATGGCATGAGAAGTTTAATAATATTGTTATATCCCATGGATATAAAATTAATGATGCCGACAAGTGTATATATAGTAAATTTGAAAATGGTGTTGGTGTTATTATTTGCTTATATATGGATGACATGTTAATATTTGGGTCTAATCTCAAATATGTTGAAGAAACCAAAAGGTTTCTTTCATCAAAATTTGATATGAAAGATCTTGGAGAAGCTGATGTGATTTTAGGAATCAAAATTGTGAGAAAGGATAATTATTTAGCGTTATCTCAATCTCATTATATAGAAAAAGTTCTTAAAAGATATAATCATTTTGAACTTAAGCCAGCTGCTACACCAGTGGATCCCAGCATCAAATTAATGGAAAATACTGGGCGTGCTATGGACCAACTTAAATATTCTAGTATTATTGGGAGTCTAATGTATACCATGCATTGCACTAGACCAAACATTGCTTATGCAGTGAGTGTATTGTGTAGATTTACAAGTAATCCAGGACAAGAACACTGGAATGCAATTTCTAGGGTGCTTAGATACCTGAAGAGGACTTTGGATTATGGCTTACATTATGTAGGATATCCATCTGTTTTAGAAGGATATAGTGATTCAAGTTGGAACAATCTTGAATCAAAATCCAAGTCAACTACTAGTTGGATTTTTACGCTAGGAGGAGCATCTATCTCTTGGGGATCCAAGAAACAAACATGTGTATCAGATTCAACAATGCAATCTGAATTTATAGCCCTAGCAGATGCATGTAAAGAAGCAGAATGGCTTAGAAATGTGTTGTATGATATTCCTTTATGGAAAAAGCCATCACCTTCTATTATGATAAGTTGTGATAACCAAGCCACAATTTATAAAGTTTCGAACAAAACTTACAACGAAAATCTAGACACATTAGTCTAAGACATTAAATTATAAGAAAATTACTCAAGGAAGGAGTAATTACAGTCGACTATATCAAAATGAACAAGAATTTAGCAGATCCTCTGACTAAAGGTCTTGTTAGAGAGATGATATATATCACCTCAAAAGGAATGGGACTAAGGTCTATTAAATAACACAACTATATTTAATGGGAACCCAACTCATATCTTGAAAAGATAGATTGAGTTCAATGTGGTACAAAAAAGTTAAATTATGATTATGGAACATTAGGAATTTATACAAAAAAAAAAAAAGTTCCATTCCTATGTGCCTAGTGTTGGTTTTCTGCATGTTAGAGGATGAAGGTTACTTCTTAATAAATCATATAAATGTGACTCGCAGAATCACTAAAGTTGATTTACCTATTCGAGTGTCGAAAGTGTGACCGCTTTCTATGAAATCAAGACCGATCCTAAAGCGCTCGTGAAATCAGGATTAGCACAAGGCCATAAAAGTGCATGCTAGAAGAACACTTATAAACTCAGAAATCGGTATGTCTGATAGTTCCGGCTAGTCTCAAAAGGTCCTTGGTTCAAGATACATTCACCACAGCACCTTGATGAAGCTTTGAATTATATTCACTATATGGAAGTTTAAGTTAGAAAGACACTTCTCATTTATGTACTAGATTTTAGCGATAATGCCAAAAGTTATTTATTGTCTTTTTTACTTTTCTCTCTTGTGTATATTGAAATTGGTGGGGGAATGTTGGATTAATTCCAATATTTATTGATATTTTATTTTTTAGTTGTTAATATTTTATTATATTATTGGTGTTTTATTTTAAACATAGTTTGGGTTTTAATTTAGAAAGTAGAAACATGAGCAAATGGGTGTGAAAGATATGGGAGTGCTCAAAATCCCATATTGTCCCACATTGGAAGAATACTACAAAAAGTAGTGGTATATCAACTAAAGGACAACTAAGATCCTTAGTTGACAAGTCAAATAAGAGGCTATGATCCTACGCATCGCGGTGGTGCTTAAGCACCACCAATCGCGACACGCGTAAGCGCGTAAGCTCGACACGCGGCGCGCGAAAGGGCGATTGGGTGACTTAGGGAGCATTGCGTGCTTTGACGCGCACTTGGCACTTGGCACATGCGCATCGTCGCTTGGAGCGTGGGAGCCTAAAGTTTTGATGAGGTAAAACAGATCAACGAATGTGATTAAACGATCCGATCAAAGGGTTTAAAATCCGAAACGACATGATCTAAACCGTTAGATGAACTCGTAGCGTTTCGTGTAGGGGATGTCCATTCGCTTATGATGGGACGCCTAATCAGAACTGTTAGATCGCAGCTATTCCAAACAGGCACGATCCAGCGGTTGCTGAGTCACTCCATGAAGAGCTGTGACTGTTGAAGAGCAGTCACAGAAATGGCTATAAAAAGAGTTCCAGACCTCTGTTTTGGACACCAAAAATTGCTAGTTTCTCCTCTCTCCGTCCTCTATACTTTGGAATTATCAAGTTACAAATTCAGAGTGTTCTCGGGTTTGATCAAATAGTACATAGTTTGAATCAAACAACTGTTCATACACTGCATTGTATCTTGAAGGCAGATTCTATAAAACCCATTGTGTACTCGCGGTTCTGGTTCTGTCTCTACCGGATTGGGAGAAATTTTGCCTAAAAGAAAGCGTTACAAGAACGTGCCTTGCAGAAATTAATTAATATATTTTGTTCTTTCCATAACAAAACTCCAACAGGACATGCCTCTTCCGAACCGAAGAAGATAATGTGATCCTTATGATACCAGAATGTTAAGCCGCCTGTAATATACTCTAATTAATCGAGTGGTGGAGCCGCAAAGTCGATGGACACAATTTGAAAGCCTCATAATTAACATTATAGTAACTCTTACTTTCAAGCCATCAATATAGGTAGAAAATATTTACGTCATGGGAATAGCCACTTAGAGAGAATGAACTTGTATGCAAGGAAGAAGAGGAGAAATGTTAGGATGGTCCAAAAGCCCCACCTTAAACCCCCTTTTTATACTAAAATTCCTCCACAAAATGATTAAATTGATGAACCAGCAGCTAAAATGAAGGAATAAAAGTACTAAGAGTGCACAAAGAGTGAATTAAAAGGCTAAAAATCAAATGTACCTGAACAAATGTGTCAATTGGTAGTCATGGGGGTATGCCGGTTGGCACCCCTATTTTTGGAAGATTCCCCTTTCCCTTTTTGTTTCCAAATAATCCCCTCTCAAAATTTACTTTTTATAAAATAGTTTTTCGAAAACTTTTTGCTTAAACATTCAAAACGTATTTAATGTTTTCAAAATTATATATTTCCTTACTTTTCTTTCAAAAAAACCTCAATGGAAAATTAAAGTCCATATAGAATAAGTCATTAACTGAACATAATTAAAAAGAAAATTGCATTATATTATAGATCTTTTTTCTTTTTTTTTACAAGTACATCGGTAAACAAAATGAAAGATAATAAAGAGAAAGAGCAAAATTATGGGGTGCAACCCAAACTTTCTAGAAACCTATCCTAACAAAATAACTCATGAAGAGAGCATTTCCCGTTAAGGTGGGAAGTGGACCCCCACTTCCAGAGCTCGAAGCTAGCGAATAATAATAAGCAATCATCGGATGAGCAACAAAGGACCGATCCATCATATGAACATGCTCAGTTATGGGTTCCATCCAGTCTTAGATGTTGTGCATCCAGAAGTCTGCAAAGCCACACTCTATAAAAGAAAGAGTCAATAAAAGAAATCAAAACAATAACAGGCTCAAACATAGAAATGAAAACACACAAATCAAATAGGAAAGAATAATCCTTAACACTAATTGAATTCTCGCCTCTAGAAAGAGAGGAAGGCCTCTCTAGCACCGTGCGAGGCTGGTGAGAAATCTCAACCGTGTGACCCCCTCTTACTTGAATGTAGTACGAGGAAAATGGATAGTTTGAAGTGGAGGAACCTCCGCAACTCCCTCACCACTCCAGGATGACTGAGCAAAAGACCCCGACAGGCCACTACCACCTCTCACCTTCATCCATATGGGATGTCCTTAAGGAGAACTACTCATGTCATATATCAAAACTAGCATCAACCAACTGGTCGTGAAGTATAAGTAGTCACGTGGCGCCTCTATATTTGTGTAAAAGGAGTAGTGCTCCTTCACGATCACAACCGTCAGCTCCCCCTCTTATATTTACTCGGAATCCTTCATGTAAAAGGGGAAGGGTTCATTCGACAAACCTTCATCTCTCTCCATCACCTACCACACTACTCTCTCACTTAGAAACTAGTTATATTCAAATTCGTGTGAGGGTAGCCACCGTGTCTAAATGTGGAAGCCAGTGACGCCTATATCCCCCGAGAACCGACCTCGTGGATAGAATGGCGCATGTCCAAATAAATTCAGTCGTTTAACACGTAATTAAAAAAATAGAAAAAATCAAGAAAATAAAAATATAAATATAAAATAAAATTTAACCTGATCGCTCGTCACAGAGTTTAGCACGACTCTCACATCTTTATGGGTCGGGTAATCCTTCACCGACCTATTCACCTTTATCCATCGTCTCATCCTAGGCCATGCATCGGCCTCCTTCACTAAAAAAGGCGTCAATGGAGTGTTGCGCATGATCACCTTGTAGAACCACACCTACAAAGTAACAAAGAGAAAATTCAACAAAAGTTCCAAAAAAATACATATGTATTCAAAAAAGGAAAAATAATGCATAAATAAAAGGCATTAAAATAATAAATTCCTCCAAAAGGTACGTGGCCCCGTGAAGGTTGACCAGCAACAACGGCTAAAGGCGTATAGAGAGACGTGTAGCGAGGCCAGTGTCAAACTCTACCAATTGAAGTTGATGGTCTGAGAAAAGAACCAAAGATAAAGCAAGAATCACAAGTAGACGTCATCCCCACTCTTATCCACCAAAACGTTCCCTAAGACCATCTCCAATGGTCGTTTCCACCTGCCCTATTTTCCAGCTAAGAAACAGGAAACCCAAAATAACTTCTCCAACCCACTATTTCTTTGACCGTCTTATCTTACGTGGCTGCTGAATCGCATGGAAAATTTCCACCAACATTTCTACATGTAGAAATGAGGAGTCAGTTATTCTAAGTGACGTGGATACCCACGTTTTCATTTGGCGCCAGATTTTGTCCCAATTTCCCTCCAATATCTGCAGCTCTCCTACCATTTCTTCTTCTCTATATTGCACCAGAATTCTGTGCTACTCTCTACTTGGTTGCACTCTACTTGGAAGCAGTCGGGTATTTCTCAAGACGAAGCAGAGGAGGGGAGATTTTCTACAGCATTGCAGCGTCGCGTGGTGAATCTTCGTATGAATATTGAGGTCTTAAAGATTTTTATTTTGTAAACCTTAACAAAATGAATTATATTAAGATAAAAAAAATAATTAAACGAAAGAAATGGTTTAGATAAAACTATGGCTTAGTAAATTGTAAGTATATACCAATTACACATGTATTGAGTGCATGAAAGTTGTTTGATGAAATGCTTGGGTATCCATGTTTTTAATATATGAGATAAAAAAAAATTGGGTATCCATGTTTTTTTTTCAGTGTCTTTATTTCTCTCATTGCTTTGTGTGTGTTATTCATATGTTTTCTATTATTACATTCCTAATTGAAGTGTATTGATTCTAATACCTATGATTTTATCATTTTTGCAGTAACCAAAGAATGGAAATGAATTCGGACAACAATACTGAATTTTCAATGTCTAACCCCAATGGTATTGATGACGATCAACGCACTGAAAATGATCCCCGCATTTCTCAATCCACGTATAATTCTAGTGATTCTCTATCCAACTCCCAAAATTTAACCCCCCCCCCCCCCTCCAACTCACTACCCCAACAGTGCAAACCAATTTCAAACAAATTATGGTTTATTCTCGACCAATTTCGCTCATCATTTACAACAACAATATTCATTCCAAGGTCTAATGAATGCCCCACTTTTTCCCTTTGAAACTCAAATGCCAACACCCTCAGAAAAGAACGGAAAAAAGCGAAAAGGAAATTTGAATTGTCAAAGAAAAACTTTTGAGATACCTCAGCCTATTCAAAGAAATTGGACAAAGGAGGAAGATGTAGCTTTAACTAAAGTCTGGCTACACAACTCGATTGATCCGTTAGTTGGAACAGACCAACCGGCGCTTGCATTATGGATACGCATTAAGCAATCTTGGAAGGAGTTTTTCGAGGGTGATTTTGAAGAAGACCGGCAATTAAGAGGTTTGTCCAAAAGTTGGTGCACAATTCAAGCCGCCATCAATAAATTTCATGGCATATATGAGCAATTGGCTAGGACTCCAAGGAGTGGAACAAATATAGATAATTTGGTGAGGATTATTTTGGTTTGTTAATTGTAATGTGAATTACTTAATGTTAAGTTGGTATTTTCATTGATATGATACTTATATTGTTCTTATTGTCATTCATAGAGGGAAGATGCGCATAAGGTGTACAAGGAAACAAATCCCGATAATAAAGCATTTCCGTTTGAACATTGTTGGCTTGAATGCAAAAAAAATGCAAAATGGTGCACTGAACAATTAACCACGGGTTCATCAAAGCGACAAAGACAAAATGGTGATGATCCTACGGAGGGAGATGACATTACTGGCAATGGGGTTGTTAGGCCACCCGGAAGAACAACGATGAAGGTAAAAAAGCATATGCATTTACAAGATAAGGGTACCGCTGAGATTCTGAGCAAATTGCAAGTATCGCTACAAGAATAATTTAATCACAATAAAGAGGAGTTGGAGTTGAAGCGGGAGAATGCTGTAATTATTAAAAAGGACTATGAGCTACGGGAAAATGCAATGAAAAAGGAGTTGGAGCTCAAGGAGAAAGAATTAGATTTGAAGGCTAAATCCCAACGACGAAGAGATCAACAAAAAATGTTGATGCAAGATCTCTCGAAGCTTACTCCTATGGCACGGGTACACATGGAAAAAATGCAAGCAAGAATATTGCAAGAGTGGGAGGAAGAATACTTTCAAATGTAGTGATAGTAGTTGTTTGGTTGTTCCTCGGATGTTATTCAAAAGTTGTTATTGACTTTTTATGTAGTTGTTATCCATCTTGAATGCAGAAACATTTTGTATTGATATCTGATATAACACGTAGGATTTTAGACAGATCAATTTTTTGGATGCAAGTATTTTGTGAGAAATATGTAATACTGATGTTTAGTTCCTGAACTCAATAAGAAATACACTGACAGTTGATCAGTGTACCCCCTAAGTGAACTGTGTAATACTGATGTTGGAGTTGAAATTGCTTTCGAATCTGTCTACACATTTCTATTTTGTAAGAAGTATGTAGTTGTTATCCATCTTGACTGCAAAAACATTTTGTATTGATATCTGATACAACACCTAGGATTTTAGACAGATCAATTTTTTGGATGCAAGTATTTTTGGATGCTGTGAAAGACACTGACAGTGTACCCCCTTAAGTGAACTGTGTAATACTGATGTTGGTGCCGTTGATCAGTGAACATGTTTAGGCCAACATGTTTAGCTCAAACTTTGTATTCCAACCATTTCGAATTAATAAGATAAAAATAGTACTGTAATAGGAGAACCTCATGTTGATTTAAATAGATGATCCCATGGGATAGAAATCTCATCCAGCTATGAAGGTGACACTCAAGTTCAAAGCCTCATTTCTCATCTAATGACAGCTGCTGATGACAAGGGTAACTACTACTATGTTAAAGGCATTTTGACATAGTAGTAGTCATTTACTTGCATGTTAAATTAACACATGGAATAGACTTTGCCACATAAATATTTTGAACAACAGTAGACTTTGCAGTATAACTTTAATTGAGAGTAATATATTACCGCCATTAGAATGTTAACTGATATTAGTCCAAAGTCCTAAGTCAGTAAATGGTAACTGATATTAGTCGAAAGTCTAATATCATAACTGGTATCTTTAAATCGTAAAAGATATTAGAATGTCAATCATTCAATTGTAACTGATATTAGTCCAAATTCTAATATCATAACTGATTGACATCAGTTACAAATGTGCCTAATTTTAATATTAGTCCAAATTCTAATATCAATCATTAAATTGTAACTGATATTAGTCCAAAGATATTAGAATCTGTAAAAGGGATATTGGCCAAATGTGCCTAATTTAAAGTAATAGATACTATTGCACTACAATGTAACTATTTTGAATTTTATTTGAATAACTTGATCCACAGGGCAAACATAGGGGACAACATACTGAGCTCCACTAGAGCCTTCCAAGTAATGCAGTTAAATACTGCATTTGTGGTTCAGTTTTAGACTAGGTATACTGCATCTGCTTTAATAAAAACTCTATATCACAATTCCAACTCTGTATCCAACTCTGCCATCTCTTATCAATTAGAATTAGAAAAAACACATTACAATTAGAAAAAACACATAACATAACATGCTAACAACTAAGAAAAACACATAACTAATATTACGCAAGGTCGCTATCTCCATAAAGTTCCCATAAATGATCAACTAAGTCTCTTTTCAAATCATTATGCTTTTCTTTATCTCGCACTTGTTTCAATTGCTTAATCATTACATCCAAGATAAATTGCCGATCACGCTCTGTCTCAACATTTTGAACATTTTCATTTTGCAACGGCTCCCAATTTTCAGGGTTCAACCCTTGATGATGCTCATTTTCAATTATCATCTTATGCAAAATGATGCAAGTTTTCATTATCTTTCCCAAATTTTTTATTTTCCACATACGTGTCGGGCCTTTGATAACATGCCACCTTTTTTGTAAAACTCCGAATGCTCGCTCCATGTCTTTTCTCACACTTTCTTGTTGTTTTGCAAACAATTTCTCTTTTGAAATTGACGGCTCCGATATTGTTTGAATAAGAGTTGCATACGGGGGTTAAATACCATCGGACAGGTCATATCCCATGTCGTAATTATGACTTCATAATTCGATGTTACATGCTAGAGCAATGCCGTTTACAATGTCATCAAACAAGGGAGATCTATCTAAAACGTTTATGTCGTTATTTGTGCCGGCCATACCAAAAAATGCATGTTAAATCCACAAATCCTGTGACGCAACAACCTCCAAGATAAGAGTGGGGACTTTTTTATAACCATTTCTGTACATTTCATGCCATGCCTTAGGACAATTACTCCAATGCCAATGCATACAATCAAGGCTTCCAAGCATGCCCAGGAAGCCCCGCGCCTCATTTTGTTTGAGTAATCGTTCAATATCACCACTGTTTGGTTTCCTCAAATATTGTTGGCCAAAAATTCCAATTATAGCATCACAGAAATGAATTAGGCTTTCAATTGTCGTGCTTTCTCCAATCTGAACATACTCATCAACATAATCATCTGGAACGCCATATGCAAGCATACTTAATGGTGCAATCATTTTCTGTAAAGGACTCAATCCTTCCCTTCCCGTTGCATCAAATTTCTGTGTGAAGTAATTGTCGTACTCCTTTTTTTCCTCCAATATGCGATTAAATAAATCCTCATCCATGCGAAAGCGACGATGAAATTTTTCTCTTGAATATTTTGATTCCTCGCCCATGATGTAGTCTTTTACAATTTGCTCATGTCTCTTCTCCCTGTCACGAGAAATAAAGCGCCTACCGGGCATAGAGCCACCATGTGGTCGCTTTTTTGATGACACATTTGCTACTATAAAAGGAACATATGTTGCGGTTGTTTCGATCAACTTGTGTGCGGAATTGGAGGAAGATTCAAAAGGGTCTTCTTTTTTTTTGGCTCGCTTAAAAGGCGTTTCGTGATCGTGAATGACTCCGTGAATATTGAAATGTCGAAATCATAATCGGAATCGGAATTAGAAGATGTCATTTTGTTGCAATAAACCTGTGAACAAACATAACATTGTCAGATTACAAAAAGTAAGAAAATAATATGATGTATTAGAATAGATCAATGTAAAAATATTGAATAATAAATTAAAGTTATTCAAGCGAGATTCTCAAATTGTACACAATAAATATTCGATAATGTGTCAAACATGTATTGGTTACTGCAGCTGGCGTGGATTCGAAATCACAAACACACCAACCAATATCCGTGTGACACAACACCGATTTTGAGTTTTGTGCACAATTGCGAGGGTCTCCCTAGAATTATTCCATAAATTACGACCCATATGTTGAAGATTTTTTTTACATAAAAAAAATAGCACTATATGTTTAATATTAAATTTCATATCTGGGATTTGTAATTGTCTAACCTTTACACAATTTGCAACAGGTATCAACAAAAATGCTTGATGATCTCATATAGATGGATGTATCATGATTTCGTACTGTTTGGAAATTTGAGAGGAGTTCTATTTCTCAGTTATTTTTTTTTTAAAAAAACTATCCGTTTGATATTTCTCCAACAAACTTTTAAAATAACCGAAATTGTAGAAGCCACATGTGATAGAAATATCGAACTGTTGGAGAAGTCATATACACCCAATGTTCCTCTAACTTCGGATATTTTCCAGGTGAATAGAAACAACGTATAGCTGGTGGTTAACATAAACTATGGGCATACGACCATTGGAGATGGTCTAACAAGAGCAAAATGACAAATGGGATATCTGTCATAGTTACTGGTCATTGATCACATCGATTGTCCTCTTGTCAACATGTCATTTAGCATGGACACCTTCATGAACTCTCCTGAGCCTACCCATCCTATAGGTCCCAGTACCTCCTCCCAAATCGTCATGTCAGTCAGACGGAGGGATTTATTCACCACAATCTTCTCCCCCTCGCCTGGAAATTCTAAAATTCAATATACGTCTATCGGTGAGACCGTTATCTCACCCACATCAAAGTGGAAGGTATGGGAGGTATCCCACCACTCTCTGAGCGCGCACAACACCACCATCAATCTAGATGTATCATCAAGCGCTCTCGCCAAAGCACTGAAGCCACCATATCCGCTAAAACCTTCACCTCCTCGGGAAGGACGTCTTAGATCGCTTTCTCCCCTAGATAACCTTCTTCAATAAGATATTCTTCTGCGAAATACATTCAATTACATAAATTCCTCGAGAAAAATAAATAAAGTTAATAAAAATTCAAAGCAAAAACGGAAACAAAATAAATAATAATCAAATAATAAAACAGTCAGTTATCCCTCAAGGTTATTAACCCTGGATGAATGGTGAGTCTCGGGTTCTTGCAGTAGGATCTGATCATCCACCCTAGTCTTGAACTTGTGGTTTAAATTCTTAATCCCCACTGGTATCCTTTTAGGGCGGTCCCATTCGATGTTATCCCCGTCACCGACATCCATAATGTTGGTCATTTCTTCAAAAAATCACAAACACTCAAAAGAACCTTCTTTAGAGAGAGAAAGAGAGAGAGAGAGAGAGAAATCATTTTGGTGCGAAAAATGAAGGTTGTCTTCGTCCTCTTTACATAGGAGGGTAAAGAGTATGTCGATCGTCAACCCTTGTGCCTTCCAGCCGGCAGTGACCCTTGGGAACCTGTAAAATTCTATGAATTTATGTTCCACTACAGGCTAGCATTGGTCAGCCCCTGCCTTTTTGCACCCCTCTAAATTTTGTTACAAAAGTTCCAAAAAATTGCTAAAAATGCTCAGATCCGAAAGTTTCCCAAAAATAAAAAATTCGTAAAATCTCAAATTTCATAAAATCACACACTGCTCATAAAAAAATTATCTAATTTAAAATTTTCCACATATAATTAATCAAAAATTCCAGATTATTCTGTAAAAAATTGCACAGTTCTCATAAAAAAATTAAAATTAAAAAATATAAAAGTATTTAAAATTATCAAAAATTTCAAAAACTCTCGAAAAAATCTGAAACTTTATCAAAATTTGTCAAATCATCGCATATCCTTTCCAAAACTATTACGCGTGTTATAGGTCCTCATAATTGATCTTCTCACACATTAGGTCCATAGAATTGATCCTCTCATTCTTTAGATCCTCATAATTGACCTGAGCCTTCAGAATTATGCTAAGATCCTCATATTAGTGGCATACAATTTTTAAGTGTAATACATGTGGGTACCACTTCCCTCTTTGCAGGCCCAAAGGATTAGTCGGACTAAGCTCTATAAAAAATAGGGAGTGCCCGACCCAAACTTGAAAGCCTCAAGCTGTGTATAACGAGAGAGGATTAACAGGGACGACCCAGTCTACTCCTAAAATCTCTTAGGATATATTCTAGGATAGTGGGTTAACGTGTGGGTACCCAATACCCCACTCTCCTAATTTTCATGTATATATTGTACCCCTGGCCCGAGGCAAAGGGCATGTAACTGAGATGGAGAAAATATAAATATAAACTGAGAGAACCACTGTGGATGTAGGAAATTTGCCGAACCACGTACATCTTGTGTTGTGTGTGATTGTGATTATTCTTATTCTTGTTCTTTATTTTTCTGGTATTTCATTTACTTATAATTTCTGTTCAGATTTCTTGTCACCACAATTGGTGTCGTCTGTGGGAAGAGGTTGTCCTTCCTTTAAGAAAGCCTTCACCAACAAGAACCTAGAATGTCTGATCACAGCAGCAATGCTCCTCAAGCGGGGAATATTCAAGAGCAACCTATCCCTCATAGGGTTAGATCTGAAGTTCGACGCTCAAACTGAAGGCTTCGCTCAAAACAGTAAGCCTCAGAAGAAATCCAGGGGGCAACTAGGTCTACAAAAGTTTCTAGGTTGATCAACGCCTATGAGGCCAGGCTCCAAGAGCAGGAGGAGGCTACTCACAAGAAGGAAGCAAAAAATTCTCACCTCAAGAGGCAACTGGAGAGGATGGAAAGAGAACTCCATCGTAACACGAGGTAATGCCATTATCGGACTCCTAGCCCTCAGGTGAGCAGATCTCACAACCGAGGAGGGAACCCAAGGTGTGGGTCTCAAAGAATTGAGGGTCATAGGTCAGTTGACGACTGGTCTGAGCAACAACAGCTAGCTCGCCGTTACACGAGACCAGGCCGAAGGAATGACAATATACGAAACTTGGTTCGGAGAGAGATGAACCAACACCCAGCACGTCGGGGTACCAGATCGACAAGAGAGCTAGCCAGGAGAGATCTCAGGACCCAGATGAAGTCCCAGTTTTCAAGGGCAATAGAAGAAGAGGAAGCCCCCAAGAAGTTCGCAATGTCCAGGTTCAAGATCTACGCTAGAAAGACTGATCCCATCAACCATGCCAGACAGTACAGGCAGGCTATGACCCTTTGTAATGACAAGGACGCACTGATGTGTCGAATTTTCCCGTTGAGATTGCACGATGTGGACCAAAAGTGGTTTGAGAAACTCCCCCACAGATCCATTAGGAACTTCGAGTCCCTGGTCGAGCTCTTGATAGATCGCTTCTTTACCAGCCGCTCCCATTCGAAGAGGATGGATTCTTTGTTGACAATGAAGAAAAAGCCACAGGAGAACCTCAGAGACTACGCGAAGAGGTATTGGGAGGTGTTGAATGAGGTCGAGGAATGCTTGGAGCAGGTCATCATTATATCCTTCAATATTGGATTACCCAGCTCCTACCTCTTGCACCAATCCCTCACTAAGAAGGAGGCCACAACGATCAACGACTTGATGGATCGTATTGAAAAGTATGCCAAAGTCAAAGATGTTCCCCATCTCAGTGCGGGAGAAAATGGTCGCGCCAAGGTTACCGATAAGGGGAGCGATAAGAATGAGGGTCAAAAGAAAGGGAGTAAAAATGTGCGTAAGAATGTCCCCAAGAGTGGGAACAAGAGTGATGTCGGCGTTTCAAGCAGTAAATACAATTTTTAGAGAACCGATGTATAAGATTCTAGAAATGATCAAGGTTAAATTATTCATCAAGAGGCCCAAGAAGATGGGTGGAGACCCTTCCAAGAGGAATAACGCACTGAGATGTGCTTTCTACAAGGAGGGCGGACACAAAACCGAGCACTGCAAATCCCTCAAGTCCCACCTTGAAGAGTTATCTCAAGCTAGACATTTGAGTGAATTCATAGAGAAAAAGGCAGAGAAGGTAGCTGCTAATGGAGATCAAAGGCCCGATAACGTGATCGAGGAAGAAATCGGCCATGAGTTTACAGTAATTCATAGGGCATCCGACCTCAAACAGATTTAAAGAAATATGGCTCGGATGGAGGTAAAAAAGCTTATAGCAGTAATGTAAGCCTTTCATATTGATCCAGCCAAAACATAAAATGGGAAGCATTGGCAAGCAGAAGATATCGACTACAGCAAGTATATTGTGTTCACAAATGAAGACCTGGTGGGAGTGAGAACCCCACATCATGATGCATTGATCATTAGATTCCGGATAGTTAACTATGACGTCGATAGGTTGCTTGTCGACCAAGGTAGCTCATCTGTAGTAATGTATCTTGACATGTTTAGAAAGTTGAAATTAAGTGTCGCCAACCTAAAGGAAACCACCGTTCCTTTAGTTGGCATCGCTAGAAAGATAACCATCCCCTTGGAAAAGATTATCCTGTCAGTAAGAGCAGGGGACATCTAAAAATGATCGAATTTCTTGTAGTCGATATTGATTCACCCTTCCAAGAAATCCTTGACAGAGGATGGCTGCACGCGATGAAGGGCCTACCATCAGAAACTCAAATGTGTTACTGAACGAGGAGTGGTGGAGATCTATAGAGATCAGGCGATGGAAAGAAAATTCTTTATAGCAGCCATCCATCCTAAACCAGAGAAGAAGGTTGAAGAAGTTATAGGAGAGAATGGGAACAGAAGAGGCTAATGCCCTCCAAATAGCAACTAAAATATGGAAGACCAGGAGTGGAGACCTAGAGGAAGTCACATCCAGTAGTAGCTCAAATGAAAGAAATTTCTTGATGGAACCTCACTCACCGACCACAAAAAGAGGGAGTTGGTCACCCTACTTCGGAGTAATTTAGATGTCTTTACATAGGAGCCTTACAAGATTCCCTGGATTGATCCTAACATAACTTGTCATCGATTGAATGTCGATCCATCTTTCAAACCAATAGCAAAAAAATCTCGACGAACTGCTCCGAAGAAAGCTAAGGTAGTGGAGAAGGAAGTTGAAAAACTAATGGATGCAGGATCCATACGAGAAGTCCAATTCTCCAAGTAGCTATCCAAACTAGTGGATGTCCCAAAGAGTAACAGAAAGTGGAGAGTTTGTATTGACTTCCTCGATCACAACAAAGCATTCCCTAAAGATAGTTTCCCCCTCCTAAAGATCGATCAGCTGGTGGATGCCATGACAGCACATGAGAGGATGAGATGCCTGGACGCATACTCTGGATATCACCACATCCCTCTACACGAGCTGGATCAAGACAAAACAACATTTACAACCACAACTAGGTTATATTTCTATAATGTTATGCCCTTTGGGCTCAAAAACACAGGAGCAACTTACCAGCGGTTGGTCACCAAGATGTTCAAAGACCAAATGGGAAGCATTATGGAGGTCTGCATAGATGACATGCTCGTCAAGAGTAAGCTTAAAGATGACCACCTCTCTGAACTATCATGGACCTTTGAAATCCTCAGGAAGTACCGAATGAATCTCAACGCGAGTAAGTGTTCCTTTGATGTCAAGTAGGGAAAATTCCTTGGGTACTTGGTCAGTAAGAGAGGTATTGAAGCCAACCCAAACCATATTGATGCTATCAATAGGGTGCAGCCCCCCAAATGATAAGAGACGTATAGAAGCTCACTGGAATTCTTACCTCCCTGAATCAATTCATCTCAAAGTCTTCCAAAAGGTGCCAACCGTTCTTCTAGTTGTTGAAGAAAAGAAAGGATGTGGAGTGGAACGAGGATTGCTCGAGGGCGTTGGAAGGGATCAAAGCTTACCTTAGCAGATCGCCTTTGCTCGTAATCCCTCAAGAGAATGATTCTCTATACCTAACCTTGCAGTATCTAGTCATACTGTGAGTTCTGCACTGGTATACGAGAAAAAGGGGATCTAGTACCCAGTCTATTACGTGAGCAAGACTCTTTAAGACGTCGAACAGTGATACCTACCACTAGAAAAGCTCACCTTTTCACTAGTGGTAGCTTCGAGAAAATTAAAACACTATTTTAAAGCCCACTCCATCATCGTACTTACATCCCACCCTCTTAAAGCAGTCCTGAGGAAAGCAGACCTTTCAGGTAGACTGTCAAAGTGGTCGGTCGAGCTCGGGCGATTTGACATTCAGCTCCAGCCAAGGACTGCCATCAAAGGGCAGGTCCTCACCTATTTCATCGCTGAGTTTAGAGGAGAACAGCCTTGCGACCAGACCCAGATTAGTCATCAGAGTGAAGTTCCACCAGCGTCAGGCGTCTGGAGATTATACGTTAATGGAGCCTCCAATTTTAAAGGGGCATGAGTAGGCATCGTATTGGTTACCCCCGAAGATGCAATACTCGAGCAAGAAATTAGGCTTTGCTTTAAAGCCTCCAATAATGAAGTAGAGTATGAGGCACTGATCGTGGGCCTACAAAAGGCGAGAACGCTCGGAGCAAAGTGACTCCAAGCTTTTGGTGACTTGCAGTTGGTATCCAACCAGAAAAGTGGCAATTTTTACATAAGAGATGAGAGGATGGAAACCTATCTCGCCACTATGAAAGGATTGATGGCTAACTTTGAGCACATCAGCATCCAGTAGTTTCCAGGGGACAGAACAGCCATACTGATGCCCTTGCATCCTTAAGCTCGGTAATCAACTCTGACTTGAAGACGACAATTCAGATCGATTTCCTTACCCAGCCAAGTATCAACCAAATCAACGAACTATTGAACATAGAGCACGTTCTCAAGATCGAGACAGCCCCCAGTTCGATGGACCCTGTAATAGATTATTTAAAAAATGGTGTACTACCAATAGTTAAGAAGACCGCTCACCAGATAAGAGTTAAAGCTGCTCTCTTTCACTTATCTCCTGAGGGTAAGCTGTACAAGAGGTCTTTCACTGGCCCTTACCTCCAGTGCGTCCATCCAAAGGACGTCGAGCGAGTATTGCATGAAATCCATGAGGGAATCTGTGGGAGTCATATTGGGGGCAGGTCGCTAGACTTTCGAGCAATAAAAGAAGGGTACTGGTGGTCGTACATGCAGAAAGACGTTGGAATCTACGCTCGAAAGTGAAAAAAGTGCCAACTTCACGCGCCTATGGTTCACCAGTCAGCTAGCGACATAAAGTCACTTACTAGCCCATGGCCTTTCACCCAATGGGGTATGGACATCGTGGGCCCTCTACCAACTGCAGCAGGTAATCGCAAGTATATGTTAGTCGCAACAAATTACTTCACCAAGTGGATAGAGACTGAGCCACTAGTAAATATTAGAGACACAAACATAATAAGAATCATATGGAGAAACATCCTCACTCGGTTTGGGATCCCCGGGACTATCATCACTGATAACGGAACCCAGTTCGAGAGTGGCCTCTTCCAGGGTTTCTGTAGTGACCATGGGATCAGGCATTACTTCAGATCTATGTCATACCCTCAGAGCAACGAACAGGCTGAGGCTTCTAATAAAATGGTGATCGATCGATTAAAAAAGAGTTTAGAGCGAGCCAATGGATGGGTAAACGAACAACCACATATCCTATGGGTTTACCACACCACCCCAAGGCTAGCAACTGGAGAGACATCATTCACACTTACGTATGGGATGGAGGTAATTATCCCTTTGGAAGCTGTCCTCCCTACCATGAGGTCCACTCTGATCGACCAAGGCTAGAACGATGCAGCATTACTCGTTGAACTTGACTTAGTCGATGAGCGAAGGGAATTGGCTCTAGTGAAACTAATAGCCTACCAGTAACAACTAGCAAAGCACTATAACAAAAAAGTCAATCCAAAAACATTCCAGGTTGGGGACTACGTCCTGAGGAAAGTTCTTGGCAGTGCTGTGAAATCATCGGATGGCAAGCTAGGACCAAACTAGGAGGGACATTCAAGGTGATAAAAGACGACCTACAAGGAGCCTACCACTTAAAAATGTTGGAGGGCAAGGAGATACCAAGAGCTTGGAATGCGGCTAACTTGAAGAAATTCTACTTTTAGATTTCTTTTTTAGTTTTATGAACTTAATGTTGAATTTTCAATACTTCTCCAATTAATAAGATTTTTTTGGCAATGGCATTTTATGAAGTATTGGTTTTCTCAACTACATTATACTATATGCACCCTTTATAAGCTACAGGCTCCCCTCTTAACATGCAAAACTAAGGTTACAAGAAACTTATTTGTTAAAATAGCAGGGTCGATATGTAATGACCCTCCTCAGGCATTTGTCAATTAACACAAATGACCTCCTAGCTTGCCCCTGGAAATACATGAATCCCTATAGGGGACCCTTAGGCAATATGACCAACCTAGGTTGTTCGTCAACATTGTCTAACCCAAAAATCTTGCTTGGATAGAATATCCAGGTTGTGTATCCTCGCCATTGCCTCACTTAGGCCTAAGGCAGTGTCACGACACGACCTAAAAGGTAAAGTAAGGAAGAATGGTACACTTAAGGCATACTGGACTGGGGGGATACTCACACAACAACCTACTTTGCCTAAGTCATATCTAGTCGGCTGGAAGAGCCCATGATGATTGAACAAGAGATCAATAAAGTGAAAGACAACACAACATATGTTTAGTCAGAAAATTGCCCAAAATATAAATATTTTACTACATCATTACATGTACAAAGAGTTACATATGCTAAGTGATTCAAACCCTAATGAGGACTAGGTCGCTGAGCGAGGTAGTTAGCTACTCGCGCCCTTCGGCCATCATCTGGGTGAGGAGCGAATTCCTCCTCAACTTTGTCTAAACTCAGCTCCAAAAGATGTCTTGGGATCGCATCTATAGGAATCCAGCGATCATCCATTCTGAATGGATTTGGCATCAAAGTTGAGCGAGATATTTCATGCCTATACTAGAGAATAGAGTTCTTGGGAACTTGTAACTCCCTAAGGGCACTCAGCTACCCTCTTATGAAAGCTAACTCCTCGACCTTCTTCAACTATGTTGGAGCATCAGTCCAACCCTGGTCATAGCCATCCTCTCACACCCACCGAGGACCATTTTTGAATAACCGTCTCAACCTGGTAAAATCTTGCTGAAGCCCGATCGTAATCACGTACACTCGAATGACATCTCCTTTCATCTCGACAATCTCCCTTTAAGAATCGCTAAGGTTTATAGCTCGTTGTATCATCGATGATGAAGAACCGTGGGTAAGCAATGAGACTGTGCTCGACGCATTCTCCCTCACACGCTGAGAACTTTTGGGAAGGTTTCTAGCTCACTGTGTTATTGATGATGAAGAACCTTAGATAAGAAACGAAACTTTGCTCGACACATTCTCCCTTAAGCGCGCGAGCTTGCGCTTTAATGTATCATTTTCTTATTGGAGCATCTCGCCAACCAAGTTGATTTCAGACGCTTCTTGGAGATTATCTTTAAGAGCATTGACCTCTTCTTAAACGGAGGCGCCAATCTCACTCATCTCCTCGAGTCTATCTTTTAACTTAACAACCAGCTCGAATTGGTTCTTGTAGTCTTAGTTCCTTGTTCGGAGAGACTTATAAATTCTTATGAAGGCACGATGGACTTGGTCACTCATATTAGTACCAAGGATTTTTTTTAGATTAGAAGTAGTCGGGATATATTCCTCAAGATCGATAAGCAACAAACCATACAAGCATCGAGAATAAATAGATCAGTATATGAAAAGGAACATAACTTCATTTTATTAAAACCAAAATAGTTCACGTACAACTACATCAGTGAGAAGAAGAGAACAACAGAAATATAAAAAATACAAGGGCCCCCTAAAAAGACTAGTTGGCAACCTCAGTCTGCTCTAAGGATGCTGGCTTCATCCCCTTATCTGTAGCAACCTCATTTTCACCTCCCTCGAATGGAACAGCCACCATTCCCTGATTGATAGGAGCCTCAGCAATAGTAGTTGGAATAGTTAGAACACCTTCATTGGTAGCAGGAGGAGGCATGCCCTTTATAACAGGGTAATGCTCGTCGAAGAGAGGGGAATCAACATCCACCTCAGGAGCAAGAAAATTCCTATCCTAACCTTTCTTGAAGTTGGACCGACTAATGTAGACGATTTGAGCCTCATCATCCTCATATGCCGTGATCCACCCAGCTTGTAAGAGTTCTCCTTGATGGTGGCAAACTCAGATTCTAGCTTTTTTGTCTTCTCAGAAAGCTCTTTATTCTCCTCAACGAGCATTAGCTTGCTCGTGAAGACTATGTAATAGGACTACATCAGCTCCTCCAGCTCTTTAGATAATGCCTCCTTCTCTTTGTTAGCTTCATCTAAGTCAAGATCAGAAGATTTTTTAGCAGAACTAGAAGCTTTTAGGCTCACTTATAGCTCAGAATTTCTCCTCGCCAGCTCATCACGGCTGCGATAGATGATGGTGAAATTAGACACAAACTGCAGAGAAGTAAGAAAACTTTAGCGAAGAAGGTATGGAAAAGAAAATTACAGAGTAAAGAAGTAAAAGTAGACTTAACAAGGTTAGCCCCTGACTCACTTTTAGGGCTAACTGCTCGGTCCCCATGCTCGATGACCTCTGGCGATCTGCTAGCAAGACTGCTCTCTCGAGCACTGTCGAAGCTAGCTAAGGAGAAAGAGCGACGAAAGCCCCTCAGCTAAGGCAGATACGGGCACCAAGGACTGTCCTTTTTTGTCTTCTCTCCTACTCTCATCTTCTCTCTCCTTCTTCTCCATTTCAACCCTCTTCCTATCTTCCCCTTTCTTCCTCTCTTCCTATTTTTTCCTCTCTCTCTCCCTCATCAATGCCTCCTCCTTTTTCTTCCTCTCCCTTTCATGAGCCATAGTTTGGGAGCCAGTGGTAGTGTCCCCACTCTCAGACTTCTGCTTCTTCAGCCTATAAGCCAGAGTAATATTATCCTCATCATCATCCTGGATTAAATTCTTCCTAGGGGGAGCCATAGTCTCCTCACTGGAACTCTCTGAACTCTCCTCCAAATCGGAAGACCCCTCACCACTCGAACTCTCCTCATTGGAATCACACTCAGCTCTACCTTTGTCCCCTCCTACACTGCCTTCACCAGAGCTAAACTCTTCCTCGTCCAACTGGTTCAATAACGACCTCTTCTAGGATATTGAGGTGAGTAATACTATCAATAGGTCGAGAAATGAAGTCGGTTCCTGTGTTTTTATACTCTAAAAGGAAAGCAGCTTATCTCGGATGTTCACCGTCAGCCATAGGTTCCCTTATCTCCAAGATTTAATCATCTCAAAAGCTCGGATTTCATGGACAACAGGTTCCAAGTTCTTCACCTTTACTGAAAAAGAAAAAAAGAGGACATAAGAGAAAGAACACACTAGCACCAAATCAACAAGCAATACTAGAAAAATATCTACCTATGTACTCCACCCAGAAAAATGGAATCGTAGGTCCCCTGTACCTAGTCCCCTCGATCTGGGGAGGGAACTTCCAGTTCCTGGCAATGAAGCCTTCGTGTTAATCATCCTTATGGGAATCAGGTAGATGGACTACCAACACCCTATCAGGACTCCTAGCTTTCAGGTAAAGGAGACCCGAGCTCGTTCGAGAAAAGTTATAACAAAAGCAAATTTCGGCGAGACCTAAATTGGTGCCATAGAGCTGATTGATCCTATGTACGCAGTTAAAAATTTTCCAAACATTTAGAGAACATTGGGCAGGGACTATGTAGAAATAACTAAAGAAGTGTAAAAACAGACGATTTGGAGGAAAAGTTATACCCCCTAAGACAATAAGAGGATGTGAATCCAATGTCCATCCTCAATGTCTCGAACATTGTGAGGAATAGGGGAACGTTCAATGTACACCTAGTTGGGGATATTATAGAACTCTCGTCCACAGATCTATTACCTATTTTGGCCATAAATAAACCCTAACAGTAACAACAAAGAAAGAAAAAGGAGTTTGGGGACTTATGAATTAAAATTCAGCCTGAGACGATGCAAAGCCACAGACAGAGAGAGATGAAGAGTTAAAAATGACTTGAAGATGATGAAAGACAGAGACTTGGAGTAAGAGGGTACACTGGAGTGAAAAGAATATTTCGAGAGTTGGATATTATGAAGCAATGCCAAAGATCGGTTCAACTCAATAATTTAAACCCTTCTAATGATGGTTCACACTTACTGAAGAAGATTTTTCGCCTAAATTCCTAATGAGAAGACGCTTCACTCCCCAAGCCTCACAGAATTCACAACAATGACATCCGATCACAATAAGAGTCATTATTTAATATTCTTGAGCCCAAATAGTGGCCCAAAAATTTTTGGGGCAATTGTGGGTACCACTTCCCTCTTTGCAGGCCCAAGGGAGTAGTCGGACTAAGCCCTATTAAAAATAGGGATCACCTAGCCCAAACTTGAAAGCCTCAAACTCTGGATAACGATAGAGGATTAATAGGTACGACCCAGTCTACTCCTAAAATCTCTCAGGAGATATTCTAGGGATAGCGGGTTAACATGTGGATACCCAACACCCCCACTCTCCTAATTTTCATGTATATATTGTACCAATGGCCCGGGGCAAAGGTCATGTAACTGAGAATACTCCTCTGGAGAAAAGATAAATATAAAGTGAGAGTACCACCGTGGACGTAGGCAATTTGTCAAACCATGTACATCTTGTGCTGTGTGTGATTGTGATTATTCTTATTCTTGTTTTTTATTTTTCTAGTGATTGCATTTACTTATAATTTGTGTTGAGATTTCTTGTCACCACAATACCCCACTCACCAGCATCGATATTATACACAACCTAACCACTGCTCATAATGGCATGATATTTTATTTTATCTCAAATCCATAAACTGGTGCCAACGGGGTTTGAACCCCTAACATGTGGTGTCATAAACCACGTGCCTTACCAGTAGAGATAAAGAGACCATGGTGTTAGATTAGTGCAAATCTACATATATGAACCATTACAATCCTTCACCCAAGCGATATGGGATTTAACTCCCTAGATACTCAAAATTACAACTTTATGCTTAGCATAATCAAAACCTTATTCTCACCAAATGTAACACTCCAAATTTATGAGTATTTATTTTTTAGCATTTAAAATTACACGCGTGCACGTAATTTAAATAAACTGAGAAATAAAGAGAATTAAATAAATATTAATTAGCGAGAAAGTTATTTATGTGAAAATATATTATTACATCTTAATTGAGTAAAAAGCAAAGAATTTTAAATGTTATTACATCTTAAGTGAGTAATATTTATGTGAAAATATATTTACTAGTGTGATAAGTAAATAAAGTTATGTCAAATGTTATTACATCTTAAGTGAGTAAAAATCAACGAATTTCGACGATATCTCATTCGAGAGGGGCATGTGGGTTCGTGTTAAGGATGAGATGGAAAAAATTATGTTAGGTGACTCGAATGGTGATTTCGAGTGCACCAATGATTCGAAATGGGTCAAAATAGTCAGAATTTTGTACATGGGGGGTCGTAATCGGGTTCTTGGGGCTTTTTAGACTAAACAAGATCCGTATAGGGGAATTTGGGTCATCGTAAACTTAACACTTGGTCTAATTTCGGGATTAGGGATATAATTAGGGAAGGTGGTTGGAGTGAGAATCCATTCCATCATTTCAAAAGACATAGACTTGAGAGAGAGAGAGAGAGAGAGAGAGAGAGAGAGAGAGAGAGAGAGAGAGAGAGAGGAGAAGAGAGAGAGAGGAGAACTAAATAGGAGGTGTAGAGAATCATTTAAGGGAGAAAATTGGAGTAATTCCAGGCATCAAACTCTTGTTCATAGAAGATTAATAGAGGAAAAATTATAATCTCTACAAATCTAAAGGCAAGTGTTTATCTTATTTGATATTTTATGGTGTTCAATATTTCATATCAATGTTGGTGTAATATTGAATGGAATATAAATTTTGGGGATGGAATTCACATGGGGATTTAAATAATCGAATAATAAATTGAATAAAATCCCATGTTAGATATGTTAATATTTATATATACAGGCATGATCTTTAATGACAATTATGTGAAGATATGAAAGCTTAATTAAAATTTGAGAAATTAGGTAATTCTTGATGAGCAAATGTAAATCCCTAGAATTGATGACTTTTTGAGTTGATTCGGTTGTAAAAATATGTATCATGATGTCTAGGATTGCTAAGAAGGATCAATTTTGGATTGAAATGATGATAGCTAGTGATAGGATTAAAAAACAGTTGATAAATCCCATTATAGATGAACCAGGCTCATGTCCATAATTGAATTGATTTTCCCTTGGGGGGCCAAATCGATTCAGCAAGCGAACATGTTCAGGTTTAGGGACAACCAGTTTGGTCCTGAAATTTGTCCAGCATTGTTTGTTTGGGTTTTTTGTGGACTATTTAGGGTTTGTATTAATTTAGGAAGTTCAATATGTGATTTTGGACATCCGTAAAATATGTGACAAGTTATAATTACCTTGGGTTAGTCAGGAATGAAATCTGAGTACGAGAATATGGGTGTTTTAGGGTGAATGACACTCGGGATGGAATTAATCAAATCGATTTAGGATTTCAAAAAGGGTTAGGCCATAGGATGGAGTATGATACCTTAGTATCAAGAATAATAATGTTTACGAGTTTGTTATTAAGTAAGTGACTACTTGAATATTCTGGAGTCAGGAGGTAGACTCGAGAATTATGGATTACTATTACTAGTGACTTGTGCAAGGTTAGCCAATTATATTGTTCACTTAGGACCATTTTATGTAAAACCTTTTTCAATATTTTTATTTTATAAAAATGTGCTACTTTACGTAAAATTACTATTTTACCCATTTGTTTTCAAACTTGTCTTTTCCTTCATTTTCAAAAGTGTTGTTTTCCAAAACACCATTAAGTTACCCACACTAACTTCTTAAGAGTTTTTAACAGTTTTTTTAACATTTTGGAGTAACATTCTTCTTAAGTTTGAACTTTCTTTCTCTAAGAAATCACTCGGCATTTGAAGACTACTTTATAAGAAAAATAACATTTCTTTTCATTAATACTTGTAGTCTTAAGCCATACACTTGTCACCTCCTCAACACCTTTTTTACACACTTTAAGGGTTGAAATTTCTAATTTCTTTATTTCACGTTTAAACCCAATAATCCTTCATTAAACTTGTTTATATATTCATTACCAAAATACTACAAGTTTACATGCATAAGGAGGTGGATTTTAAGTCCAAAAATCCTATTAAACGGGCCAAACATATAATTTATTCTAGAAATTTCATAATGTTTGACAAAATTATACTTTCCAAGACTAAAGGATATTTTTATTCTTCAAATTTCAAATAATGTAGGCCCCTTTTTTTATGTGTGCTTTAGGTGAAAACAATTTTTCCAAAAAAACAAATTTTTCCAATTTTAATTTGCACCATTTTTGTGAACCAACTTAACTTTACCCAATTTTATCTTGTTAATCATAAACATGCATCTAGGTGAGATTAAATAGGTAAAATAAATCAAGTCCACAAAACACACAACGCCGATGTACGAGGAAACGACTAAGAGAAAAAAACCTCGGATGGACCAAGTCAAACAATCACTATGATACGGTTTTACAAAGTATAAACAGTAAACTTACTCAACGACTCGATACCCCACAAGCCTTGATGCTCTTTTATGCTTCAACCGATCATCCACAGTGAAACCCATAAATCCTTTCACGCTAGGTCCATAACACACGAGTCCATGTGTGCTTCGATGTCCACCGATGTAGCTTTGCCAGCCATCCACGATTCGAAACACGGAGTCCACCGCTTCTTCATCGCAAAACTCGACGAAACAAATGTTCAAAGTATGAACAAAATCTAGATGGTGCTAAATACAAGATCTCTATTTCATATGTATATGAAATATTGGATTTTGAAACACAAAGGATGTTTTTAGACTTGAAACACCTTTGTAAACAGGTGCAGAAAAACAAAAATTTTTGTTCTATAATTTTGGTTCTGCAAACTCAAAATTCTGAGAATAAATTACCTTAAATACAAAAGTTTAAGTTGACAAGTCGTTATAACGAGATGTGTATGTCGTTCTAACGATATAGCCATCTCGTGAGAACAAGATGTCCATGTCGTTTGAACGACGATCACATGTTATTTGAACGACTGCTAAAGTCGTTTGATCCTTCTAAACTCAAGGGAAAGATCTACACGACTATAAAATGAGTTTATCTCAGAATAAACGAAGTTAAAACCTTTTAAAAATATTTTTATCATTTTAAAATCAGTTTTTAAAAAAAACATCCTTAAAACATTTTCTGAGTCCCATAAACATTATGCGTTCATACCTGAGAATATCTCGGAATGCAATGTGATATGAAGACGTGAAAGTTGCACCAATAAACACAGTATAATCTATCTAGAAGCTTGGATGCAACATCTTCAACATAATACGTCATAGACTATGTGGGTATCGTAACAAATAAAAATTTATCTATGACTCAAATTGATTTTTGTCTGGAATAATGCCAATACATACAAACTGACACTACATGGAAATTTATCCTTACAAATCTCCCCCTTTGGCTATTTCGGGACAAAATTAAAACAGTGAAATGCCTAAGCAGGACATCAAGCCTAAAGACCTAAATCCCTTCTCATAAACCCCAAAAAAACACAAGACACAATGTAGTAAACAAATGTCGGACCGGCAGCATAAACTTGTCTTCATGTGATGTAGTCACAAAATCTTCAATCTTTGAATAATCACTACACACATGAAACAACAAATACCATGTGAAGTATGGAGGTACAAATGATAATAAATATTATAATACCAATTTGTAAAAACAAACCATTTATTAAACAAGTGAGCAAGACATAACAATACAGTTCAAATTAATGATATTAATATGTAAACACTATGATCAAAACATGATAAACAAATGTGCTCATCAAACAAAACACCCCCTACATCACATATCATCTCTCCTTTTTATCTCGAATAGACAACCATGAAAAAAGATACACAACTGAACATCTAGCATGAGAAAAAATATGATGAAGCATATCTAGATAAACATGAGTAGCCAGTTAATAATAATCACAAGGTACCAAATTGTAGCTAGCAAACAGTCACACAAAGTGAATCAGCAAAATCAAGAATGATGTGACTAAACAAATCAATCCAGTGTAAGAATCAAGCATGAATAATCAGTTTAGACTGCATGTAAACGGACTAAATGTACCAAAATAATGTAAGATCGTCATATATATGTAGCAGGTACAAAAACAAAACGAAAACTAAAAAAGTCAACTATGGTCAATAGAGGTCGTTAGAACGACAATGCAATGTCATTTGAATGAGATAAGATCTCTTTAGATCTATGCAAGAAACGACCCAAGACAGTGTGTGGTTGCGCAAAGCATCTATCTAATGATCCTAAAAATGACCTAAGAAACAACCATACCTGACACATTTTTCACCTCTCTACTAAGGTCGCTCGATCTATTCTTCAAACGACATCCAGAAGATATTTGAACGACTTCAAAAAAATTTAATTTCCAATTCTAAAAATATGCAGGATTTGCCTAGTGAAAAATCTCATCAAAACAGCAACCGAAAATACAAAACAATCGCAAAATAGACCCCAAACAGAAAAATAAAACAAGTATGAGTTTTATGCTAACATAGTATCAATATGCTCAAACATGGATATGGAATGAATGGGCGTGAACTACAACAAATGAATTACAAATTGAACACGTTGAAACGATCAATAAGCTCTAAATGAAAGTTAAATGTCATCAAACTAAGTTTTAGCCATACGTGACAATGAATATTTTGAGCAAAATGAACTAAACGAACAACATGCACACAAATTCATAAAATTAATGATTTAACAAATAATAAAGTCATGACACGATTTTTCAACATTAGGATTCATGGTGCAAACCCGTTGTTATTCCATCCAAACATCCTCATATCTTCCTATTTTCTTTTTCTAGATCTTTTGAGGTTTCTAATTTTCTCACTGTAGAGAAATCATATTGGCCTCATTTATGGCATATGTTTCTGTTTATTGCCTTAATTTTTTTCTTGGGCTATTTTAAACCGTGGCTTTCACGACGATATTATTATTCTCTAGCAGCTCTTTCCCGTGAACACTCATTATTTTTCAATATAAGAAATATAAATCCTCATAGAAAATGGTTCTTACATGCACACCTCCTCCTAAGTCTTATTACGCATAGATGAAAAAATTAAGAGGATAACGTCTCACCAAACTCAAATACGCCTGAAAAGTCAAACATTTATATAAACTCGTGCATATGAGTGCGATGGAATATATACAAAGTCGAATTCAAATGCACATCAACTTCGAAACAACCCCATTAATCAATGGTTAAGATCATTCTAAGAATCTATAATTATGACCAAATGTCCTAGCCACATGGATAATAAAATGATAGGATTCCAAGCACACCAATATGCCATATCAAACATGAAAACTCATGACTGAAAAATAAACCGAAAATCCTTTTGTGTTTTTCAAAACATATTCTTGACTCAAAAAATAAAATATTTTTGTATTTCCTCAAAAATATATAAAATAAAAAATCTTCTTATATTTTTCAGAAAAGACTCAAATAAATGAAAAAAACAATACAAAGAGATACACATGTCATAACACTAGTAAGATATATATCATAAAGCAAAGACTATTGTATGACAAACATGGCTAATAAATTCATACTTTAGATTTAGCATGAGAAGTATCATGTGAAAGCAAACGAGAGTCATGAAGTTTAATTCCAAACCCCACTAAGTTCGATTTCCTAACCCAAGTAGGTGTGAAATGACGTGTGGGGGTTTTGGGAATCGAAATAACTTTATTCTTAAACTTCTTAGGAGCATTTTTAATGTCATAGCAATAACATCTAAGGTGACCCTCCCTATCGCAATGAGTGCAAGTGAAAACACGATGAGGAATGTGACCTAAATGTGGATCTCTCCTAATGTTCCTAGTTAGCTCTCTCACACGATTAGTATTGTCTTTGGGAATGGGTCCAATACGATCATCGAAGCCTATACTAGACTTATCGTCCTTTATTTGGACGGTGCCTAAAATCCTATCCAACTTTTCAGACCTTTGCCTCCAAATCAAACTTCATTTTACTCGAGTCTCTCAATCTCTCCTCAATCTCACCAATCCTACACTCAAGCAAATTCCTATACTCCTCAAACTCTAGAATATCTTTCTTCAAAGCCTCCATTAAACCACGAAAACTATCCCTCTTACCCTCAATATATTCTAGTTTCTCCCGAAGAGTATTCTCCCGTGCCCTAAGATCCTTAATCAATGCATCATTATTTTCTACGGCACGCTTTTTTACCTAGCTTGTAACTTTAAGTTTTCCTTTTTAACCTTTACCTCTTACTCATACAAATCATTAAACGCAACTTGCAACTCTCTCACGTCTATATCCTCATCTTCACTAGTTTCACCCTCACTCACTTATGATTCACACAGCAAGGCCTCGGAAGCATCATTCACATGAGTATCTTCATGACAAGATTTATCGTCGTCGCTCGTATGACATGCCAAAAACGTTACAAAGTTGTGCTCAATTGGGGAACTTTATCCCTCTTTCAGTTCACTATCACTTAACGTGGCATTATATGCTATCGATTTCTTGCCTTCCTTTTTAAGTCTAGTGGGGCACTCTATTACCTTATGGCCATAACCCTCACAACTAAAATGCCTATCTGACTCATCCCACTTATCATTCTCACTTCGATTCTTATGGACGTGATCTGCCTTGTTGTTCTTGAATTTTTTAAGTCTTTTGGCATCTTTTGATTGCTTTTGGAACTTAGGAAACTTTTTGAATATCTTTGCCAACAAATCTACATCTTTGAAATCGTTGTTGAAATCATTATTCGAAACTTTAGTCTCCTTTTTTCAGGGTTTCAAAACAATGCACTTTTCTTTCTTTGTCACTTGCTTAGAGGTAAACATGTCAAGTTCATAAGTTTGTAAGTCACCTACAATCTCTTCTAGTTTCGTTGACTCAAGTATACCTAAGGAGTTTAAAACGGTAACTTTTTTATTAAATCTACTAGGAAACGACCTTAAGATTTTTATTTATAACTCGATTATCGGGTCTTTTCTCTCCCAAGTTAAATGACAAGTTGACAATATGGGACAATCTAGTGTAAAAATCATCAAACATCTCACTCTCTAACATTTTAATCGTCTCAAATCGGGTAGTGAGGTTTTGAAGTTTAGATATCCTAACCATGCTAGTTCCCTTGTGAGTGAGTGAGTGAGTGAGTGAGTGCAAGAACATTCCAAGCCTCTTTCGACGTCTCACACATCATAATATGATTATACTCATCCAGGGTGATAGACGAGGAAGTAATATTTAAACCTTTAGAGTTATAAAGTGAAACTCTATGTTCGGCTTCGATCCATGACTCAACTGGTTTTAAACTAGTGGCCTAACTATCTCTCTTGACTGGAGGTGACCACCCTTTTTCTATCAGTAACCAAACATGCTCATCAATAGCTTTAAGTGCACTTTTCATTCTCATTTTTCAATAAGCATAATTAGTGCCATAAAAAATAGGAGTTCGAAAAGCATCAAAAAATTTAAAATTCATACCTACTAGCACATGGAATCACACACAATAAAAAATGTTTCTAGCTCTCATACCAATTTGTAGGCCCCTCTTTTTATGTGTGCTTTAGGTGAAAATAATTTTTCCCAAAACAACAAACTTTTTCCAATTTTAATTTGCACTAGTTTTGTGAACCAATTTAACTTTACCCAATTTTATTCTGTTAAGATTAAACAAGTAAAATAAACCTAGTCTACAAAACACACAACACCGATGTACGAGGAAACCAGTCAATCACTATGTTTTACAAGGTACAAACATTAAACTTACTCAATGACTCGATACCCCATAAGCCGCGATTCTCTTCTATGCTTCAACGGATCCTCCATACTGCAACATAAAAATCCTTCCACGCTAGGTCCACAACTCACGAGTACATGCGCGTCTCGGTATCCACCGATGCATAGTTGGAAATCGTCTACGATTCGGAACACGGAGTCCACCGCTTCTTTATGGTAAAACTCGATGAAATAAATGTTCAAAGTATGAACAAACTCCATATGGTGCTAAACACAAGATTTCTATTGCATATGTAAATGAAAGATCGGATCTTGAAACACAAAGGATATTTTTATACTTGAAAACCTTTGTAATTAAGTGCAGAAAAACATAATTGTTTGTTATGTAATTTTGGTTCTCCACACTCAAAATTCTGAGAATAAAATGCCTTAAATAAAAAACTTTAAGTAGGAAAGTTGTTTGAATGAGATATGTATGTCGTTCAAAAGATATATCCATCTCGTTAGAACTAGATGTCCATGTCGTTGGAGCAATAGTCACATGTCGTTTGAACGACTGTTAAAGTCGTTTGATCATTCTAAACTCAAGGGAAAGATCTACATGACTCTATAATGAGTTTATCTCAGAATAAATGAAGTTAAAACCTTTTAAAAACATTTTTATCATTTTTAAACAAAATGGCATCCTTAAAACATTTTTCGAGTCCCGTAAACATTATGTGCTCATACCTGAGAGTGTCTCGAAATGTACTATAATATAAAGACGTGAAAGTTGCACCAATAAATACGGCATGATCTATCTTGAAGTTTGGCCATAATGTCTTTAAAACAACACGTCACGGACTATGTGGGTATCGTGACAAGTAAAAATCTATTTATGACTCAAATTGGTTTTTGTCCGGAATAATGCCAATACATACAAATTGACACTACTTGGAAATTTGACCTTACAAATAATGTCCAGCTATATAAAATCTTCAAGAATCTTTCAAATTTAGTTAATAAAATATCATTTCCAAGATAGACATTTATTTCAAAACTTTTTATTCCATAAAATGTTTAACATCAAATTTGTTGAAATTTCATCATTTGCATAAAAATCCAAATTTTTCCAAGAAAACTTTAAAATATTTATTCATAATTTACTCCCAACAAACTAACATCCTTCTGACATTTTTATTCCATAAAAAAGTTTCAAACACCAATTTTTATTAAAATATGTCATTTTGCTCAAAACCTTTGAAATTCCTTTTTAAAATCATTTCACAAATCATAAGAAATATCATTCTTATATCATAAATGCATATAAAATCTAACTACATGACGTACACATGGAAAAATTGAGTTTTTAACTAAAGAGTAGAGTTTTTTCCACCTCAAATCGAGCTTCAAAAATGGTGGATAAAGAAGAAGAAGATGGCAACCGCCACCTCCAAAGGTGGCCTCAAGTAGGTTGACTAGCTCCAATCTCCATGAAAGCTCGAAGAAAACCCCCTTCAAAACTCCACAAATTTCTACTCTTCTTCTTCTCCAAAATCTCCCAACACCACCTCTAAAATTTGTAGCTCTACCCAACAATGGAGGAAATTGATGGATAAGGCTTAAATATGATTGAATTCTTCAGAAATATGGTGGCATAAGGTGGATACATGGTGGTTTGTGGTGGTGGGAGAAAGGGAAAAGATCTCAAGAGAGAGAGAGAGAGAGAGAGAGAGAGAGAGAGAGAGAGAGAGAGGAAGAAATTTTAAAAATGGTGGGGAACCCCCCCCCCCCCCCCTCCACTCTCTCTTCTACACACTCAAATAAGCCAAACAAACCCTTATAAAACCCAAACCAACTCTAAAATCTTGTTTGGGGTCATCTGGACTCACCAATAGTCGACACGTCAACGATCCAACGGCCCAAAATATGACAGCACATAAGGGTGACCCGATTTAAAATTTTAGGGCATGTCGTTTGAACGAGAATGGGACCGAATGAGATCTAAATCTCGTTCGATCCCCCCACCAAAGGACCTTCAAACGAGGCAGGGAAAACCTATGCAGTGACATCTAGTTATATCCTCATTAGAACCTAACTTTGAACAAAATTTGATTCTCATTCGAACCTCCTATTTTCGTTCTAATGAAACAAGGATTTCGTTCGAATGACCTTCAGCTCGTTCGAACCACAAATTTCCTAATTTCTCCAATTCTACCCAGAAACTTCCAATAATTATCATGAAGACTCTGAAAATAGTCGAATGCAGATATAAACCCAATTATAATGATCCAATCACAGGGGTTTCATATTATTATAACTTTCACATGAAAAATAATAAAATATTGGGCACGGGTATTGCATTGCGCATAGTGGGCGGTCCACAATTGGCATTGACCAACAGGTATCCAATCGATTCCCCTAGGCCATATGACTATTACATGATCACGGTATGTGAGTTTAAAGTCTAGTAGGATAATGTGGTATGGTTATGACCCACAGATGTAAGTTTATGACCGCCTCCGATCATGTATTTATGATTTGGGTTCGGTGGCAAGATTCCAACCCGATGACCTGGGAGTGGTAGGTGATGTACCTCAAGCCTGATAGCATGCTAAATAATGCATCTGTAAGGTCTCAAATCTGTTGATGAGGTTATATGTGTGTATATATACATGTATGTATGTGTATGAGATGTGATATGAATATACATATATATAAACGTGTGAAATTTATACGTGTGAACTAAACGAATATGTGAAAACTGAAACTATAACTAGTGTAAAGTTATGTGAATTGATTAATGATAAGAGTATAATTGAGATAACTCATTGAGAATAAAAGCAATAACATATATGTAGCATAGCTTGGCTAGAATTTTAGTGTGCAGTGCTAAATTAAGTAATGAAACAAGTTAGGCGGGGTAGCATAACTAGGGTGTTAAAATATGCGCGTTAGGTGCGCACTATAGATAAGGGGTGAGGATTATCTTATGTGAGTGTGACACCAATTTAATTATGAACGACTATACAGCATTTGCATCCTTGAATTTTATATGCAAAATATTTTCAAATGGTTTTGGGCTCTGACCCATTTCAAAAACTTTTAGGTGCCCAGTCAAGGATGTCAGATGTGATTATCTTTCCAATCAAACGATGCTATAGTAATTGTGGATGACTACAGTCCTTGGCTAGATTCATCTCTCCTTGATTTCTAGATAAAAGTTCATTCAGTTATTTATTTAGAGCATGTCGCCCATTATTAGACAGTCTTTACTTTATGCAGACTTTATTTTATTTTAGTTCAGTTGGATTATTATATTGGGATTTTTACCACGAGTCTTCTGGTAATTTGAATATTTCATCTATTGATCATTCGATTTATCTTCATGGTGAATGTGTATTTATATTTTGGGAATGGTTTATTGTATGAATGGAATTTTATAAAAGCGAATTAATAAGTTTTAAAATTTGACACTAGACTTAATAAGTTGTTAGTAATTAATTTGGTTTTCTATGTTGATACTAAGAATGAGCCAATTTGAGATTCCTATTTTATTTTAGTAGAGGGTTGGCTAACCGTTATTTAAATAGGCATAGTGTCACAGATAATATTGGAGCATCAAGTTCTGGTGTCTTTAGGATCTATGCGACTTAATACATTTTCAGCGTAGCGATCTTTGATATATAACCCTATTATTAGGACGGTTGCATTCATATTTAAGCATTTATGCTCTTCTAGAATTTTGATGTACATTACTTGTGGTCTTATATACAAATTTTGTCTAATTTCAAATGCCACCCAAGAGACGACGACTAGTTAGAGCCGCTAGGAGGGCCAATGGAGGATAGGTTTAGCAGGTGCTACAAGGGACAGTAACGGCTATCAAGGTTGCCACTATAGATCCATAACTACCATGGTACATCAGTTCCCACAGACTCATCTGCCTGGTCGGTGGCAACAGTCGTCCAGGACTACCCAAGACCTTCAGCATGAGAGAGAGTTATAGAGGCCTTTTAGAAAGGGCATCCGTCAGAGTTCCAAGACAGTATAGATGTGGTTGCTGCCAGTCAATGGAGGAAAGATATACAGCGTCATCTCCGCATGGTTGAGCGTAGCTACACTCAAAAACAGATCTTGGCTACTTTCAAGTTAGTGGGAGCATCATTACAGTAGTGGGAGTTAGTTACCACGTCTAAAGAGAGGGACACAATGATGATAGAAGAATTCTGGGTGCGTTTTTAAACTTCAAGTGTACGCTATGGTTCGTACTCGCGTGGCATGGTTTGCTACCTGAATTCGATTATTTCATTTTGGCATGGAAATCACCTGATTCATTGCATCTTATTATGTCTTCTTTGATCCCGGTAATGGGAAGTTGTTGTTTCAATTATAGGTATGTATTCGGGTGTAGCGTTGCATAAGCTCAGTAGTGATGCAGGTTAGGCCAATTGTGGCTGATGCGTCACGGTGTATGTGTTCACTCTTCTTTGAAAGAACCTTTGTTCTAAACTAGTTGTGTGTACGAGTGATATCGCATTTGTTGCATATAGTTTTCATGTGTGATTGATAGATTTAGGTTAACAGACTCGTTAGTTAACTGATATAGCTAGTTACGACGTATATCGTGGGTTTGAGGTCAGGACTCTAAGAAATGAATACTAGAACTTGATGGAACATTAAATGATAGTGTTGCACTCCATATGGAATTTGGGGATTTAGAATGTAGTCTCTCATGTGTATTTGGGTTTTCGTACCCTGGATGACTCTAGCTTAATATGTAGTCTCGTAGGAGGTATCAATCAGATGAATCATTGGGATTGAAATGGTTGTCTCGAAATCACCAGTGTGAATAGTTATTAGTGTTGAGGATGTATCTTCCTAAGCTAGGAAATATACAAATTAGTTGACAAAATGTAGACTCGTAAATCCCGATGTTCAGAGTAATTCATGATAATAGGTTCTTTGAGTATTAGCACGATATGTGGTGATCTTCAATTATTTTGACGAATTCTTTATATGGACATGATAGGCATGCTTGGGAGTTATCCACCAAGGTCGTATCAAATTAATGGTATGAAACATTTGGGTTAGACTGTAGTGTTAGAGACACCTAGGGTTAGAATTGATTGTTGGATGAATGTTTTCTCAATTGATGATCATAAATTTCGAGGATGAAATTTCCTAAGGAGGGAAGAATGTAATACTCTGCCCTAAATATTTTATTTAATCCCCGTATAAAGTTGCGATAAAACGAAAGACATGGAAACTCGAATGATCAAGAAGAAGTTGTATTTAAACTAATTTGGAGGCTCGGGAATGATTATTGAAAATTTGGGAATTGAAATAATGAAAAAGGGAAATTTTTAATTATATATGAAGATTATATATATAAGGAGGGATAAATCCTAATCATAAGAAATAGCGGGTGACGAAGGACGAAACAAAGAAAATTATTGGATTGAGGATAACACGTGAATTATATAAGGGTTATGGAATTCTTAAGTTACAAATCATATAAGCCCTTTGAGATTTAAGTGGGGCAAATGTGAAAATAAAGAACATGGAGCATGGGGGGATAAGGGGATATTGGGTAAATGGCTAGGGGGTGCATGTGGATATGGTGTGTGAGGTCATGTGGATGAGGAGAGATAACAAATCTGATTTGGTACAAGGGTGTTTTAGGGTATATGGAAAAAATGTTTCGTTGGGGGTAATTTGGGGAAATGGGTTTAAAGAGTTTTATTGGCTCATGGGGTAATTGTTTAGTTTTGGTTTACATTTTGGCTAATGCAGGTGGTAGAAGTCGTGGAAAGCTTACATGGGAAATGGGTCAAAAGGTGGAAATGGGTTTATGAAGAGGGTATCCGAGTAGGGAAGGTTCGGAGTGAGGAGGTCGCCGGGTCGCGATCGGAGTCGGGCTGGAGGGGTGATGGTGGGAACATGTCGGCGCCGGTGGGGTAAGGAGAGGGTAGGGGCGACGCTTAGGGCAGGAAGCCCGTCAGCCGGAGTTGGGTTGCTTGCCGACGGCAGTGGCTGGCCTGCTTGGGCGAGGTCCGAACACAGGTCTGCAGCGGGGTAGGGATCTTGGCATGGTGGTCCAGTGGAGCGCGACCGGGCTGGAGTGTCGCCGGTGGAGGTTGGGGGTTTCGTCGGAGTTTGAGTTAAAGGGTAGGGGATAGTAGAAGATAGGTGGTATGTTTGTGTGCTGGGTTGAAAGGAAATGGGTTGTGGAGGAATAAGGATGGTGATGGTGGTGGAGTTTGGCTATGGGGTTTAGAGAGAGAAATGGTTGTTGGGGTGAGGTTGAAGATGAAGTGGTGATGATTAGGTGTAGTAGGGTGTAGGAAGGTTAGGTGAGGGTGAGATGAGTGTTTGGGGTGTAGGATAAGTTTGTGGGTACAGGGTGTGTCTTTGTGTGTGTGTTTAATTTGGACACCAAAAAAATAACACTAACTAACTAACAAATATAAAATGATAAAAGCTAAAAATCTAAAAATAAAATTCCTATTCTAAAAATAAAATAAACAATCAATAAAAAAATGAAACTAAAAAGAAATAAAATAAAAATAAAAACTAATAAAACTTAAAATTAAAATTAAAATCCTAAAAAAAATGTAAAATCAAATAAAACTAATAAATGAAATCCTAAAAAAAATCTAATCCTAATAAAAATAAAACTAATCAAAATCAAAGTAAAATAAAATTATACTAATAAAAATAAAATAGAAAAATAAAAAATAAAACCTAGAAAATACTAAATAAATCCTAAAAATAAAAATGACTCAAACTAAAAATATAAAAAAATATAAAAGGACATAAACAAAACACACACAGGGTTTGGGGAAGGCTAAGGCTAGGATGGGCTAGGTTAGGATCAGGGGATTGGATATTTAGCTCCATATTGCACACAATTGTCTTGATTTAAGCGTTTGAACTCTCCAATGCACAATTTGACCTACAAAATAAACATTTAAGCGCATAAGATCCATATTGTCAAGAATTAGCAATTCGAAGTATAAATTATACAATTTTGAGTGATTATCAACTCAGTTAAAACAAACCCCATTCTCACATTTAGATCACTGTCGTACAAATTGATAGAGAAAATATAGTTAAAAAGTTAATTAAGCCATGTACGCCGATTTCAAGGGGCTTTCGAACTGTTAGGCAAGAAAAATATCAGAACCAAGGTGGACACTTGCGAACAAAATTGAGAAGGAAGGGAAAAGGAGGCATCGTCCCAACTGGTTGCTCAGATGACCGTGAAAGTCTCTTGAACGGGTAGGTGTGTCGCTTGAACAACAGATTAGGTCGTTCAAGCGACGGTGAAAGGCACGTGTCTCTCTCTCCACGCTATCAAGCTTCGAATGGTTATTTTGTCAATGCGGTTATCTATTCCGTCCCTATGATTGTAAAATTAGTCCCATGGGAGCCTGCCTTCTCAGATATGGTAACAAACTCGTGAAATAAAGTTTAACCAATGGGATGATTAGAAGGAAAGATGAATAAAACAAACAAACAAAAAAAGATCTCTGACAGCAAACGCCTTTGAGTTGTCGCCCCTAATCATGGTTTAACTTTTCAGTGAGGCCTGATATCCTTAGGTGAAGGTAGGTTTAACCAGGGGCGGACCCACCCCATCCCGAAGGGGTGCGGCCGCACCCACAAGGTTTGCAGAAATTTCTGCTGGGTATTGGGTAAAAAAAAATATATGGACCTATGTCTAAGTTCTTAAAATATAAGGCAAACAGCATATAAGGGTAATTAAACATTGGGGATGAATATGTAAATATATTAAAGCAATTTAAAATCAACCGTAAACCTTTTCTCTCCCTCTCTCTTTCTTTCACTCACCAGCCGCCTTTCTTTTCTCTCTAAGACACAACCCACTCCTCCTCTCCTCTCCCTTGATGCCCGCCTCGCCCTCTTTTTTCTCTCAGACAAACCAGCCACTGCTAGGCAGCAGCCACTGCCTAGCTCCTCCTCCTCTCGTGGAATGGAATCAGTCCTCCTCCTTTGGTCGGCATGGAACATCGGTATTTTTTTTTCACTCTGTTTTCTTATTTTATAAAACTTTGATTTGTTGTTGGTGAAATTTTAAGGATATTGATAATGTATGGAACTTGATTGTTTCTCAAATTTTATTAGTTAATTTGTATGAAATTTTAATGTTGGTTTATCACATAGGGCTAAAAAATGGGTGAATATTAATCACTATTTTTTAGGGTTAAAGTTGTAAAACAAGTAAAATTAACTTAAAAAATTTTCCCCTCTTTTGTTGGTTAATTTGTATGAAACTTTAATTTAATTTAGATGAAGCTTCAATTGTAATATTAATGTTTCACCCCTAAGGTATTAGTTTGCTCATTGTTGGTTTGTTAGGATAATATTATATTAAAATATTATATGTATAATAAAATTCATGAACAAAGTGGGAATCCAAATTTAGTTAATTAATACGTCAACATTTTTAGTGTTAAAAAATTGTAAAAAAAATGTAAAACAACACAAAAAAATTCACCTCGGGGGCTCTCGCCCCCAAACCTCCGACCTTCTCTAGACATTTTCGCACCCACCGACTCAAAATCCTGGGTCCGCCACTGGGTTTAACACGAGATGGGTATGTATATCCTGCTATTTTGGGGCGAACCTAGGATAACCTTCCACAAATAGTGTTGCCATTTAGAACCTTCGATCAGAGTCGCGTGTCACTCTTAGAATGTAACAGACAGAATGGATCAGGTGGGTTATATGTTGCTAAGGTTGCATATATGTAAAAAAAAAGATCAGAGTCGCGTGTCGCCATTGAGTTGGGAAAACTGGGGAACAACCTTCATTCGACAACTCACTTATATATATATATATATATATATATATATATATATATATATATATATATATATATCCCTCCCCCCCCCCCCCCTAATTTGATATTGCCATACGCCACTGTTTGACACTGTATAGTGCTTAAACTCATACACGTACTCAGTCTTCCCATTATTAAGGTATAGCAATGAAAATATAAGATACTGTTGGGAGTGTTGATGGGTATTTGAGAAGGTGGTTATCCTGGAAAGAAGATGTATAAATTATGGGAGGTCTTGGAGAAGGTTTTAATAGATCTTTTCTTGAAGTATTTGGAACTCGTTTGATGGAGAATTTGTGACTCCCTTTAGGGCCACCTTCGGAGGTGGGGGAGTCGCCTATCTTCTTCACCACCACCACCATTTCCTAAGTCTTTGAGGTGGGATAGTCTACTCTTGTATTTAAAGACTCCATTTGATGTATATGTATGATAGTCTTGTTGTTGTTGTTTATTAAGAGTATAAATGCTAGAAAATATTGTTTGTGTGTATTTTCTAATAAAACTGAAAATGAATATTTTTATGGTAATAAAAATGTAAGAAAATATTGTTAATGTGTAATTTCTGATGAAACTGAAAATGGACATTTTTATGGTAATAAAAATGCTAGGAAATATTGTTTGTGTATATTTTCTAATGAAACTGAAAATGAAAATTTTATGGAAAATGATTAGTGTTGCCATATATTTATGAAATAAATGTTTTAAACTTGTTTGTAAAATGGAAAACTTTACTAATAAATATGTGGGCGTGTTTAGAAGAGGTTGTATTGGGTTTAAACATAAGTAAGACGAGTGGAGAGTTTTAATAAAGTATAAAGAATGTTGTTCGCGTAATAGAGTTGTTAAACTGACAAGTATGAAAGTTGGTCAAAAAGCATGATGTTAAACAAGTGTTAAAACGACTAAAGCGTTAAAATGTTAAGTTAGAAACCTAATGATTATTTTTGGTAAATTGTATTTGTTGAAATTAAATTAAAAGTTGGGTAAATAATGGGTAAATTGGTAATTTACTTAAAGTGAAACGCTTTACGAAATAAAACGTTTATGAATGTTTTTATACTAGTATGGGTGAAATCAAATTAAGTCCTAAAATGTAAATGATTTTTTTTATAAATCCATCATATGTGTAGATAAGGGACTTCAGGAGAAAGTGATGATTTTCCAAGTATAACGGAAAAATGGACGGTTAAGTCCAAGGCTTTGGCTTCGGCCTGAAAAATGCAAATTAAAGTAAACATTATGAAAATGTTGAACACATTGGTAAGATAATGATATTCGGATGATGCTGGAGAAATAATTAAGCAGGGCATGATGTCCCTAGTGGTGAAAGACCCCAAAGTAACTGCAGTAGCATATGGCGGCGGAGACCGGTGGTGAAAGACCACGAAGTCCGTGGTTATTGGCTAAATCCTAAAGATAATGATATAATCAGAACATGATGAGAAATGGGTTATAAGATAAAAATAACCTAACTTGTGTGAGTGATTAAAGTCTCAATTTATGAATGTGGACAAGTACATCGAAAATAATGACAAATGTCCATAAGGGAAGTTAAATGATTAAGCAAAATGACTTAATGGGTGATCAAGCCACCTAAGGAGGTTTAAACCCATAATAACACAAGTTTGCATGTTATACAAGGCTTTCGATGTAAATGAACATTCCTTAACACGATATTCGCGTGTGTTGAAAGAAACCTTAAGTAAAGATTAAGCAACTCTGGTGTGAGTTAATGTACATTGAGTAATAAACGTTTTGAAATGAATGAGAGGTTTTTCCCAACAATTGTAAATTATTTAATTGGGTGAGTTGACAAGAAGAATATGCTAGTTTTTAAGCATAATGATATAAAATGATTCATTGTAAAGACAAGGAGGATAAAAGGTATCAAATAACGTTTTGAAATGAAATGATTTAATACATTGGGACATTTACTTTACAATAGTATATATGTAGATATATACGTATCTTCTCATGCATGTAGTGTAGCATGTGAGTATTCTTTTTTGTCATTCATTTCTATACTGCATTTGTATATAATCCCACTGAGCACTCGGCTCACATCCCCCTTTTGTTACGGCAAGTTGCATGATGTGCCGTACTTTGAGAGCATTATACAGGTAAGTAATTACTTGCATTTACGATTAGTAGATCTGTTTACTTAGCCTTAGGGGCCCTTCCCTTGGGTTTGATCACGTAGTTGATAAAATGGGAATCACATGTTAATAAGAGTAACATTAAGCAAAATAAAAACTGGATTAGAAATATTATTTAGGTTGTTTCACTGCACTTCACAATTAACATACGGACCGGATTGGGTTGGTCCTTTACAAACCTTTAAATCTGGGTCGGGGCATTACAAACCTAATTTGGGATACGTATCCTGAATGATGATGGAATACTCGAGATGTTCATTCCTAACAGTGTAATTGTTATGGGGGGGGGAAATTTCTTGGGGGTACTAATTACGAGTAATTAAACATTACTCGGGTTACTAGTGTTAGACATGTTTTATTACTTTGGATGTTCATCCCTAGAAATGTAGGTATTAGTTGATAAGGAAATTGATTTGGGGTATATATGTCGAGTGCATATCAACCATTCGGTTAATCATATCGAGCAAAAAATACTGAAAGGATATTTATAAATTGGCCTTAGAAATTGCATCTTGTTCGTTGGAGTTATTTCGAGTTAATGTTTAAGACTCGGGATATTCATCCCTAACAGTGAAAACTCAATTTTACCCAAATATCTCCACAAGTTCAAATTCAACCAAAATATATGACAATATATTAAATTATCAAGTCAACATAATATCATGCCAATCTTCCAAATCCAAAATATCATCAAATACATTTAACAACAAGTTTTCAAATTAACATAATAATAAGGCAACATAATATAATAATAATTAATAACTTCAACATTTAACAAATTAACATTTTAATAACCTCAAATAAATTTTCTAAAAATCCAAAATACCATGCCAATGTTCCAAGAACACAATCTTTAAATCCAAGATATCATGTCAATTTTACAAAAATAATAACTTTAACCACAATGTCAATGTCACTTTCTCTTTGGTTTCCCTGCCTTTCTCTCTGGCCCCTCATCTTTTTTTTCATTCTTCTTCTTTTTCTTCCCCTTGTCCTTATCAATTCCTTGTTGACGACCCACCCCAATTTGTAATGACATAGCCCGAATTTATGTATTACTCATGGTTAATCCGGTCCGATCCGAGCATTAGGTATGAAGCTGAATGAAACAACCTAATTAATATTGCTAGTCCAGTTTTATTTAATTAACATTTCACTTGTTTAGCATGCGATTTTCGTTTAAATCAATCTACATGAAAGACCCATGGGAAGCGTTCCCGAAATCAAGTATACAAAGCTACTAACGTAACATAAAAAGAATACTTACCTATGCAACGCTCTCAAAATACGAAACCACACCCAACCTGTCAACAAAGATGAGGGAATGAGCCGAATGCCCAGTGGAAAATTAAATCAATGCAATATAGAATCGAACGACAGAAAGGAGAACATAAATATCAATATGTAAATACAACTACCTTATATATATATATATATATATATATATATATATATATATATATATATATATATATATATATATATATATATATATATATATATATATATATATATATATATATACTTACATGCATGAAACCATTTTTATTCCAAAAACGCTACTTTTACCTTGATTAATTCACCTTAATCTTGTAAAAAAATCACATTTTACTTTAATTGACATTTATTTCTTGATTTAACACACTTGGTTAAATATTTTAAACAATACCCCTCATCTAAGGAAATTCATTTTTTCATCGAAATTTCCTTATTACCCATGTCAAATTTATCTTAGTATTTTCATTGAAAATCACCTTTTAACACATGCAATCACCACGTTAGAAAATACTTAACTTTATTTGAAAACCTTTCCTAAAAGTAATCATGTGCCAATTATGGGTTAAATCCATTTAAGTTGCTTAACTACCCAATTAGTCCCCTCATTTTACCATTCCTTTACTTTATGGACATTAATCAATTTTCACATTACTTGTCCACTTTATCCTTTACCTGAATATTAATTCATTCAAGCTAGGTTATCTTTTCACATATTCACCACACAACCCATTTTTTTAATATGTTCCGTTTTGATTATCTTTTTCTCAGAATCTTCCAATATCCTCATACTTTAATGGGCTCCACACAGCCAGCTATGCTACCATATGCTTTGGCCAGTGATTTTAGATTTTTCACCCTAGGGCTCCGGGACCTCCTAAATTATAATGGTGTCATCCGAGTCCATATTAATGTATATTAATATTTTACAAATGTCCACATCATTCCACCTTTTTTCTTTTTCCCGACCAAAGCCAAAACTCGGGGTTTCACCCCAACTTATGTTACACTTTAAAATCATCATTTCTTGTCCTTCTTACTCAGCATTGATTTTAACCCCAAATCATGCTCATTTAGGAACATTTTATGTAACACCATTTCCAATATTTTTATTTCATAAAAATGTTCCACGTTACGTAAAATTATCATTTTACCCATTTATTTCCAAACTTGTCCTTTTTCTCCATTTTCACAAGTGTTATTTTCCAAACACCGACAATTTACCCACACTAACTTCTTAAGTGTTCTTAGCTCATTAACACTTATTTAACACTTTAGAGTGACACACATCACAAGCTGGAAATATATTTATTTCATTACTTTCTTTTTCAAGAAATCATTGAACATCTAAGACTACTTTATAAGAAAAATACCATTTTCTTTATTAATACTTGTAGTCTCGTACCCTTACACTTTTCACATTTCAACACCCTTTTCACATACCTTAAGAGTTGAAATTTCTACTTTCTTTATTTCATTCTTAAACCCAATAAAACCCTCATTAAGCTTGTTATATATTCAACCTTTAAATACTCCAAGTATATATGGATGAGAGGATAGATTTTAAGTCCAAAAATCATATCAAATGTGTCTAACGTGTGATTTACTCTAAAATTTTCATAATGTTTGCACAAACATACTTTTAAAGGGAAAAGACATTTTTATATTTTCAAAACTTGGATAAAATGTCCATTATATAAAAACCCCAATTTTTTCCAAGAAAACGTTGAAACATTTATTCATAAAATATTCCCAACAAAATGAGCATTCTCCCAACATTATTTTTCCATAAAAATGTTGAAACACCAAGTTTTATAGAAATATATCATTTTGATAAAAACCATTGAAATCCCCTTTAAAACCCATTTCACAAATCATAAGAAATATCATTCTTATATCATAAATGCGTCATACTCTTACAAACTCTAACTACATAACCAACAAGTGAAAAATAGAGTTTTAACTATAGAGTAGAGCTTTCCCACCTCAATGGAGCTCCAAAATGGTGGATAAAGGAGAAGTTTATGCCCCCCCCCCCCCCAACACACACACCTCTCCTAGGGTTGCCTCAATAAGGTTGCCTAGCTCCACAACATGCTCTATGAAAGCGCCAAGAAAAACCCTCTTCGAAACTCCATAAAGTTCTACTTCTTCTTCAAAACCCCCAACAACAACTTTCATAAATTTGTAGCTTAGCTCAACCATGGAGGAAGTGGGTGTATTAGACTTAAATATGGAGGAATGCTTGTAAAATATGGTGGCATAAGGTGGAGAGGTGGTAGTTCTTAGCTTGGGGTGGTGGTTTTGCTTCCATGGGATTTCTAGAGAGCTTAGAGAGAAAAGAAAATTTTGATCTTTAATCCCCAAATAAGCTAACACACATTTATATACTCTCCAAAATCCTAGGGGGTTAAAATCCCCAAATTTCCCCACACAAACCCTTAAAACTCTCCCCAAACATTAAAAATCCCGATTTTATCATCTGGATTCTGAAGGAGGTGACACGTTATTGATCTAATGGTCTAAATTGAGGCGGTACATAAGGGGAAATTGAAATGATCGATTTCTACCCAGGTTATTCAAACGATAATGGGACATCATTCGAACAAGACTAAGTTCTCTTTCGAATGACTTCAAATGAGGTAGTGCACCAATACAATGATGGTTCATTCAATCGTCATTAGATGTCCACTTTAAACGACGTGGGCTTTTCGTTTGAACCACCGGTATACTCGTTCGAACGAGATAAAGACCTTGTTTGAACGACCTTCAAATTCGTTCGATCTTCACAGATTTCTTAGATCTTCAATTTCACTCAAAAACTTCCAACAATTACCACCAAAGCCCAAAGAATATTCAAATAGAGAAAAAAATCCATATATTAATTATCCAATTTCACATGATTATAATTTGCACGGTAAAAATAATAAAATATTGACCAAGGGTATTACATTCTTCCCTCTTTAGGAAATTTTAACCCCAAAATTATCGATTCGTCAATACGTCAAGTGCATAGGGTTTATCAATCCTCATTCTAAGTCATGGAAACCCTCCAAGGTTAAATCACTGGTGTTATCAATTGCTAATATTACATCATACGCTTTTTCCCAGGGTATTCACTAAAAATTCAACATACAACATGTTTTAACACTCACTGCCATGCTAACCATCAACGTCCTATAACTGTTCTCGAGTCTCCACTAATTTGATGATCACACTCAATCAAGTCCCAAGACTACCTTATCGATACCTAAAGAATATCGGTGCCCCTATCGGGTAACTCACTCTAGTGATCAATATTCACCCTAGAGCAAAATGATGCACGACTATCAACCAGTCCAATTCATCATCAAGAACCTTCTCTAATCTTAGGATTACATAACCTGAGTTTCCTTAAATTCTCAGGTCATCGTGACCACATAACCTTACTCAAACTTGATAATATCCTCATATCGCAAGTCACTCACTATATGGAGCGACACATGAACTGATGATGCAGGAAACAGCACCACCAGCTAAGGTGTTGACAAGCTCAAGCAAGTGATAATAATGGTAGCACAGGAGAATATATGTATATATGTAGAAGTAGATGAGGAAAAAAGGATGAACACTTGAATGTAAGTGGTTGAGCCAATCTGGCCTACATCCACTGTGAGTATCTGTGAGTAATATCACTGAATGAAAGCACTAGTGGCCATGGATACAATCTCTCAAGCTTTCTCTCTCTACTGTGTAAAATGACAGAGTTTTAGATAGGGTTGTAATTATCGATCCTTTTACAAGGTACGGGATGACCTCTATATATAGTGCTTAGGGGTGTAATGTACCCACCAAGCATATAATGGGCATGTGCATGAGCGTCGAATCAGTATGAGAGTGACACCTGGCTGTCTCAACTAAGCAATGATGACCTCAAAATTCCCTCATGTGGAGGGAATAATTCGGTTATAATAGATTTTTCCACGTGTTCCAAGTTATACAAGAACATATAGAAGCTCAGCTTTCCTCGGACGATACCAACCTCGGCCTGGAAGAGTACGAGGTTGGTGAGGTCGGGCAACTGCTCGATTAGAGGTTATCAGCGATGATCTTGGCTCAGTAGGAGATCCAAGGTAAGGCAGGTGGAGTTGTAATGTCGGCCTAGGCTGAGGTAATAGTGGAGTAGCAGGAACGTCGGCTGATTCTCAGCCGAGGCTGATTATGATGATTGTATAGTCTCTGCTTCCTCGGCTTACGCCCAGTCGAGGTTGATGTATGGTGTAGAAGTGATGTCGGCTTGATGGATTACTATTTGCATGGACCATGAGGACCTCAGTTGTTTCTTGGCTGTGAGGAAACTAGTAACGTCGACCATGGCCGACCTTGCTTAGGACGACACCACTGGTCGCCAACCTAGGGCCCTTCTAACCTCGGCCATCTCCCTGGCCGAGGTTGGTGTCTCTGAGTTGTTGGGTACATATAGGGCATATCATGAACCATGCCATAATTTTTGCGCCCGAGTAACGTCCTCCATAAGATCCTTCCATAAACCTAGGATCACTCGAGGCGTCTAACTATTGAACACACACATGAGTATTACACCAATCCACTTCCTATGGAAAAATAACACTGTGTGCTAAGTTTCCTCGAGTTTTAACACTATAAAATATCCTCAAGTCATCATCCCGATCTTTACAACCAGATCCACTGACTTCCATGTCGGCAAGTCATAAAGTCGTTAATCCTAAAGAATGAGAATACTATGAGCAAATCGTGCGGCCAAAAGCACAACCACTAGTACACTGAACTTTGTGCAATAGCAAGTATACCAAAGATTAGGGCGCACATAGTTACCTAGTTTCATTGATTATGTCAGGTACACCCGCATTCTACTGGGCCAAACTGAGTCATACCATGACATGGTACAAATTCGAGCTATCATACTTGTCGGGATATCGATCCTCGATTGCCGAAACTGAAAGGGACACGCAAAAATCAAAAGGAATAAACAACCATTCTGAGAAAATCTCGTCCATATGCATCTAACTATGCTTTACAAAAAGTGAACCTAAGTACAATTCCTCCCAGATGTTCTCATTGGGTACTAACCTAGCTACATCCTGGCTCGAATCGTCAATCGTGAAGAATCGGATCACAACCATTCATCCTTACCATACTAAGGCAATATATGAACATATTGTCCTCTGGAAAGTCAAATGTTGAACTTCTCTCCTTAAGAATAAGGTTTCCTCCTTACATCCTTAGTGAACGTGAGCCACTTTAGCCGACGAATGTCAGTGCTTTTATCCATGTCGACTTTGTCCATCTTTTCAGCGACGTTGTGACCAAACTAATAAGCCTAGGTCATTGTAGACATTACCATACCATGACCATATCCCAACATCTCCTTGGGATGAACCCCGTTAAGAGAAACATTCAGCTTATAGTAAACTTTACCTACACAAGATCTCCATTGAGCTTATCTCCAGGTTCTACCCAAACTGAACTTATGTGACGGCCACACCCGTCGCCATTAACATTCTAAGGGTAGTAAGTAACACATAGGGTGACATCATTTAATTTGTACACTTGGTAAGACGTGCTAAGAACTAGTCCCTACCTTGCTAGGGCTATCCTAATTTATGTTGTCGACACGTGTCAACTTTCTAATCATGCTTTAATATCCCCCTTCGGGTGACATTTTCAAGTCTTTATTATGACATCATCAATCTAAGTCCCAATTATATTTCCTAGTACCCATTAGAATCAAGAACTACACTTCCTACATTAGTCATCTTATGACAAATGCATTATTTCCAATCGCGGTGCTAATCTTCAATTATCCTTAGAAGGTTACCTCAGTTACACACATCAAATTGGACGATCTCACCAAAGACTACACGATTCAAATCCTTTGAGTTTGACCAGTATCTCGAGATTATCACCTGACTCTTAATACAATCATCACTAGGACTCTATCACTTTATAATACCAAACCTAACTGGTTCCCTAAGGACACTTAATGTTCTCCATATAAAAGTCCCCAAAACCCAACAAGATTTCACCAACCATGACTTCCTAATTATAGGTACGCTCTATAAACTTCTCAATACCCATATCGTGATTAATGTGTGCGCACAAAGATACCAGTCTACGAGCTCTACATATGGTGCACCTTAACTAGTGAATACCTTGAGATGTCACAACAAGTTGATTTTTATTCCCGATGACGTCACACACAATCAATCCTACGAACACTCCAAGACACCCTTAAACCATACTCACACTGGAATTGCTATGCATTTAGCCATTACTTAAGCCGCTAAAATGGGCCCTGATACTTAGATAATAATCTTATCTTCCTTCCAAATAGATTTGGCCATAAGACACGTACTAAGCCACAAAATAACACTAATAAGGATTTTGGTAGGATATGGGACATCGCATACAACCTATAATCCTATAAGTTTACATCACCGACATCACTAGGGATCTTATTCCTCAAAATTACATCATATCTCCTACAACCCCGACATGGAACACTATCAAGAGTTCACTTCTAAGTCTCCTCAACCATCATTACTGCATACGTAACATACTTATCGCAATTTTCCCATAACTCTCAACATACCTTGTGAGTTACAAGTTTCAATCAACAATGACCAAGATACTTACTTATAACAGTAGTATTTTATCGACTCAAACCGAGTACACATCCCCAAGTGTCGACTAACACAGTTCCTCAAGTCAATTGAATCACCAATTATCTTACAATGTTATATTACCCCAAGGATTGAATTTGCCTAATTACATCATCATTATTAACTATCCGAAATTACTGCACCCCATAACTTAATGCAATATTATCATAACCAACACCGCTTAGGCATGACACTCTTAGTCACCTAATCTCCAAGGTTGATTTTACAAAATTCATGTCTTTAATTCAATGGATGTCATTAAATTCTATCAACATCTCAACAGACCTCTCATATCCTCAAGGGTTTACACACAAGCACCTCATAATAAAAAATGCGGTGTCGTCACTATTGGCTCGCACAGACACTTGTAAATCACTAATATATCCAAATCAGAAGCATGAAAGCGATTAATAACAAAAAACTTCATCGCATGCCACCTGGAAATAAATAACCCGTCGTGATACTCTTAGAGTTGGCCATTGATAACATGAATCGAAAATGTCATCAATCTAGCATGAGCGGACCAAAATCAACACCGACCTTGAAAGATCCACTACTGAACTCACCATGTCACTTCCTAAAAGAACCTTAAACCTAGAGCTCTGATACCATTTGTAATGCCCCTGCCCTAATTTATAGGTTACCCATGGTCAACCCGGTCCGACTTGAGCATTAGGTGTGAAGTGCAATGAAACAACCAAATTAATGTTGTTAGTTTATTTTTATTTAATTAATATTTCACTTGTTTAGCATGAGATTTTTATGTAAATCAAGCAATGTGAGGGACCATGGAAAGCGTTCACGGAATCCAAGTATACATAGCTACTAACGTAACATAAAAAGAATACTTATTTATGCAACGCTCTCAAAATACGGAATGCACCCAACCTGCCGTAACAAAGATGAGGGAATGAGCCGAATGCCCAATGGAAAATTACAACAATACAATGTATAATCGAACGGAAGAAAAGAGACTCTAACACGTATATCTACGAGCACATGAAACTACCTTATATACATATATATATATATATATATAATTACATGCATGAAATTATTTTTATTCCAAAAACGTTACTTAGCCTTATTAATTCACCTTAATCTTGAAAAACAAAATCCCCTTTTACTTAACTTGACATTTATTTATTGATTTAACACACCCGGTTAAATATTTTAAACAATACCCCTAGTTTAAATAAAGTCATTTCTTTACCGAAATTTTCTTATTACTCATGCCAAATTTATCTTAGTATTTACATTGAAAACCATCTTTTAACACACGTAATCACCGTGTTAGAAAATACTTATTTTTCTTTAAAAACCTTTCATAAATCCAATCATGTGACAATTATGAGTTAAACCTCTTTAGGTTTCTTAACTACCCATTTAATCCCTTCACTTTACCATTACTTTATGGACATTATTCAATTTTTACATTATTTTTCCACTTTATCCATTACCGGAACTTTTATTAATTCAAGTTGTCTTTTCACATATTCACCACTCAATCCATTTCTTGATATGTTCCATTTTTATTATATTTTTTCTCCGAACCTTTCAATATCTGGATACTTTAACAAACTCCACACCACCGGCTATGCTACCATATGCTCTGGCCAGTGATTTTGGGTCTTTCTCGCCAGGGCTCCTGGCGCTCCTTAATTATCCGGTATTATCCGAGTCCATATTAATGTATTTTAACATTTTACAAATGCTCACATTATTCCACCTTTTCCCTACTGAAGCCAAAATTCAGAGTTTCACCCCAACTTGTGTTACACTTTAAAATCATCATTTCTTGTCCTTCTTACCCTAGCATTGATTTTATCCCAAAATCATGTTCATTTAGGACCATTGTGTGTAACACCCTTTTCAATATTTTTATTTCATAAAAATGTTCCACATTACGTAAAATTATCATTTTACCCATGTATTTCCAAACTTGTCATTTTTCTCCATTTTCACAAGTGTTATTTCCCAAACACCGAAAATTTACCCACACTAACTTCTTAAGTGTTCTTATCTCATTAACACTTATTTAACACTTTTTAGTAACACACATCACAAGTTGAAAATATCTTTATTTCATTACTTTCTTTTTCAAGAAATCATTGAACATCTAAGACTACTTTATAAGAAAAATACCATTTTCTTTATCAATACTTGTAGTCTCGAATCCTTACACTTTTCACATTTCAACAACCTTTTCACACACCTTAAGAGTTGAAATTTCTAATTTCTTTATTTCATTCTTAAACCCAATAAAACCCTCATTAAACTTGTCTATATGTTCAACATCAAAGTACTATAAGTTTATATGCATGAGAAGATGAATTTTAATTTCAAAAATCCAATCAAATGGGTTTAAAATATGATATACTCTAGAAATTTCATAATGTTTGCACAAACATACTTTTTAAGGTAAAAGACATTTGTATTTCTTCAAAACTTAGATAAAATATCCATTAATACAAAACCTCAATTTTCCCAAGAAAACATTGAAACGTTTATTCATAAAATATTCCCAACAAAATGAGTATTCTTCCAAAATATTTATTCCATAAAAATATTTAAGCACCAAGTTTTCTTGAAATATATTATTTTGCTTAAAATTATTGAAATCCCCTTTCAAACCCATTTCACAAATCATAAGAAATATCATTATTGCATCATAAATGCATCCTACTTTTACAAACTCTAGCTACATGACCAACACATTGAAAAATAGAGTTTTAACTAAAGAGTAGAGTTTTTCCACCTTAAATGGAGCTCTAAAAATGGTGGATGAAGGAGAATGTGATGGCAATCCCCCACCTCCTAAGGTGGCCTTAAGAAGGTTGCCGAGCTCCACAAGCATGCTCCATGAAAGCTCCAAGCAAAACCCCTTTCAAAACTCTATAAAGTCCTATTTCTTCTTCAAAACCCCCCAATAACAACTTCCATAAATTTTTAGCTTAGCTCAACAATGTAGTGAGCGAGTGTATTCGGCTTAAATATAGAGGAATACTCGTAAAAGATGATGGTACAAGGTGGAGAGGTGGTGGTTATTGGCTTGGGATGGTGGTTGGGCTCCATGGAAGTTCTAGAAAGCTTGGAGAGAGAAGACAAATTTGATCTTTAATGCCCAAATAAGCTAACACACACTTATATACTCTCCAAAACCTTAAGGGGTTAAATTCCCCAAATGCCCCCTCCCCCCCCCCCCCCCCACACACACACATAAAACCCTTACAAACTCTCCCCAAACATTTAAAATCCCGATTTTATCACCTGGGTTCATGAGGAGGTGACACGTCATTGATCTAAGGTTCAAAATTGCAACAGCACACAAGGGAAAATAAAAATAGCCAATCTCTTCCCAAGTCCTTCGAACAAGAATGGGATATCTTTCAAATGAGAATGAATTCTCGTTCGATCGATCTTTCAAACGACCTTCACACGAGGTGATGCACCAATGCAGTGAATATTCGTTCAATCGTCGTTAGATGTCCACTTCAAATGAAGTGGCCTTCTCGTTTGAACCACTAGTATGCTAGTTCGAATGAGACAAGGACCTCGTTCAAACGACCTTCAAGTTCGTTCAATTTACATAGATTTTTTAAATCTTCAATTTCACCCAAAAATTTCTAACAATTACCATCAAGGCCCAAAGAATAATCAAATAGAGATAAAATCCCATATAATAATGATATAATTTCCAAGGATTTCACATGATTATAATTTGCACGGGAAAAATAACAAAATATTGGACACGGGTATTATCTAGTTGCTGTTGTAAGTATTTGGTACGCATCAATATCTTGTCCAGGAAATGTAGTGGCATCCGTTGTATCGCCTTCTTTAATGTTTTTTCAATCAACTCCATTTACCTACGAAATTCTTCCGCGCATTGAAAAAATTTTAAGTACGGGAAATCATCATAATTGATGTATTATATAATGTTGGGGGAAAATTATTTTTACCAGTTGTGACAATTCAGACCCTGGGTGGCATACCTCGCCACCCTTGCACGTCCTTTTCAAAAGAATTACGAGGAAAATAGGGTCTCATTAGTGGTGATATGTGTTCATCATCTCATTCTCTTTTTAAAAAAATGGAGTTTCCAATCTGTTTTGCACAAAACAGACAAAATAAGGAGTAGGCATCCATAGAGACCTAGAGTCAAAGGACCGAGGACTAGGTTACGGATTGGGAAGGTGTTAGGAACCTACTCCGCCCTTTTGGTCTCAAATGTGGAAAAAAGATATTTAGATTAGCATGTTATGGTGTAAAAAGAAATAATAAACTGAAAATAGTTAGTATGTAAATAAATTGTACAATGTAGTTTGGAGTGTGTGTAGATGATATATACAAAGGATATATATGTACAAATTTGGACTTATTCACTCAGATGGCTATCTAAGTGATTCTATGTACTCGCGTGAGAGAGATTAAAATTTCACGTAGTTCGTGTTAGAAAAAGAGGGATTTACCTCTTATAAAGGCTCGATGTAATATTATAGACTTTCTTTGATTTTTTTCAAAGAGTTTTAGAGTGAAAAAAGACTTGATCTGAAAACATAAGTGATTTATGTTCGTCAAATAAGTTGAATGAGGTGGATTCACTCATAAAGTCACTTTGATGATGAAAGAATGATTAAACTTCCAACATCAGTAAAAAAATAGTAGGTAAAATCCTTGGATCTAGTGATCCTCTAACTTATATGAGAATATTTACATGGATTTGAAGCCTTTTGTTTGGTTTTTTGAACATTTGTGAGAATAAAAGTTAAAATAGATGAATATGTATAAGATTTGACTTGATTTTTACAGATTTGGCTTCTGCAATATGCCTACGTATCAACCGTAGGCATAATCAAAGTTAACATAGTTCAGACGTGATCTTTAGAGAAAATTCAAGCATAAAAGAAGAAAGAAATAAATAAAATAGGAACTTTGAGTGGTGTTGAAGCAAAACACCACACTTTAGTATCGACACTTAAAAATAAAAGAGTGATAAGAAGTGTACATGTAATGTTACACATGCTCCTTTTTGTTTCGGTAATGTTCCAACTTGGAATCAACCTTTATTGGAGTGGATCTAAGGTTACTTTAAATTAAAGTACCTTTAAAAGATAAAGGAAATAAGAAAGAGACAAAAGAAGTGTTTTGGCTCTTTTTAAGTTTAAGTGAGAGGGAATAATTTAGGACTTTGGGTTGTAACTCTAAATCAAAGTTGGAAGGGGTTTTAAAGGTACAAGGAGAAAGTTTTGGAATTTTTTGGATAGAAAACCCTTATGGGAAAAAAGATATCATTTAAGAGAAAATTTAATGCTCATTGGAATGGTAGGTGAGGGCCCTTTTTATAGGAAAAATGTATGGGCATAAGACCGATTGGTCCTTTGACATAATCGATTAGCCATGTGTGTTATGCACAAGTATCTATAGGCGAAGTGCGTGGTTTCGCTGATTTTGGGTTTATTTTGGGTTGGTTTGGAGTTATTTGGATGATTTATCTTTGGGCCTCTTAAGTATTTTTGGATTACCTTGAGGTTTGTTATTTATTAGGTCTTGGGGAGGTTATGACAAGCTATGTCATATCCATGGAGAAAAATGGGGTGTCTATAGAGCCCCTCAATAGTGGAGCTCTTTGTTGGGTGAACGTTGTTATAAAGAAAGACATCCTTTCTATGACTGTCAAGGAAATTGCTTTTTTATGGTTTGGGAAATTTGGGATTACGCTCCCTTAAAGAGTCAATTTCGATAAACATTCCCATGAGATAATCGCGAGAGGATTGCGGTGCTTTCTTGATCATCTTCATGATTCTTGGGGAAATTTTTAATGTCTGTGTAAGACGGTGGTGCTTACGACACACCATGTTAAGCTATATTACCCCCATGAGATGCGATGTTTTTACAAAACACCAATGTTAACTCTTTATCATTCGCATGAGGCGATGGTGTTTATGACACACCAGGTTAACCCCTGTGTGAGACGTGGTGTTTTCACGAAACACCTTATTAAATTTGATTTTTACACGAGACTTGGTGTTTTTACGAAACACTGATCTAAAACCATCTGCATGAAATAAGGTGTTTTTATAAAACACCGATCGGGAATCGTCTCCAGGGTGCGATGTGTTTTTACGAAACACCATTTGAAACTTAAGACTTACGCATGAGACAAAGTGTTTTTATGAAATACCATGTTAAACTTAAGTCGTCTGCATGAGATGTGCTATTTTTACAAAACATCGGGTTAAATAAAATCAGCCGCATGAGACGAGGCGTTTTTATGAAACATCGTGTTGAACTGAAATCATCTCCATGAGATGAGGTGTTTTTACAAAACAACTTATTGAACTAAAATCGTCCACATGAAACCATGTGTTTTTACGAATCACTGGGTTAACTGAAATCGTGAGGTTAAATGAAGGGGATAGTTGGTTTGGAAATAAGTAATTTTGATTTGATCTTAGAATTGATTTAGAAATAATAAATTTTTTATTTGGGAAAGAAGGAATTTTAATTTTGGAAATTCATTAGGGAGGATAAGGAATTTTTAAATTGAATTGAGGAGGGAAATGATTTTTTATTTAATTTTGGAGTTTATTGAGGAAGAAAAAGAATTTTGATTTGATTTTAGAGTTTTAGGGTGAATCAAAGGGGAAGGACCGATTGTCAAGCGTTGGTTGCATGTGACCTATCGGGCAAGCGCCTGGCTCTTTATATAAATGGGAATTTTCCCATTTCTCCTCATACTCGCTCTTTTCACTCTTTCACCAACTTCTCTCTAGATTAGGATTTCTCTCTAGTTTTAGAAGTTTTTTTTTCGAATTCTTCATCTAGGTAATTAAAAATGGCTAAGAGAGAGATCGAAGAGATATATCTACATCTCTCTAGATCACCATGCTGAGATACATGATAGCGTACATAGATTTACATAACCAGTGGATCCATAGATATATCTACATCGGCTACATTGAGTGGTAGGCTCTCGTAAACGAATAGCTTGATCACCATGCCAATGTTGATATATCTATGGATCCACTGGTTATGTAAATATTTGTATGTCATCATGTACCTCGGCATGGTGATCAAGCTATTCGTTTACGAGAGCCTACCACTCACCTCTTTACCGTTGTGTGCAGCGGTCAGGTACACATTTATTTTTCTATCACTTTTTATTCATGCAATGCTTTTATTGCATCGAGATTTTATCGGTCCAAAATTTATTTTTGTATATTTATTATTATTTTTCATGCATTTCTTAACTGCATCCTCAAGAAGGTAGTTACACCCGTATTAGAATTAAGGGTTTCCCGATTGGTGGTGTACTCATTATTTCCCAACACCATTTGGTAGATTGTATGAGGTCTGGGCTTCATCCCTTTCTTGGATTCCCTCGTGAAAATCTTGTAGACACCCCATCCTAGGACCCCCCCCCCCCCAAAAAAAAAAGACCTCCTTAGGTCCCTATCACTCACTCGTTCATCATAAGCCCTAGGTCAAACTCTGAGTATTGATCTAGAGGAATTAGGCATTCTCAGGCCCCGTTTGACTCTAAAAACTCTTCAGCCTCATGAATCTTCAAAGATCACTGAATACCCTTTCCAACGGTCTGCCTCATGCGTGAATCGACCTTATTGTTCGGAGAAACAATCTATTTTACTCTGAAACTGGTCTAAATGCCACCAGGTGCTCTCGATCCCTGTTTGACTCTAGCAATGAATCTTCAAAGTGATCTGAATCCCCTTTCCAATAGTCTATCTCGTGCACGAATCAGCCTTACGGTACAAAAAAATTACCCATTTTACTTCGAAGGGTCACCGGCCACTTTCAGACCCTATTTGACCTCAGTTAGCCCTCCAAACCAACAAAGTTGAATGAAATCTTAAAGGTCACTGAATACCCTTTCCAATAGTCCGTCCCGTATGCGAATCGGCCTTTTAATTCGAACGAATAATTCGTTTTCCTCTAAAAAGTTCTCGTTTAGAAACCATCGGTCGCTTTCGAGACTCGTTTGACATTGGTCAACTCCCACAACCGGGAGTGTTTCATAGATTCTTTAAGGGCTATTAATAATTTTTCTAATGGTCCACCTCGTGCACGATTCTAACTTATGGTTTGCATTTTACTACCATTTTTTTAAAAAAGCTTGTCCCAGACTGCCAAATGGCACCCCAGGAAGCCTACCTACCAGCAGTGTTCCTGATGTGCTATGCCAGTAGGAAGGTCTAGACCCTTGCCAATCCTCACCCCCTTTTCCCTATAAATAGAGGCAATTACCTCATTTTGAAAGACACCCCTTAACACCCCTCTCAGCAAGTCAGTAAACATTCTCTCGAATTCAAAGCTGTTCCTTTTCCTAAAAAAAACCTTTTCTAACAAGCCCTTCTATCACTTTATAAGTTACCCCTCCTCTCCATACCACTTTCATACCATTACAAGATCATCACATCTATATCTCAAGATCAACATCAAGCACTCGTAAGGAGGTCACATTCTCCATCCCTTTCTATAATTCTCTCATTTTAGTGTTATTTACTGTATTTTTATCCTAGCATTTTACTTCATTACATCACATATAATCTCAACACTTTATTAGTAGTATTCGCACATAATCTAATTTAATTAAAAAATAAAGAAAAAGGTGGTTTCTATATAAATTCCAAAAGAGGGATTCTTATCTCACACTCTCACTATTAAAACATATTTTCTCTACACTCATACATAAGAGAAATCCCCCGTTTGGATTTATGGATTAACCCCACCCTATACTATCTTCGAACTACGAGGATTTTGATGCCCTTTGGTCTACATATGGGTCTTAGGATAATCCCGGGATTTGAGTCCTCCTTTATGCATGTTTATATGTTTCCCTCATATTCTTTATAAATCTCATATTTTTACATGCTTGTGTTTCTTCCGATATATACATTCGCTCTTTCATAGCGACTTGTGATTCGGCAAACACTCATATTATATTTTTGAATTCTTATTTTCGGGAACACTCCTAAGAATGAATTCACTATTTTCTTTTCATGACTCGAGTTAAATGATTCCACTATTCACCTACATTATGAACATGAGCACACACTTCACGGAGTCCAACAAGAGAAGATTAACACATTTCCATGAGGGATCGAAAGGGCGGGATGGGTTCCTAACACCCTCTCATTCTGTAACTTAGTCCCCGGACCTTCGAACTAATTGGTTTCACAAGTATCAATATTTTCCTTGATGCCATTATCTCGAGGTGGTGGCATTTATTTTTCCTATTTTGTGAAAAAAAGGCTGGAGACTCCATCTCTACACATTATCCCCCACATTGACGATGGTCGAACGTCCCGAGAAAGGGTGTAACCCCGCGCGCGTGCGAAAGGGAATCTGAAAGGAAGCCCCGGGATGGACACAGTGGCGACTCTTCTACGGATAGAGATTTTACTAAGGACTAGAATCTATGTCTACAAGGGTGTTATTATTTTTTACATGTGTGCATATGCTCATACTTGTATGTTCCCTTTACTCCTCTGTTTATTTTTTGTGTATATCTACCTCATGCTTATATATATCATGTATACATCATTTTTCACTTACTTATACACTTCACACACTTGTATATACTCTCTGTGTTTACTTCACACATTTACACTTAGGTTCACTTCCACTAACATGCTCCACGCACCACTTAGATTACCCATTCTTAGGCCTCACTAACATACACCCACACTTCTCACACTTGAACATATCTCCATTCTCACTTATACATCTTATACACTACTTGTAGTTGATCCATCTATGTATATCCATTCTCACTAACCCTAGAATGAAGTCACGCCTGGAGTCCCTGTGGCTGTACACCTAAAAGGTTTTTTGAAAATATTTTATAGCAAGTGTTAGTACAAAAAATATTTTGAAAATATTTAGCAAACGTTTATTACATTTTTCAAATCGATTATTTATTGCACATGTTAGGTTATCGTACACTCTCTTGAGTCTACTCACCTCTCATCTATTGTGCATGCCTAACATTCTATACTTAGCCCACCTAGCTATACTGCCCAAGCTAACTAGACTACAGTATTATTTGAACTTATCTATTCGCCTAAGTTCCCTGTACTGCCCATAAAGTACAATATTTTCATTAATGTCCCAAACACAATTTATTTCTCATACAACACTTACATATGTTATGATAGATTAAGTTTATCTTCTTAAATCGTCTTTTAGATGTATATCCATAAATATATCATCTACAAGTCTACTATCTCACCCAGTAGGACATCATAAGGTATATATATTTCACACACAATATATACTATAAGTATTATTGGGCCGAATAACCATCGACCCCAATTATCCTATCATTTACATTGGTCTGGTTATCCCTCGACTCCAATGTAAATGTTATGCATATGTATATTGGTCCGGATTTTCCATCGACCCCAATATTACTTATTTTCGATTTGGTCTGGATAATCATCGACCCCAAATTTGAACTTTCACGTATTGGTCGGGACAGCCATCGACCCAAATACTATTAATATACTTTAGGTATTCACACAACCTAAGTACTTATACTATAGGTATTCACACAACTTAAAGATTCACATTGGTACGTAGTCTATTTCTCTCTAATACTTACCGCACATTTTATTTTATGATTTATCTCGCTATCGTATTTATATGAGTAGTCACATAACTCTAAGGGTCTTATTTACCCCTTTTCTAAATTCGGTAGATAAGTCCAACTTACCCTACTGGTTGATACATCACTTTAATTGATTTTCGTAATTCTTTATCCGACTCTCAGATTAATTACGATGTCATTCATCTTGAATTCAGTCTCGTCTTAAACCTCTCAAGAAGACTACTTCGCATCTCTATAACATACCTACCATAATATAATAAATCTCCTATTATTATATTTACAAAGTCCTAAAGATTTCCACAACATCGATTTAGGAACACCATGCCCAAAAAGAAATTTTCGTATTTAATTTAGGGAACTGAACCGATCAAATCGGGCCGCTGTCCTATAAAGACCGAATTGAACTACTTCTCTTTGGTTAGGACCGATTTGTTTTTCTGTATCTCATTTTGTAAAGCCCAAATCGAACCGATTAATCTGGACTAGACCGGATCGTTTTTCTGTAACTCATTTCTACAGTTATAGCAGGTGCATTTTCCACCATTAACGAACCTTAAACTTCCATGTTTTCCCGTCAAACTCTAAACTAATTGTCCCAAATACTTCCCACGTGTATAAGGACAATTTCTAACATAACTTTTTCATCAAAACATTACAAATAATTCAAGAATGGATTTAGACCTCTAATCCTCAAAAATCATAGGTTTTCATGTTCTTCCTCTAATATTCATCAAATCCCCGATTTAATTCCTATTAATGATCAATTATCCTCTAATTATTGATCCTTTACATATATTAAATCGTTCTACATTCAGATCCTATCCCAACATGCTTAAAAATCATTCTTTTTCTTCCAAGAACATTGATTTAACAAAGCAAATCTTAAAACCCTACACAAGGGTATTATAACTTCATGAATATTGCAATAAACAACTTGCCTCTTGGGGGTCTAATTTCGTGGCTTAGGTGTTGGGTTGATTGATTTATCCTTCAACCCTCCTTCCTAGGTTGCTTGTGTGCAAGAATATGATGAAAGCTCCAAGAATTCTCCTAAGAATCTTCAAGAACTCTCTCCTTTCCTTCTCTAATGGTTTCTCTGAGTTTTCTAACCTCTAAGCCCTAGTCTCCAACCCTTATAAGCTGCTATAGAATTTGTAATTTCGTAGGTCTCCTAACCCCTTGATATAAAATGACCAAAATACCCTCATATGATCTCGTTTTAGTCTAAAATTGCCCCGTGAAGGTATACTATTTTGACTAATTTGATCCTTCTGAACTCATTCGTGACCTCTAAATTATCATCCGAGTTACTTAAAATATATTTCTCATTTCTCACCTCTAAATAGTCTACACGCGACTCTCGGTGAGATAACTCTATTACGCCCATATCACTCCCTATGACGAAATTTGATAATAATAAACTATTTACTATTCGCACTTAGTAAATTTCATTTCATAATATTAATTAGTATATATCTCTTGATTAATATTCAATAATCACAGTTATTAATAAATCACATTAAATTACTTCACTCGCGTAATTTAAATAAACGTATTTTTTTCTCAATTAATTTTTGAATTAATTAAATCTCAAATACGTAAAAGTACGGGGCATTACATACTTCCCCTTACAATGGAATTTTCCCCCAAAATTATGACATACTACGGTTAATAACTCTGGATACTGACCTCGTATGTCATCCTCCCGCTCCCATGTTGACTCGTCAACATTGTGGTGTCCCCACTGAACTCGTACTAATGGCACCACCTTATACCGTAGTTTATGCTCTCTATGATCTAAAATAGCCATGGGCCTCTCCTTATAGGAGACGTCTAGCTGCAAATCAATCTCCTCAATAGGCACGTGCCAGGAGGCTCTCTCACTGCTCCTGTATTTCTTTAGTGATGACATGTGGAACACGTCGTTTATCCACTGAAGATGCTCTGGAAGTCCCAATCTATATGCTACCGGTCCTACTTTCTCTATAATAGGAAACGGTCCCACATATCTCAGTGCTAGCTTTCCTCTCTTGCCAAATCTCATAATCTCTTCATAGGAGATACTCAAACCAATACCTGGTCGCCAACCTCTAACTCCACATTTCTCCTATTGGCATCGGCATAACTCTTATTCCTGTCCTGAGCTATCCGAATACGTCCTCGAATCAACTCAATCTTAGCAGTAGTCTCCTGAATCATCTCAGACCCCAACAACTTGTTGTCCCCCACCTCTAACCAGTATGCAAGAGAACGACAAGGCCTCCCATATAATGCCTCGAACGATGCTATACCGATAGTAAATTGGTAAGAGTTGTTATACGCAAACTCTACCAGTGTAAGGCACCTCTCCCACCCTCCCCCTAAACCTAGGAGGAACATCCTCAGCATATCCTCAAGCATCAGATTCACCCTTTCAATTTGCCCCTCTGTCTGCGAGTGGTATGCCGTACTCAACCGTAAATCTGTGCCCATGGCTTCCTAATAGCTCTGCCAAAAGTGTGACACAAAAATTTTATCTCTATCAGACACAATATTAATTGGGACCCCATGTAGCTTAATAATCTCTTAAATGAATAGCTGTGTGTACTGGATCGTCTCGTAGTCTGTGCGAACTGGCAAGAAATGAGCCATATTGGTCAGCCGATCCACTATCACCCATATGGAATCGTGTCCCCATTGCGGCGTAGGTAGCCCAGTAATAAAGTCCATTGAGATGCTCTCCCACTTCCACACGGGAATCTCAAGTGGTTGTAACATCCCCGAAGGCCTATGATGGTCAACTTTCACAAGCTAACAAGTAACACACTTTAAGACAAACTCTGATATGTCACTCTTCATGCCGGCCCACCACTACTGTCTCCTCATTTCCTAGTATATCTTATCCCCACCAAGATGTATTGCAAATCTAGAACCGTGAGACTCAGTCATAACTGCATGTCTCAAATCCTCATCCTCGGGCACTATCAATATTCTATCAAAAGCGCAAGCCTCCCTCTTAGCTGACTGAGTAAGACTCTGCACCCTCAGCTAATAATTGTTGTACCGTGTCCTAACAAAACTGATCCTCTGCAAGTGCCTTCACTACCCGTATAATGATCTCATGAGTGATAGTCATAACTTCCCTTTACGCTCTGGAAACCTCATTTTCCTGTCGAAGCTCACTCCACTTTGTTTTCCACACCTCTGCTACATCTCCAGTAGGTCGTCGGCTCAACGCATTTATAACCATGTTAGCCTTACCAGGATGATACTGTATATCAAATTGGTATTCCTTCACGAATTCTAGCCACTACCTCTGCCTGATGTTCAGATCCTTCTGTGTGAAGAGATACTGAAGTGACATATGATCCATGAATAATGTAAACTGCTCCTCCAATAGATAATCTCTTTATATCCTCAATGCAAAAATGACCGCTGCCAACTCAAGGTCATGGGTGGGGTAATTCTTCTCACGGGGCTTTAACTTTAGATATGCATAAGCTATAGCCCTCTCCTCCTGCTTTAATACACTCCGAAGTCGCTGTAAGTATGCATACGTGTATACCCGATAGTCCACCCCAAGCCTAGGAAATGCAAGTACGGGTATTGAGGTCAATCTATCCTTCAGCTCGTCAAAAGCCAATCGATACTGGTTTCTCCACCCAAATGGTACTCCCTTACGAGTCAAGTTCATCAAAGGCCTAGTAATCTTTGAAAACCCCTTGATGAAGCGACGGTAATATCCATCTAAGCCCAAGAAGATGTGAATCTTGATCGGTGTCGTGGGCTGCCCCCACTCTCTCACTACCGATACCTTAATCGGATCAACAGTTATGCCCCTGTCGGACACAATATGGATAAGAAATTGTACCTCCCGAAGCGCACTTACTAAATTTAGTGTACAGTTGATGGTCCCGTAATGTTTACAGAACCATACGTAAATGCTCGGTGTGCTCCTCCTCTGTCCGTGAGTAAACTAGGATATCATCGATGAAGATTATAACAAAATGAACCCGAAACTCCTAGAATACCCTATTCATGAGGTCCATGAACACTGCAGGTGCATTGGTGAGCCCAAATGGAATCACCCTAAACTCGTAGGATTCATACCGCGATAGGAAAACGATCTTAGGAACACCCTCCTCCCGAATATGCAGCTAGTGATAGCTTGACCCCAAATCAATTTTAGAGAAGTATGTAGCCCCTCTCAACTGATCAAATAAGTCATCAATCCAAGGTAATGGATACTTGCTTTATATCGTCACCTTGTTCAGCTTCCTGTAATCCGCGCACAATTGAAGCGAACCATCCCTTTTCTTCACAAACAACACCAGAGCACCCCAAGGTGATGTGCTCCACCGAATGAAATCCTAGCCCAAGAGCTGCAAAATCTGCTATCTCATCTCCTTCATCTCTGAAGGGTCCATAGGATACGCTGCTCTAGAAATCGATCACATTCCCGAAGTTAAGTCGATAACAAACTCTATTTCCTAGCTTAGTGGCAACCCGGGTATCTCTTGGAACACATCCTTGAAATCCCTCACTACATGAATTGAATCTAAGGGAACAACCACCTCCTACGAGGTCTCCTCCTCGATGTAATATAAATGAGTGTGTGATCCTCCCTCGGGAAGAGGCATCATCAAAAGGAACATCTACTGTCCCGGAATCAAAAACACAATAGTTCTCTCATAGCAATCTACCATCGCTCTGCCGCCTGGTAACCAATCCATACCTAGAATCACGTCATAACCTTCCATGTCTAACACGAGAAGTTCTGTCGCTAGACTCAGTCCCCCAATCATAATATTGACTCCTCTACAAATCGAATGTATCAACAAACCACTACCCATCAGTGACCCAACACACATAAGGAGACTGTCGGTTGTCTCTAATAACTCAGCGGCTCGTGAAAATCTAGTCTTAATAATTGAATGAGATGCTCCGGTATTAAAAAGTATTCTACCCTCATACCCATAGATAGAAAACGCACCCTTTATTGCAGGCGGTGCCTGTGGTACTAAAGGCATAAGTATATCCCGGACGTTATACACGTGCCCACAGTGCATCTGGACCTATTGCTATTGTTGTGGGGCCGGTGCTAATGCTGGAGCTATTGGAGCCTACTGCACCGGTTGGGCACCCTGATGTTGCACCCTATTTTTCTGTGGATAAGCTCTACTCTTATGACCCTGCTGTCCACATGTGAAGAACTGAACTTGGAACTATCTCTGGCTCTGGCCTTGATGGCCATCCCTTGGTTCTCTTGTCCCTAACGGCCCTGAGGAACCTGTTGTTATTGGGGACCCTATTGGCCCTGCCTATCTGGTCAGTGCCCACCAAATCTGAACCACTTGGCAGAGTTCCCCTGCTAGTAGTTCTGCCCCTACGTACCCATTGTCTACTTCTACTGGGGTGGTTCCCCACTAATACTACTCCCCCGGCCTTGCCCTGCTGACTAGGCTCTACTCCTCTCTTGATTCCATTCTCGTAAAAACGTTAATCCTGACAGTGTAATAGTGCAACATTAATGACATCCATGTAAGTCTTCAACGCAAGGTTACCAATCAAATGTTGCTTGATCCTCCAGGCCAAACAATCCATGAACCTTGCCTTAATCCTTTCTTTATTTCTCACCTCATCTGGCATAAATTTTGCCAGACGGGTGAACTCTTCATCATAATCGACAACTGAGCGATCACCCTGGCATACTTCCATAAATTTCTTCCTCATCTTTGACTCCACTGTAGGTGGAAAGTACTTGCAGTCAAACCGCACCCATAACTCTGAAATCATTATTAAGTCCCTCTCATCAGCGGTGGTCACTGACTTCCACCACAGAAGGGTTGCCCCGCTAATTTAAAGGTGTCTAACATATATTATTGTACCTCAGTACAATCTAACATGCACAGATGGCACTGAATTTTCTTCTTCCATTGGCATGCCACCACAACATTCATACCACCCTGAAACTCGGGCGGGTGGACCTTCTGAAAGGTCTCCCTGATGCTATGCCAAGTGGGTTGCCCTTGTTAGGCCTGAATAGCTAGTTTTGCGGTCTACTGAGCCTGAGGCTAGGGAAAATTGGCTGTCATGGCCCTCATAGATGTCTGAACGGCCTGTGCCACTATCACTGCCACCTGAGTAGTAGAAATCATCTCTAGTGGTGGTGGTGGTATCTACTGCTCCTAAGGGTCCTCCCTAACCTCGTCACTGGTTGATGCTCTCTCCTCGACGGCATACTGAAATGGAATTTAAATTGTATAAGTACACAGTATATACAAAATTCTAATAGCAGAAGAACGATCTCTTAAACATGCAAATATGAAACAACAGTCCAAACAGTAGGGCACTGTATTAAAATAACGATACGATGAAATCGTAGTAAGTCGTACAGATCCTATAGACACTAGAACCTGATGCTTTGATACCATCTATGACACCCCGCCTAATTAAACATCGGTTGATCAAGCCTTTATTAAATTAAAACAGGTCGTTCATATGGTTCATTCTTAGCATCACTATAGAAAACTTCTTAATTACTAACCACCTAAGTAAAATTAAACCGATGCCAAATTTCATCTTTCTTTAAAATAGATAGATTTAACAATGCGAAAACTACAATAATCACTCACAATATACTAGAGTCCAACCATCACACTGTATAAATGCAAAGAGGTTTGCCGAATAAACCATCAGCCAAAATCCAAAACCAATTACTCCATAATAATAAAAGAAACCAAATAACTTAAAACTGACAATGAACAACATGTCCATACATAGAATATAAAATGAGATCCCACACTAGATCTGAATGGAGGAATCGTCTAATCAAATCAATCATGTTAGCATCCACAGTACTACAGCTCCGAGTCCCTGGAATGAAATCACACCTGGCGTTCCTGCGGATGGACATTTAAAAGGTTTTTGAAAATATTTTATAGCAAGTGTTAGTACACGAAACATTTTGAAAATATTTACCAAGTGTTTATTACCTTTTTCAAATCGATTATTTATTACACAAGTTAGGTTATCGTACACTCTCTTAAGTTTACTCGCCTCTCATCTATTGTGCACGCCTAATGTTCTATAGTTAGCCCATCAAGATATACTGCCCAAGATAACTAGACTATAGTATTATCTGAACTTATTTATTCGCTTAAGTTCCCCGTACCGCCCATACAGTACATTATTTTCATTAACATCCCAAATACAATTTATATCTCATGCAACACTTACATATGTTATGAAAGATTAAGTTTTTCTTCTTAATTCGTCTTTTAGATGTATATCCATAAATATATCATCTACAAGTCTACCATTGCACCCAATAGGACATCATAAGGTATATATTTCAAACACAATATATACTATAAGTATTATTGGGTCGGATAACCATCAAAACCAGTTATCCTATCATTAACATTAGTCCGTATATCCCTCGACTCTAATGTAAATGTTATGCATATGTATATTGGTCCGGATTTTCCATCGACCCCAATACTATTTATTTTCGATTTGGTCCGGATAATCATGGACCCCAAATTCGAACTTTCACATATTGGTCTGGATAGCCATTGACCCAAATACTATTAATATACTTTAGGTATTCACACAACCTAAGTACTTATACTATAGGTATTCACACAACCTAAAGATTCACATTGGTACATAGTCTATTTCTCTCTAATGCATACCGCACATTTTATTTTACGATTTATCTCGCTATCGTATTTATATGAGTATTTACACAACTCTATGGGTCTTAGTTACCCATTTTCTAAATTCGGCAGATAAGTCCAATTTACTCTACTGGTCGATACGTCAATTTAATTTATTTTCTTAATTCTTTATCAAACTCTCAGATTAATTACGATGGCATTCAATCGAATTAAATCTCATCTTAAACCTCTTAATAAGACTACTTCATATCTCTATAACAGGCCTACCATAATATAATAAATCTCCTATTATTATATTTACAAAGTCCTAACGATTTTCTGAACATCAATTTAGGAACACTAGGCCCAAAAAGAAATTTTCAAATTTAATTTAGGAAACTGAATCGACTGAACCGAGTCACTGTTCTGTAAAGGCCGAACCAAACTGATCAATCTGGATCGAACCGGTTCGTTTTTCTATAACTCATTTCTGCAGTTATAGTAGGTTCATTTTCCACCATTAACGCACCTTAAACTTCCACGTTCTCCCACCAAACTCTAAACTAATTGTCCCAAACCCTGCCCACATGTATAAGGACAATTTCTAACGTAACTTTTGCATCAAAACATTACAAATAATTCAAGAATGGATTTAAACCTATAATCCTAAAAAAATCCTAGGTTTTCATGTTCTTCCTCTAATATTCATCAAACCCAAATTTAATTCCTATTATTGATCAATTCTCCTCTAATTATTGATCCTCTACATATGTTAAATCATTCTACATGAAGATCCTATCCCAACATGTATAAAAATTATTCTTTTTCTTTCAAGAACATTGATTTAACAAAACAAATCTTAAAACCTTACACATGGGTATTATAACTTCATGAATATTGCAATAAAAAACTTGCTCTTGGTTGGTATGGTCTGATTTCGTGGCTTAGGTGTTGGGTTGATTGATTTCTCCTTCAATCCTCCTTCCTAGGTTGCTTGTGTTTAAGAATATGATGAAAGCTCCAAGAATTCTCCCATGAATCTTCAAAAACTCTCTCCTTTCCTTCTCAAATGGTTTCTCTTAGTTTTCTAACCTCTAAGCCCTAATCTCCAACCCTTGTAAGTTTCTATATAGTTTGTATAGGTCTCCCAACCCCTTGATATAAAATGACCAAAATACCCTCATATGGTCCCTTTTAGTCTAAAATTGCCTCGTGACTCGATTGACACCCTCAGGTATACTATTTTGACTAATTTGACCCTTTCGAACTTATTAGTGACCTCTAAATTATCATCCGAGTTACTTAAAATATATTTCTCATTTCTCACCTCTAAATAGTCTACACGCGACTCCCGGTGAAATAACTCTATTACGCCCATATCACTCGCTATGACGAAATTTGATAATAATATACTATTTACTATTCACACTTAGTAAATTTCATTTCATAATATTAATCAGTATCTATCTCTTGATAAATATTCAATAATCACAGTTATTATGAAATCACATTAAATTACTTCACTCGCTTAATTTAAATAAACGTATTTTTTTCTCAATTAATTTTCGAATTAATTAAATCTCGAATACGTAAAAGTACGGGGTATTACAGTCATTTTGTTATGGGTACTAGTCCTACGGGTCACAGTTATCCTAAGCGATATGACTCTCACCTTCCATTGGTCTAGTACCTTCGACTTATATCGAACGATGCCCCTCGCATCGTACTTCTCAACCGAACTCATGATGGGAAGTATATAGAAGAGAACTCATTCACGTATATTGAGTGTATCAAATTTTCTCTCGCACGTACCTTACCCATAAGGTATATCGCGAAGCAGTTCGTGTACACTCAGGTATATCAAATGGCTTGTCCACACGTACCAATGAATGATCGCCCTTATAGGCAAGAGGTATATCGTGTAAGTCATGCCAAAGTGAGGAACCCTTCCACTAACCCAACAAGTGCATAAACATCATATAGGCGTCAACTGTAGGGCACTCATAATTAGTTTTTTGGTTACCATGCAAAATTCTGCCGAAATTCTGGGTCGGCATACCGCTCGGATTTTTATGTTATTTTTGCCTTTTTTAAAATGGGAGCCTGTCTGTGAGCCTGGAAATAAGTCTAACCATGGCTTATATTTTTAAACCCTATTTTTCCAGGCTCGGGTCATGTTCGGCATTTGCCTACATTTAGGCAAACCTAATACAAGTTAAAACCTAATAATAATAATAATAATAATAGTAATAATAATAATAATAATAATAATAATAATAATAATAATAATAATAATAATAATAATAATAATAATAATAATAATAATAATAATAATAATAATAATAATAATAATAATAATAATAATAATAATAATAATAATAATAATAATAATAATAATAATAATAATGACCTCTCCTTTTTCCCTCTCTTTTTAAAACGAAATTCCAACAACATTTCTTTCCTTCTTCCAAAATACCAAAAAATATTTCCTATTTTCCTTCAAAAATAAATTCGAACCATTTTCCTTCTCAGGTCGATCGTGTACCCGATTTTGGCCTGTCTCCCTATTGGCTTCGATCTTCCGTTATACAGTCCCAAAGCTCCGTCATTTATTTTGCTACTTCGTCCGAGTTTTGGATCTACCTCCACGAACTCTATATGGAGAACACCAACCAAATTTCAAATGTTCATCCCGATCAGATGTTCGACCTAGACCAACTCATTATCAATATTGACAACTGTAATACCCCATATTTTTTAGGACATTTAATTAAATTAAATTGGTGATCTAGGGTTTAATTAAATCGATGATTTGGAATTTATTTGATTGTGTGATTTGGAATTTATTTAATTTAGAGAAATTATTTAATTCGGTGATTGAGAGTAAATCAGTTCAATTTAAGTTTAATTTCACGCGTTCGATATTTTGAGGTGGAATTAAAACAAAATTTTTAAAGTGACTCGGATGGTGATTTTGTGAATACGGTTGGTTTCGAAAGGGTAAAAATAGTCGAAAAAGTGTACTCGGGTGTACAGTTTGGGTCCCGGGATGATTTTGGACCAACCCAGCATCGTTTAAGGGTATTTTGATCATTCGGGAGTTAGAGGTTTAGAGAACTCCTAAAATATTAAGTGTATATCTTCCATTAGAGAGAAGGGGCTAGGGTTAACACAATCACAATAGAACATAGGCCATTGAAGAGGAATATGAAGAGAAAGCCAAAGCTTCCTACACAATTTTTCGCCCCGAACGCAACGGAATCGAGATCGGAGCGAGGGAAGAACAATCACACCATCATATTAATGAAATTCAGACTTGATATTGAGAGTCAAGTACTTAAATGGCAATTTATATTAAGCATGTTATACTACTTATGTAGATTAGAGTGTGATTTCATGCTTTTGGAAGTTTTATATGAATTTGGGAGTGTTTAATTCATAAACTAAAGTGGGAATGCATGTAGAGATGTTCCTTAATGATGATGATATGAAATTAGTGGGTTTGGGTTGATTAATAAGAGAGAAATATAAGTTCTTGATTTATAAAGTTGATGAACATGAGACAATTTGGGTTTTATGTTAATTAAAAGAGAATTTGATTCTTGGGTTGAATCATTGATGTTTTTGTGTAAATTTTCATTGAAAATTCATCTCTATACGAAGATAAACTGATATTAGAATATATTTGATGATTAAGATTGAATCTTGATGGGTTCTTGATTGAAGAACATGAATCTTGAATGACTTAGGGTTTAATTGATGAACACAAGATGTCAATCTGCCAGAATTATTAATGTAACTTTAAACGTACGCAATTTTCATCTTACTTAGAATTAAAGTGATATCCATAAATTTTTGGAAAGGTATTTGTCTTGGATTTCTAATGAGTTTTGAATCAGGTCAATCGGAGTTCCGTAGAGGGATAAATCGATGTTTTACTATAGGGTGTTTGATCTGCCAGCATAGTAACTGCCATAATTTTTTACGTAACTTTAAATGTATGCCATTTAAATTGTACTTATAATTAGAGTGAGATCCATACATTATTGGAACTATATATGTCTTATCTTTCAAATGATATTTGAATCAGGTCAATCGGAGTTCTGTAGAGGGAGTAATCGTTATTTTACTACAGGGTGTTTAATCTGCCAGAAAATTTTCTAATCGATTCGGTTGCACAGTTTTGGCCAATAATTTCCTTTTTGTTTAGGACCTTTGGAAATCATTTGGAATTAATTTATGGGATTTAATTTCTAATATAAGTTAATTATATTGAAACACCAGTAGGCCTAGTTTGGGTTTTAGGCGTGGCCTACGAGGAAATTTTAAGGGCTAAATTAATTTGGATTAATAGAGAGGAAAAATCTAAATTGAAGGATAATTCGAGTTAAAAGAATTCGAGAGGAACGAGTACTTAGACCAGTAGGGGGTAGAAAGTTTACCTTCTGATATTATATGTGGAATAAAGGATACCCTTCGAGTGGTGAGAAATACTCGGGAATGCATGGTAATAAACGAAGTTATAAATTATGGAATACGTAGAATATTCGGGATATAAATATACTATGTATGAGGCTTGTGATGTCGGATGTGTGTATGCCCTATTGTTATTATATATGTATATAGGTGGAGTGAATACCTATCGTTATTATATGGTTGTGTGAATACCTCGCTGATGTTATATTTATATAGGTGGAATATGTACCTATATTATTGTTTATTTTGTGTATGACATACCTACCATACTTACTATCACGGGAGGTTGCCGTTCGAAAGAGGACAATCTTATCCTGTGTTGCCTTCGGGGGGATTTTAGATTTGGTACCTCAAGAACATAGGACTATGAAGGGCTTATTTGTGAGTCGATAAGTCTGCTGACTGTGGGAGCGTAGGTATGTGCGTGACCCATGGATATGTGAACTATGTTCGCCTCCAATATGTGTAATTTGATATATATGGTTCGTGAGAGAAAACGAACCAATAGTCCCTTATACAACGAGAGCGGTACCCGGACATGATAGCAGAGTATGCATGCACCGCAGCTGTGCCTAGGGGTGTCGTACTAGTATAGATATAATGGATGATAAATATATATACCTTTGATATGTTTTACAGTATGCACCGCAACTGGGTTTGGGAGGTGCCGTGTTATATATGTACTTGTTATGTTATCTACTGTGTAAAATTAATAGACGATAAAGATAGTGAAATCTTCTTTAACTTAAGTATGTGAACACTTACTCCTAAAATTTGAAAAGCCTTGCCCATATTAAAGAGAAATGGGTATATATTTAATAAATGTATTTGCATGGAAATACGGGTGGACGCTATGAGTTATGGGTAGCAGACTTATGATTTCAAACCAGTTAGTTGTGTGTATCTAAACTAAAAGTAATCTGAATATTGGGGTCGAGGTAACTGTAATACCCCGTATTTTATGCTATATTAATTTGGGGATTTATTAATATTAATGTGAATTAATTATTTATTAAAAATCCGAAAATTAATTATGTTATAATTATTAACGTGATGAGAGTTAGTAATTATGGGAAAATTTATTGAATATTACTAATGAGCAAAGTAATATATAATAGTGGCCATATTAAATGTCACGAGTGAATTGAGTCGAGACGCGCCCGTGTCGCATCGGGACTAAATATTGACAAATAAAAGTGAATATTTTATAAGTTGTTCATATGGTCATTTTGAGTGCGCCAACGCGTCCGGAAGGGTCGAGATAGTCAGAAAAGTATACCCGGGAGTTTGATTTCGGTCTCGGGGCATTTTTAGGCCTAATTAGTACCCCGGGAGGGCATTTTAGTCATTTTGTATTTTTGGGTAATTAAACCCACGAAAATTAAAGTGGTTATATCAGATGTTTAGGTTATCTCCTAGGTTTAGATAACTCAAAACACTAGAACGGCCATTGGAGAGGAGAGGAGAGAGATCTCGAGGCATTCCAAGGCTCAAAACTCAACCGTTTGCATCGCCGCCACCGCCAACGCGTAGATCGCGAGACGGGGAACGTAACCACACCAAATTCAACACCAAACCAGATTTTTGAAAATCCCAGTCAAGTGTTTATCTTGCTTATTTCTTTGATGCATATTTCATATTGGTTTAGGAATGATTAGGATAAATTGTATGGAAGAAAAACCGAATTTGAGATAGGAAATTGCATGTAGTGATGACTTAAATGATATTCTGGAAACCTTTTGTGATATAGAGGATTAAACCATGAAATTTTGATGTTGTATAAGAAGGAAACCTTAGAGCCAATCAGAATAAAGGAGAAAAATTGCGCTTCAGGACCCCCGAACCGGTTCACATGTTCCTCGAACCGGTTCGCCCCCCAAACCGGTTCGCCCTTGGGATCGCGAATGTTTGCTGGTCTGGGGTGTTTTTCTTCCATTTAACACTTAGAAATTTTTTCTTGTTTTATTTCCTTTCTTCCTTGGATTTTTCTTCAACTTCAACGGGTCATAACTCATCAACCGTAGCTCGGATTTGGGTGATGTTTCTTCCAGTGTTCTCGTTGTTCCGAGATCTTCAACTTTCCAGTTGACTCCTCCTTCGGGATCTGGCTGAAAAATTACCAAAATTCCCTTGAACTTGCCTTCTTAGATTTTCTTTCATTGTCTCGCTTTCTCTTTTGCGCTGCTTGCATAATTAACCTATAAAACCAATAAGAGAAGCACGAAACACGAAATACTTGCCAACGAAGATTAGTAGCATAAATGTGCGTTAAATCCATATGGGTTACATCACTCGGGTTCACAAATGCACTGAAATTAGGGGAATAAATATACAATATTTATGTCCAATCAAGTAGTAAGTTGGAAAAACCCTTCGAATTAAAGTTAGAAACGAACCATTATACTTGATATATAATAATGGGAAAATAAGGATAAATATTGTGAATGTGGGTTATGGGATAAACCTAAATTGATATAATAAAAGTGGTATATTTATATGATTGTGTATGCATATATTATATACTTGTGAAAATCATGCTCGCGCTACTTGCTATCCCTGAGGTTTCCGCGCTGGGACGATCTTATCTCGTGTGCCTTATGGGGGATATTGACTCGTACCCTAGGAGATAGATATCCTTGGTACAGGCTATCGATTTGATAGTTCAGACGGTCCTAAGAGACGCGGGTATGTGCCATCCTCTTAGAGACTTGGAATCTATGCTTCGCCTCAATATTGTTTGTGTATGTGTTAATGCAATTCGAGAGTGATTCCGAATTTGTATTCCCCTTAGTGCGAGTGATACGGGGATTGGATAGAAGAGTATGCCCGCACCATAGTTTTTATTTGGGGTGCTGTTATAATATATATATATATTATACGATTATTTAATATATATATGAAATTCTGGAATTTGGAACTGCCTACTGTGATATGGTAAGTAGGACATGGTTGATGACTCATATTGTAAATACTTGTTTTGAGAAAGTATGATATGACACTGGAAAACTTTATAAATTAATAAAGTTAAAACGAGAATTTTGGATACTAATTGAAGTATTCTTTTCAAATAATTGTATCGTTTAATTTTAAATCCTGCGAATAACCTAAGATAAGTTAAATACTTGGGGAAAGATAGTGTGATATATGATGAGATAAACCATTGGGAAGGTTAGTGCGATAGGAGTGAACATTAGTAGAGAGGTGAGAATTTCTCAAGAGAGTGTCGCGCTAATATGTTGTTGCATTGGCCTGTATCAATTTAAATACTTGCTAAACGAATTTTTAAATCATATACACTATCTGGCTCTGACCCGTTTCTATTTATCCTTCTCTCTTGTATATATATTTATATATTACAGGTGCCCAGCCACAGGGGCGTCTTGCTTAAGATCCCTTGGAAGGAACGTGCTGCAGCTTAAGTGGGAGTTGCAGGCCATTTGATTAGACGATTTCATTTACTTGATTCCACTTCTATCATTCTCAGTTATTAGGTCATGTGTCGCCCTTTCCACTATTTAGCTGTTTTATTGGGACAATTGTATTTCAGTTATTTCTAGTACTGTTACTTTGGGATTTATTCAGCATGCATGTTTTACTTTAAGTTTTAAATACTGGGATTTAGTTGTTGAATGTTTAAATTAATTGGATTATATGTTCCAGGATTATTGTGGTGTGATTCGTTATATATTAAATTGTTGTAAATAATTAAATCTTGTTTTCGAAATAAATTTTGAAAGGTAATGTTGAAAAATGGTTTTGACACCTAGCTTAATTAATTAGGGTGTTTAAATTGTAAAAGTTATTTTTACGACAGTGATGCTAAGAATGAACCAACTGTTCACCTTGATTTTAATTTAATAAAGGAGTGATCACCCGGTATTTAATTGGCGGGGTGTCACAGGTGGTATCAGAGCATCAGGCTCTAATGTCCATAGGATCTGTACGGCTTATTTTCGCTTTCAGCTTAACGTTTTTGCTATAGATCCCTATTTTTAGGATTGTTGTATTTCTGCTTTTACGTTACGTCTTTAGCTATTTGAGATTTGATAATGACTGGAGACTAATAAACTTCTTCACGTTTCAGATGCCTCCGAGACGTGCACCGAAGGATAGGCGTGCCCAGGCCGAGAAGCCCGCAGCTCCGGCACAAGGCACTATGAATGCTAATGAAGTAGCCGCCATTGTTGCTCAGGCGGTGAATGCCGCGCTAGCGGTGGTTCAGCAGGCTCCACCCCAGATTCAGGCAGTGGCGCCGGTACCAGCACAGCTTCCATCTGCATGGGAGAGGGTTAGGGATGCTTTTCAGAAGGCACATCCCCCTGAGTTCTCTGGTAGCTCAGATATCGTCACAGTCAGCCAATGGAAGAAAGACATCCAGCGGCATCTTCGTATGTATGAGTGCACTGACGTGCAAAGGCAATTATTGGCTTCCTTTAAGCTGGTGGGGACCGCTTTGCAGTGGTGGGAGTCCACTACCACCTTGGAGGAGAGGGACACGATCTCTATTCAGTCGTTCTGGGAGCGATTTGACCGCAAGTACTTTCCACCCGCCGTGCAGACTGAGATGAGGCGGAAATTACTGTATTTGAAACAGGAGAACTCTACCGTAGCTGAGTATGAGGAGGAGTTCACGAGACTTCTCACCATCGTGCCAGATGAAGCACCTACTGAGGGTAAGAAGATAATGGTGTTTGTGGATGGGTTAGCTTGGAGGATCCGCCAGCACCTTATAGTGAATTTATCTCTGAGTACTTTCACTGATGTACTTAATGCTGCGTTACTACATTGCCAGGATCACCGCTTCCATATATAGGGAAGTAGGAGAGCAGGAGAGTCCAGCCAGCAGGGCAGGACCGAGGGTAATAGTGCTAGTGGGGCACTATCTCACGAACAGACTCGTCAGCATGAGCACAGTTCCAATCAGGGGGACCCTGCGAAGTGATTTCGTTCAGGTGATTTCAGGTAGGGATTTGGGGGTTATAGGCAGGGCCAGTAGGGCCAGCCTAATCAGTAGGGCCAGCAAGGCCAACATCGACAGCAGGGTCAGCAGCAGGGACAACATCGTGTTCATCAGGGCCAACAGGGCCAGTCGCGTAGTGGTAACGGACAATAGGGTCGTGGTCAGCAGGGTCAGAGGGGAGGCAACTTCAAATGCCGATGTTTTGGGTGTGGTAGGCACGGCCATAGGCGCCAGGATTTTTCGGAGGGAGATAGGGCCCCACAGCAGCAGGGTGCCCGTAATGAGCCATAGAGACCACTTTTTCCAGCTGCCCTCCCAGCTCCAGCCCAGGTGCCAGCCCTACCAGCCATTCCAGCAGCTCCAGTGCAGCAGGGGCAGTTACAGTACGGACGTGTCTATAATGTCCACCAGGCAGCAGCTCCACAGGCACCACCCATGATTGAGGGTATGTTTCCTATCCATGGTACTATGGGTCGGGTTTTGTTTGATACTGGGGCGACGCATTGTTTTATAGCTACGCATTTTGTGAAGGCCTTAGGGTTGTTAGCCACAGCAGAGAGCACAGTGACGTGTGTAGACTCACCACTGGGGAGTGGGTCACTTATCTTCTTTATATGCCGGGGAGTGGGGGTAAAGATTGGTAGTTTGGTATTACCTGCAGACATGTTAGTCTTAGATATGCATGAGTACGATGTTATTATCGGTATGGATTGGCTCGCAGCTTATAGAGCCATGATTGATTGCTTCGGTGGGAGCATTGTTTTTGCTATTCCGTGGCAAGAGATGTTTGTAGTGGCGATGCCTCGCCCAGAGGGAGGCTCGACCGCTCATTTGTATTATATAGAGAAGGATACGTCTAAGGAGGTTGTGATTCCGTTAGACTCGATTCCAGTTGTTCGTGAGTATTCCGATGTGTTTCAGGAGATACCAGGCCTACCCCCCAGTCGAGAGATAGACTTTGTCATAGATTTATTGCCAGATACGAGACCTATAGCACGCGCTCCATATCGTATGGCTCCGGCGGAGATGCGAGAGTTACGAGATCAGATAGAGCAGCTGTTAGGTCAGGGCTTCATTCGCAGGAGTACCTCACCTTGGGGCGCTCCAGTCTTGTTTGTGAAGAAGAGAGATGGTTCACTGAGGTTATGTGTGGACTACCGGGAGTTGAACAAGGTCACGATACGGAATAAGTATCCGTTGCCTCGAATCGATGATCTGTTCGACCAGCTCAAGGCAGAAACTTTCTTTTCGAAGATAGATCTGAGGTCGGGGTACCATCAACTACGTATTAGAGAGCAAGATGTTTCAAAGACTGCCTTCTTGACGAGATATGGGTCTTACGAGTTCAGAGTGATGCCATTTGGTCTCACAAATGCTCTAGCCGTATTCATGGACTTAATGAACCGAGTATTCAGAGAGTTCTTGGATCAGTTTGTCATCGTCTTCATAGATGACATTTTGATATATTCACACTCCGAGGAGGAGCATGCCGAGCACTTGAGGCAGGTTCTTCAGACTTTACGAGAGCATCAGTTGTATGCTAAGTACGAGAAGTGTGGATTCTGGTTGCGAGAGGTACAGTTCTTGGGGCATGTTGTTTCTGAACGGGGGATAGCAGTTGACCCGAGTAAAGTGTCAGCGGTAAGGGAGTGGGGACAGCGCACGACACCGACGGAAGTGCGTAGTTTCTTGGGGTTAGCCAGATACTACAGGAGATTCATTCGGGGATTCTCCAAAATAGCGGGTCCATTGACGAACCTGACTCGCAAAGGGGTACCATATGTTTGGGATGATGCTTGTCAATTATCTTTCGACGAGCTGAAAGACAAGCTTACTTCAGCACCAGACCTTGCTTTACCGAAGCCGGGTGTGGAGTACCTGGTTTACACCAATGCCTATTTACGGGTACTTGGGGGAGTACTTCAGCAGGAAGAGAAGGCTATAGCTTTTGCCTCCCGCAAGCTTAAGCCGCATGAGAAGAATTACCCCACCCACGACCTGGAGTTAGCAGCGGTCGTCTTTGCATTGAGGATATGGAGACACTATTTATTGGGGGAGAAGTTCCGTTTGTTCACAGACCACAAATCACTGCAGTACCTGTTCACTCAGCGAGAGCTGAATATGCGTCAGCGCAGATGGTTAGAGTTTGTGAAGGACTATCAGTTCGACATACAGTATCATCCGGGGAAGGCCAACGTAGTTGCTGATGCGTTGAGTCGTAGACCAGTAAATAAGGTAGCGGACGTCTAGAAAGTAAAGTGGAAGGAGTTGGGTCACCAGGACGCAGTAGCCTGTTCCTTCATATCTGTTATGACAGTCACACCCGAGATTGTTACGAGGGTAATACAAGCCCAAACCACAGACCCGTTTTTCCAGGAGCAGATTGTACGACTTTTAGTCGAGGGTGCTGAGTCCTATTCTGTTAGTTCTGATGGGGTTTTGAGGTTTTATGGGAGGTTAGTGGTTCCAGAAGGGGCAGAATTGCGTCATGCAGTGATGACCCAATCTCACGGGTCCCGATTTGTGGTACATCCTGGAGGAGATAAGATGTACCAGGATATGAGGAGGCAATACTGGTGGAGTGGGATGAAGAAGGGCATTGCTGAGTTCATGTCCAAGTGTTCTACCTGCCAGATGGTGAAGGTGGACCATCAGAAACCGTCAGGGTTGCTTCAGCCATTGGAAGTACCTGCGTGGAAGTGGGAGAGTATTTCCATGGATTTTATTACAGGGTTACCTACATCACAGCGGGGCCACGACTCCATCTGGGTGATTGTAGACCGTTTGACCAAGGTGGCTCATTTTCTGTCAGTGCGGACAGATTATACCACGGGTCAGTATGCTCAGTTGTTCATTTCTGAGATTGCCAGATTACATGGGGTGCCCCTGAATATTGTGTCAGATAGAGACAAGATTTTCATGTCACGTTTCTGGGAAAGCTTTCAGGAGGCTATGGGTACTGAGTTGAGGTTGAGTTCAGCTTATCACCCATAGACAGATGGACAAACAGAGCATACTAATCAGATGTTAGAGGATATGTTACGCATGTGTGTTCTTGATTTTGGAGGAGGTTGGGAGCCACATCTTCCACTGGTAGAGTTTGCTTATAATAACTCTTATCAGTTTACGATTGGCATGGCTCCATTTGAGGCTTTGTATGGCAGGCCTTGTCGTTCTCCAACTTGTTGGCTCGAGGTGGGGGATAACAAGTTGCTAGGACCAGAGGTAATTCAGGAAACTTCCGCGAGGATTGAGATGATTAGGAGTCGCATTCGAGTAGCCCAGGACAGGCAGAAGAGCTACGCCGATGCGAAACGGTTCTTCCAGGAGTTTAATGTGGGGGAGCAAGTGTTACTGCGTGTATCTCCTATGAAAGGAGTGATGAGGTTCGGGAAGAAAGGGAAATTGGCCCCGAGGTACGTGGGACCATTTCCCATTATCGAGAGGATTGGTCCGGTAGCATACGGATTGGGACTACCAGAGCATTTGCATCGCATTCACGATGTATTCCACATTGAGACGGTATCTTCAGGATGATATGGCCCATACTCACATCGCGATAGATGAGATAGACTTACAGCCTGACAACTCTTACGAGGAGAGACCGGTGGCTATCCTAGACTATAGTGAGAGGAGATTGAGGTCGAAGATAGTTCCACTTGTACGGGTCCAGTGGGAGCATCATAACGTGGAGGAATCCACTTGGGAGCGCGAGGCCGATATGCGCGAGAGATATCTACATTTGTTCTTACCAGGTATGCCTTATTTTTTGAATTTCGGGACGAAATTCCGTTATTAGGGGGGAAGTATGTAATACCCCGTATTTTTATGCTATATTAATTTAGGGATTTATTAATATTAATGTGAATTAATTATTTATTAAAAATCTGGAAATTAATTATGTTATAATTATTAACGTGATGAGAGTTAGTAATTATGGAAAAATTTGTTGAATATTACTAATGAGCAAAGTAATATATAACAGTGGCCATATTAAATGTTACGAGTGAATTGAGTCGAGACGCGCCCGTGTCGCGTCGGGACTAAATATTGACAAATAAAAGTGAATATTTTATAAGTTATTCGTATGGTCATTTTGAGTGCGACAACGTGTCCGGAAGGGTCGAGATAGTCAGAAAAGTATACCCGGGAGTTTGATTTGGGTCTCGGGGCATTTTTAGGCCTAATTAGTACCCCGGGAGGGCATTTTAGTCATTTTGTATTTTTGGGTAATTAAACCCACGAAAATTAAAGGGGTTATATCAGATATTTAGGTTATCTCCTAGGGTTAGATAACTCAAAACACTAGAACGGACATTGGAGAGGAGAGGAGAGAGCTCTCGAGGCATTCCAAGGCTCAAAACTCAACCGTTTGCATCGCCGCCACCGCCAACGCGTAGATCGCGAGACGGGGAACGCAACCACACCAAATTCAACACCAAACCAGATTTTTGAAAATCCCAGGCAAGTGTTTATCTTGCTTATTTCATTGATGCATCTTTTATATTGGTTTAGGAATGATTAGGATAAATTGTATGGAAGAAAAACCGAATTTGAGATAGGAAATTTCATGTAGTGGTGACTTAAATGATATTCTGGAAACCTTTTGTGATGTAGAGGATTAAACCATGAAATTTTGATGTTGTATAAGAAGAAAACCTTAGAGCCAATCAGAATAAAGGAGAAAAATCGCGCTTCAGGACCCCCGAACCGATTCGCATGTTCCTCGAACCGGTTCGCCCCTCAAACCGGTTCGCCCTTGGGTTCGCGAATGTTTGCTGGTCTGGGGTGCTTTTTCTTCCATTCAACACTTAGAAATTTTTTTTGTTTTCTTTTCGTTCTTCCTTGGATTTTTCTTCAACTTCAACGGGTCATAACTCATCAACCGTAGCTCGGATTTGGGTGCCGTTTCTTCCAGTGTTCTCGTTGTTCCGAGATATTCAACTTTACAGTTGACTCCTCCTTCGAGATCTGGCTGAAAAATTACCAAAATGCCCTTGAACTTGTCTTCTTAGCTTTTCTTTCATTGTCTCGCTTTCTCTTTTGCGCTGCTTGCATAATTAACCTATAAAACCAATAAGAGAAGCACGAAACACGAAATACTTGCCAACGAAGATTAGTAGCATAAATGTGCGTTAAATCCATATGGTTTACATCACTCGGGTTCACAAATGCACTGAAATTAGGGGAATAAATATACAATATTTATGTCCAATCACGTAGTAAGTTGGAAAAATCCTTCGAATTAAAGTTAGAAACGAACCATTATACTTGATATATAATAATGGGAAAATAAGGATAAATGTTGTGAATGTGGGTTATGGGATAAACATAAATTGATATAATAAAAGTGGTATATTTATATGATTGTGTATGCATATATTATATACTTGTGAAAATCATGCTCGCGCTACTTGCTATCCCTGAGGTTTCCACGCTGGGACGATCTTATCTCGTGTGCCTTATGGGGGATATTGACTCGTACCCTAGGAGATAGATATCCTTGGTATAGGCTATCGATTTGATAGTTCAGACGGTCCTAAGAGACGCGGGTATGCGCCATCCTCTTAGAGACTTGGAATCTATGCTTCGCCTGAATATTGTTTATGTATGTGTTAATACAATTCGAGAGTGATTCCGAATTTGTATTCCCCTTAGTGCGAGTGATACGGGGATTGGATAGAAGAGTATGCCCGCACCATAGTTTTTATTTGGGGTGCTGTTATAATATATATATATATATATATATATATATATATATATATATATATATATATATATATTATACGATTATTTAATATATATATATGAACTTCTGGAATTTAGAACTGCCTACTGTGATATGGTAAGTAGGACATGGTTGATGACTCATATTGTAAATACTTGTTTTGAGAAAGTATGATATGACACTGGAAAACTTTATAAATTAATAAAGTTAAAACGAGAATTTTGGATACTAATTGAAGTATTCTTTTCAAACAATTGTATCGTTCAATTTTAAATCCTGCGAATAACCTAAGATAAGTTAAATCCTTGGGGAAAGATAGTGTGATATATGATGAGATAAACCATTGGGAAGGTTAGTGCGATAGGAGTGCACATTAGAAGAGAGGTGAGAATTTCTTAAGAGAGTGTCACGTTAATATGTTGTTGCGTTGGCCTGTATCAATTTAAATACTTGCTAAACGAATTTTGAAATCATATACACTATCGGGCTCTGACCCGTTTCTATTTATCCTTCTCTCTTGTATATATATTTATATATTACAGGTGCCCAGCCACAGGGGCGTCTTTCTTAGGATCCCTTGGAAGGAACGTGTTGCAGCTTAAGTGGGAGTTGCCGGCCACTTGATTAGACGATTTCATTTACTTGATTCCACTTCTATCATTCTCAGTTATTGGGTCATGTGTCGCCCTTTCCACTATTTAGCTGTTTTATTGGGACAATTGTATTTCAGTTATTTCTAGTACTGTTCTTTGGGATTTATTCAGCATGCATGTTTTACTTTAAGTTTTAAATACTGGGATTTAGTTGTTGAATGTTTAAATTAATTGGATTATATGTTCCAGGATTATTGTGGTGTGATTCGTTATATATTAAATTGTTGTAAATAATTAAATCTTGTTTTCGAAATAAATTTTGAAAGGTAATGTTGAAAAATGGTTTTGACACCTAGCTTAATTAATTAGGGTGTTTAAATTGGAAAAGTTATTTTTACGACAGTGATGATAAGAATGAACCAACTGTTCACCTTGATTTTAATTTAATAAAGGAGTGATCGCCCGGTATTTAATTAGGCGGGGTGTCACAGTAACATTCCGGACCAATACATATGGAATAACTATTGGGGTCGGGGTAACATTACAAACCAATGGCCCTTAATGTGTAATATAGGGATATAATAGCAGAGTGTGTACTTATATTATATATAGTGTGTAAAATATATATACAACACGAATAATCTACTTATGTATGCTAATAGAGAGACGAGATAGTATGTATCTAAAGAATTATTAATCTACTAAAGAGTAATTAGTAGGGAGCTTAGATAGGGTATATCTATATAATGATGAAGATACTAATGTGTGAATAGTAGGAAGATAGTTACTGAATATCTAAAATAAAGTTTAAGTAGAAAAACTTAAATTGTAAAGTTTGAACAATAACCTACGTAGAAAGGGTAACTGGGGTTTAATAATAACATAAGAGAGATGCTAATTATTAAGGGTATTCGATAGCGTACTGTATGGGCAGTACGGAGGAGCTATATTGATTTGGGTTTATTAGATAATGGTTGCCTAGTTAGATTGGCTAGAATTGACTAGGTGGGATTGAGTAGCAAACGTTAGGTGCGCATTATAGATGAAAGATGAGGAACTCAAGGGAGTGTTCGCAACCTAACATGTGTATCTAATAACTGTTCATTTAAACTGTTATTTAAGTACTTGCTAAATGTTTTTAAATGATTTTTACTTGGGCTCTGACCCGTACTTGCAAAACCTTTTTCCAAAACCCTTTTAGGTGTCTAGCCACAGGGACGTCAAGCAGGATGATCTATTCTAAGGATGCGTAGCTGCAGCACTTGTGGATGCTTGCAGGATTTGGACTTAAACGATTCAGTTACTTCACTCCTAGTGTAGGGTGAAGGGTAGTACTTTATTCAGGCATGTTGCCCACAATTATTTCATTTATGATAGTCAGACCTTGTATTCAGACTTTTATTCAGGTTGGACTTTATATTGGATTTTGAAACCGATGGTTTATTCGGTATTATTTCATTCTAGTCTTTTACATTGTGGATGGATTTATATTACTATTTGCATGGTATGTATTTATGTAATAATGTTTTGTTGTTGATTGTTAAATAAAAAGATTGAAATTTTGACATCGGCACTAGGTGGTTAGTAATATTTTAAAAAGTTTTCGACGGTGATGCTAAGAATAAACCAGATGAGAAACCTGTTTTAATTGGATATAGGACTGATCACCCGGTATTTAATTAGGCAGGGTGTCACAACAACATTCAAACCGATGTCCAAAAAATGCTGTGACACCGGGCCCAAACTCCCAAGAAATCTAGGTCCTCTTTCCTCGAGATATAGGTCCACCCGTTATCGAGCCTATTTATGTCCCTAAAGAGTAACAACATGCTTTGTGTGCCCCACCTAACAATGAGCCACCACCAGCTTAGCTCCCGATTCCAAACTTTTCCCATTCAGGGGCTAATCTACCAGTACCCATGGATCCCAAAGAGGAGGAACTAAAGAAGGTCAAGGAAAACCTGAGACTACTGTTAAAGAAGTTTGACCAAGTCAATATATTAGAGAACAACATGGATTATACCTATATGTGTGCTCATTCCAAAGTTAGACTGCCAGAAAATTTCAAAATGCCAGACATTGAGAAGTTCGGGGGATCATACCCCTGATTGTGCACCTTCGAATCTACCATCGAGCCATGACCCTTCTTGGTGCCTTTGAAGAGATAATGGCCCAAATGTTTCAGTAGACCTTGAAAGAAAATGCCCTCTGGTGGTTTTTATCCCTTGAAGAATTCAGGATCCGTAGTTGGGAGGACGTCGCTCAGGAATTTATGTATCAATACAAGTATAATGAGGAGTTAAAGTTCACGCACTGAGACCTAGAGCTGCTTAAGAAGAACACTGAAGAATCAAATCATAGATTTACTAGAATGTGGAGAGAGAAAGCTGCCATTATGACCAACAGGCCCTCCGAGCAGGAACAAGTCATCATTATCAAGAACTTCTTACGTCATATTCGAGCATCCATAGGAAGACAGTATTACCCGTATTTTTTAGCCCTCCGAGAGGGTAGTGTGGAAATCAAGTAGGGTGTCACAATAGTGGAATTTAAACCAAAGAAGGTTACTAGACAGCTCACCCCCCTAAAAGTATGAGAATCCTGCTAGTACTACAGTCTCAACTATCAATAATATTTCCCGACCCGATACCTTTTGGGCACCAGAAATTCTCCCCAATCCTATCAGGAAAGAATATAGCAAGCTTCATTCTCCCTTGTCCAAAGTCTACCAAGCTTTGTTAACCAAAAATCTCATCAAACCATTATAACCTCAACCATTACCAAATCTACTCCTTAAAAACTTCTAGCCTAATGCCCACTATGAATTTCACCAATACTCATGTTATACCATCGAACAATTCTTCCACGATATAAATTTGATACAAGGCCTAATTAACCGGGGTATCATTGCCCCACCAGTTAATCCTAAGACAATACCATGCATAACCCTCTTCTAACGCATGGAATGGGGATAAATGCCATCTTCCTAGAAAGTAACTATAAATTTGACCCTTCTACCTCAATAATACCCAGAAAAACACCTATCATCCCCACAGTCTCACATAAACCTCTCAAAGTTTGTCTGTCCTTCCTCTTACACCCTACAAGTCTTGATGATCAAGTCCTATCACTCCTTTCAAGGGCCTGTATTATCGTCCATAACTTATTCGAGGGGGAGGCATGGAGTTGCCTATTATGGTGAACCGACTCTTAGAATTTGGGCTGAAATTGCCCATTGAGATGTTCGTCGATTATTAAAAATTCAGCGACTTATTCATGGAATCCCAAAAGTGGGATCAGGAATCAGAAGAATGCATAGTTACTATTGAGGAAATCAGTCTAGATGATGTGGTACAGATCATGGTCGATATGTTTTGCCAGACAGAAGAAATTTGTAGCATTTTTTAGTTACTCACTGCTTTGAAACTTTAGAGATGATGGTCCCTTCATTTCTGTACTTCCTCACTAAGTGAGAAGAGTTATACGATGACCCCATTGAGGTTGTTGAGTGCATTGATTACTCTTGGAAAGAAGACATAATCGCACCGAAAGGGGGATGACTTTGACAACTCAGATGATGAACCATATCATAAAAAGCTAGTACAGTTGCTAGATTATGTGGAACGATCTCCTTTGAAGATTGTTTAGGAGGAATCAATAAAGTTTTTATCATCCCGAGATAGATGAAGCCACGGGATTCTTATTCCTCCCCGTCTCGATGCACCACATGACCTGATCAGGACAGTACTACAAATATTCGATTCTTCATGCAACTGAAATAGACAAATGAGAGGGAGTTGTTGAAGAACTTCCAATGCCAGAAATGACCATTGAGGAAAGCAAAGTCCTCGATCAGCTCTAGAAGGCCCAAGATAATATCACCCTATGGGCACTTTTCATGTCCTCTCAGTTACATGAAAATACCTTGATAAAGCTCCTCACAGGACCCACAATTTATCTCTCTAGTACTCCTAAAGAAGCCGTGAATATGGTTGGATCCCTTACCTCTTCCAAATTCTTCTCCTTTTCTGAAGAAGAAATACCAAAGTTCATCCATGATCATAATTATGCTCTCAACATCTCCGTCAAAGTCCTGGGAAAGATAGTCTCACTATCACTTATCGATAATGAATTTGTTCTCAATGTTTATGCGCTTAGAACCTTCAACTATTTGGGACTAAAAGTCAGTGATCTCACTCCCACCTATGACGCCGTGCCTCGTTATGCGAACACTCTCCGAGAAGTAATGGGTTCTATAAAACTCACCCTACTGGTTGGCCCTATCAATTTTCTAACAGAATTGTAGGTCATCGACATACCTGCATGCTTCAACCTACTCTTGGTCATCCATAGCTCCACAGCATTCGAGGGGTATCCTCTTCTCTTCATAAAAAGATAAAGTTCCTTGACAAAGGTCAGGTCATCACCATTTTGGGGGACAAAGATAGTGCAGACAATGCCAACACTAGCAGCCTAGTATTGGAAATTCAACATGGGATTAATGACATGCTCATCTCTAATTTCATAATTGATTCGCTCCCTATTCAAGTGGGGGGCAACTTTAAAGATCAAGTCTGACCAGAACACAGACCCCATGTCAATGTTAATGTAATTCAGATGTTCAAGAACATGTATTTCATGCCTAGGATGGGGATAGGATGGCGTCAGCAAGGAATCCTTAAGCCTATAGTTTTGAAAGAGGCCTTCCCTCCATGTGGCCTAGGTTACCAACCTTCACCGGATGAACTCAAAGCACTCCATTGATCGATAGTGAACAAAATCTTAGAAACAAAAAAGACTATTTTAGAAGATTCTTTGAATGAAAGGTTTTGTCAAGGAGGTTGAAGACTTCCCCTTTTGTGGAATCCCTGAGTCATGGTATAATTATATTTACAAGAAGATGAGACCAGGGTTGGAAATCTTCTTTTCAGATAATAAATCTTGGACCTAAGACTGCTAACATGTAGTGAAACCTCTCACCAAGCAAACCATGGCAAAGACTCTAAGGAAAATGACTTCGAAGAGCCCTTCGACTTGCAGACACTAGGGCTGAGTCTCTGCATGAATCGCTTAGATGCCACGCCGTCGATCCCATCCGTCAGGATCACAGCTACTGACATGCCTCTCCTTAACTGGAATGCCATACCAATCCATCCTGCTTAAATTTAATCTAACTCTGTTATTTACCCTATTCAAGTATCCTCACATATTCCTATTTTTCCTTTTCCTACTATGAATATAACCGAGACCTATTTTGACGAGGTTCTCAATGTTTTTTTCCTGAAAATGAAATAAACGAGGATTTTGAGTATTTTGATCTGCCTTACATTAATTGTGTTGATTATAATTAGACTCTTGATGATGCTAATTTTGCAAATGAACAATTCTTAAATGATCTCAATAAGAAATATAAATTAACATGATCGCGTTCAAATTAATGATGATGACACTGTTATTATTAATCTCAATTCTAGTACCCATCAGTGTGAGATTGGGATGGGGTCCACCCTTAATGAGCATGAGCGTGCACAATTTGAAGAATTATTGAAGGAATTCGTGGACGTGTACGCATGGTCCTCTGATGACAAACCTAACATTAACCCTAAAATGGATCATAATGAGATCCCAATGTTCCCAAAATGCAAGTTGGTTAAACAGAAGCTAAGAAAACTCCGTATCGAATGGTCACTCAAGGTCAAAGAGGAAGTGGTCAAATAATTAAACGTGGATTTCATTCGCGTGGTCGAATACCCAATATGGATCGCCAACATCATCCACATGCCAAAGTAAGGAGGAAAAGTTTGCATGTGCGTCGACTATCAGGATTTGAATAAAAATACTCAAAATATGATTACCCATTACCTAATATCAACATGGTCGTAGACAATATGACCAGCCATGCCCTCAAATCGTTTGTCGATGGATTCGTATGATATAACCAGATCAAGATGCACCTTGACCATTAGGAGAAAATTGCCTTCATCACCCTATGGGGAACCTTTTGCTAAACTTTCATTCCGGCTACCTATCAAAGGGTTGCCATAACTATCCGGCACGATCTTATTCACAAGGAGGTCAAAGTCTATGTGGACGACATGATCATTAAGTCTAAGACTGGGAAGGTCACATTCTAGCCCTTCGAAAGTTCTTTGAGCAGTTGCGATAATACGAGATGCGGCTAAATCCACAGAAGTGTGTTTTCGACGGTGCAAAAGTAAAACTCTTGGTATTCATGGTCAGTGAGAAAAGAATCAAAGCGGATCCTGCCAAGCTGAAAGTTATACTTAATATTCCACCACCACAGACAGATAAAAAATTCTAAGGAGTCCTAGGTAAATTGTCATACATCAATCGCTTCATCAACCAACTGACCTCTATTTGCAAATTCATTTTCAAACTTCTCCTAAAGGATTTATCTAAAGTCTATAAGGAGGCATGTCAAGAAGTATTTGATCAAATACAGCAAGACATCACTCGACCTTCAATGATCTTGCCTCCGCAGCCAGGTCTCCCCCTTCTCTTATACTTCATCGTCACTAATACTACGGCAGGGCTTTGTTGGACCAATACATTGAGGAATCCTATAAGGAAAGAGACATCTATTAAGTTAGTCAAAAACTGTATGGGTATGAAGTCAATTATACTGCTTTAGAGAAAGCATGTGTCACCTTGGTCTGGGCCATACAGAAGTTACGATACTACATGTTTTCCTTTCCCATCAGACTAGTATCCTAATGGATTCCATCAAGTACCTGTTAGAGAATCCGTTATATCAAGTTGAATGGCCCATTGGTTGATTTTGTTAGTTGAGTTCGATATTGTGCATGCTATGCAAAAAATCATGAAGGGGTGGGCCATCTCTGACTGCCTTGTCGATTATCCCATGGAAGGAATCGATGTTTAGGTCTCTGAATTTCTAGATTAAGATATTTTCTACACCTACCAAGAGAACCTTAGATGGAAAATATTCTTTGATGGAGATTCCAATAAGAAAGGATACGGTGTTGGGATACTCCAAATTGCCCTCAGTGACTCTCACACCACCATTTCCATCAAGCTAGACTTTACTTGCACAAAAACATGACCTAATATTAGTCATACACTGTATGCCTCAAGATCGCCCTTAAAGAAGGAATCCTATACCTAGACATCTACAGGGACTCTGCACTCATCGTCGACCAAATCCTGAGAAAATGGAAAGTCAAATATGAGAAGATCC